>JAREIK010000801.1:8139570-8659570 GCA_029783825.1 Sapria himalayana | reverse complement strand
ATTGATATAGTTAGATATCACGTGTTCGTATTCAATACATGACTCCAATATTAGGTAAGTGTAATTTCAATGGTGTCTCACATCCGATTAGAATTTCTTCATCTTAAGATTTACACACAAACAGAGACTATAGAACTCTCATTGTCTACGAGACGTGCGAATATATTTTAGTGAGTTATATATATTTTTTAAAGCAATGACACACACATTCATCACTGCTTATACAATCAGGTTAATCACGTGACACATGCATCTAACATGGAAAATTTCTTTTGATGGTTCATCTCTAATATTCCTAACAAATATGTTAATTGCTACTCTATTATTAGATACATTATTAAACGTGATATTAAAACTTTTATTTTGAATTTTATATTTTTTAAAGATTTTCATCATTCACTCAATAATAGTCGGGTCATCATGAGGATGGAGAATCTCAGAGAATCTTAATATTTTTTTATTTAGTATCCATTTAGAATCTACATAGTGTGTAGTGAGGTATTGCATAAGATGCATCATTGTGTTTTATTTAGATATCGGATATCACGGATACCACTTCACTATATTCACTAAATTTATTAATTATTATTTATTTTTCTAACTTATAATACTATAGTATGTCATTCCTTGATGTGGACCTAAAATTCCTATGATATGCAAACTGAAAATATGTCTGCATGATATTGATTACTATTGGATCCTTCGAAAATCTAATCGGAAGATCCATCATGGTGATTAGTTTGGTCATGTCTTCCCTCTCCAACTCATTGTGGTATATAAATTGGGTAAACTTTTAGACTAAACTGGATCCAGCCTCAAAAAGTTCACTGATGAGTTTGGGTTTGCCTAGGATCTAATGCACCATGTTTTATGGTACATAGTTTGACATGCCTCTTAAGGTGTCTAGACTCACACAAACTCTTAGAGCTTAAAATTATCTTATAATATTTGTACCGTTTCGAATCTTTCTCGGCACCCCCAAAATTTTTTTATTTTATTATATTAAAGTGATTTTAAACTATTGAAGTCTTAATTTTTTTTATTTTTTAGATATTTGGGTCAAGGCGACTAGAGAAATCAAACTATCGATTGACTTTCCCAACACAATCCAACTATGCACACAATACATCGAGATAAAATATAAAATATATTTACTTAAATTTATCTTAACAATAACTAATATCACTGTCATATCTAGTATTTAATGCTTCGAGATAGGGTTTTCATATATCCTAAAAAATCAATAAAATGATTTGGTAACATATAAAAAAATTCACAAAAATAAATAGCATATAGAAATTATGAATAGATATATATATATATATATAGTCAAATGGACACTAACAACATCATTATCATGATCATCTTCAAGTTCTAACTTTTTAATCATTGTGTTCCTCTAGCATATTATCAAGTTCATCTTCATCATTGTAAGTGAAATCATTTTCTTGAATATCATAATCATCACATCTATGAATATGCTTAATTTAACAAAGTATCCATTTTGTTGTCATTGAAATATAATACAATGAACTTTTTATTATATTCCTCAATTATGGTATTGAGAATATCCTAGATATATTAGTGATTAAATCTTTGCAATACTTTCATTCTCATCATGTAAATATAAATAGCTTGTTCATGTGTTAAGTGAGAAATATTTTTAGTGCTTGCAATTTCTTTTACAAATTATTTTATTTCAAATAAGGGCACGTTTGATAAAACTGAAAAAATTAAGTATTGAAAAATAAGTGCTTATAAATTAAAGCTAAATTTTATAAGTACTGAATTTGTATTGAAATACAGTGTTGATAAATTACTATTAATTGAATGATGAATATAAAATTATTATTTGATAATTATAAATGCTAAATGCTGAAAATAATGTATTTTACATATTTACCCTTATTATCATTGTGTTACATAATATCCAACATAAAAAGAATTTCTAATGAATCTATTTTACTATAATTATTAATTATTAAAAATAATAAAATCCCTAAAAATATATCTATAAATAAATTATAAATCCAAAAAAGAAATAAAAATGTTAAAAAAATAACCAATAAAATCTAAACTCTTTCTAAACTATCTAAAATTTTAATATAAAAGCAAAAATTAATGAATAACTAGTTGATTTGTTATTTTTTCTCTTAAATTAATCATGAAAGAGGGTTAGGATTAAGATTTGTGGTGGCAGAAAAAGGTGGAGGAGAAGACAGATTCACAATCTGAATTATAGCATGAATGAGAAAACGAAAAAGAAATAAAAAAAACAAAATGATAATTTTTTTAAAAAAAATTTGTTGAAAATTTTCAACATTCAACATTAAATAGGTCTCTACCTACTTGAATTTTTCAATTAATTTTTACTTAAAATTTAAATTTTTAGCTTCCAATATTTTTTTTATCAAGCGTACTTAAAATTTCAAACCATTGAAAATTTTAATTTTCAATAGTTTGAAGATTTTAAGTACATTATCAAACAGGCCCTAAGTATGAAATGATTTATATTTTGAAGAATAATTCAAGATTCTTCAATTTAATGTTATTGAAATAAAATTGATTTTGCACACTAAAATGCTTGTCTTTTTAATTTTGATAAATTATGTAATACAAGCTCTATCATTCTAATTTTTTTTTGATCATCTTGATCTACTTTAACAAATTTAATTTGGTTAGTTATACATCTAGAAAATGAACTCATCATTCATAGGCAAAAAAAAATAGTAGATAATATTTTTAAGAATGATCATTATCATTTACATGAGTTTTCTAATTTATGAGTATGAGTATTACACTATTACTTCAACCTTAAAAGAAGGCGTAGCACATGTTATTACAATGCGTGTTACTCAAGTTAACTTGGAATAAGTTATGCAAATTTTCAGTTCAAGCAATTTTTTTATCAATATGATTTTTCTATGAAGAGATTTAAATAGTCAAGTAGGCCAAAAAAAGTCAATTATAAAAGAATTAATATAGGTGAGATTACATTTTAAAATAATATGACAATTTTTATTATAATTTTATTTTGTTTATGATCTTGGGATCCTTAATATGAGAGGGGAGAGTAGAAAAATCAAGCCACCTTCCTCTTTTACACTAAAAAAAAATGATTCCATCATTTTTTAATATAAGATTGATGAGGACACTTCTCCCATCTTTAGGTGCTACACATGAAAAAAAAAGTAAATTATGTATTTTTTTTTGAATTTTGGGAAATTATCTTATGTTCTTGGTCCATCATGTTCTATACCTACAAAAAAACAAAAATAGAATAAAATACCACTAGCTAAAAAATAAAACAAGATGACTTAAAATAATAATTATATATTACTATTAAAATAATCAAAAATAAACACACCAAGTAAAACTATGTTTACCTAACTCGAGTAGATACAACAAATTTCTCTCTCTACCATGTATGGGGAGATGCATATCATTACGCGACTTAAATAAATTAAAGTTAGCTAAAGACAATAATTTAGTAAATATATCGATGTTATTTTATTTTTGGTTACTTTTTCAAGTACAATTGATTTTTTTAATACATATAGTATTAAATAATACTGCACATAAATGTGCTTCAACTTATTATGGAATGTTAGCTATTTGAAATATGTATAATACTTTGACTATTGCACCATATAGTATATGTATCATATTACATATCATAGCTTATAAGAAACATTTTTATCCATAAAAATTTTTTGCAAGCTTCATAAATATAATAAACTCAGACTCAATATTGAATAGTTATTTGATATGTTATATATTAAATAATACTAATTGTTTGGTATGCTTTTTATAATATATTCATCCTGGAAGAGGGGTTTATTTATAATAAACCCCTCTTTCAGATTGCACAGAGTTGTTTTGATAACTATGTCTTTAATTTTATCCATCATTGTTTTGATTTTTTCTGCCTCAGATTGCACAGAGTTATTGCTAGTAGTTTATTTTTATAAGGGAGGAGATTCTGTTAAAGTATCAGGATTATTCAAAGTTTCAGATTGATTAGCCTTACCTTCAACATTGAGTTGCCCTTGTTTATTTATGGGTCTCGACACCCATTTCTCTTTTTTCGTGCTAAGGTTCTCAATGTTCAATTTATCACAAGACTCGACCATACATTCCTCTATTTAATGTCCCCTTTATTTACATTTCCCATAGTAGCTAGGGAGCTGTTCAGGAATGATAGGCTACCGATAGCTTATATCTTTGTTGTGTCGAATCCATATCCTTTGCGGGATAAGAGCTTGTATGTTAACCTCAATGCAAACCCTTGCCACACATGGTCTAGTAAGAGTGGTAGTCGCTTGATACATTAATAGAATATTTCTGATAATTTTATAAATGGAGAAGAGAGATAGTTTATTGAAGAAGTGAATAGGCAGTTGAGGTAGAAGAAACCATACAGGAAAGAGTGGAATTTCTTCCTACACATTAAATTATGTTGTCCATTTGAATATGATTATACTTTCATATATTAGTTTCTATGTAACTACTTGATTATACTTTTAAGCTCTTATATATTAGTTTCTATGTAAATTCTGGGCTAAAATTATATACACATAGTCATGGTAATTTCATATGTCACAATTGTACCACCTTATTGACACAATTATTTCATTGTGTAACATTCACTTTTAGTTGAGAAGATTTTTTAGAGTCACAACCAAACTAGCTCAAAACAAACTCATTGTTATGACATTAATTTCATATCATAACAACTAAGTACCCTACTAATACTAAATATTGTGGTAGCCTCTAGATGGAATACCCTTTCCTTTACCAAATTACATAATACTCAAGCCAAAACCATGATACTAATCTGGCATCATGAATTTTGGCTAACAAATATTACAGAGAACCAAAATCAAGTCATAATAAACATAAGTACCATGACTCTTGGCTCAAAAGAGAAATCAAATTCATGACAATACTCCAATGTTATGACTTTGGGTTATAGAAGTGAAATGCACAAGCCATGACTATATTCTTGCAAAGTGATTTTTTGTTACAAAGGCTAAATGGTTATCATGAATTTTTCGAGTATTGTGACTACTAAGAAGAGAAAATATATAAAATTTATATCTCATATCCAGTATCACGATTCTATATTATAGAGACAAGCAATCTCAACTTTTTTTAGTATCATGACCAACAAGTAAAGGAAAAAGACCAAAGTTATAGCTCATACTTAGTGACGTGGCTTTGTGTTACATAACTAAGAGATAAAAGCCATAATTTTTATTATATGTCATGATTTTTACTTAAGAAAACTCGCACTTGACACTTGAGTATAACGAAACCCCTAGGGAGTCAAAAAAGATCTGAGAGGCATGAGAAAGATAACTCAAAAGGCTCTACAACTCTATTTTTGAAGTGGTTCATGAGAAACAAGGGTAAAAAAAGGCGCAAGCATAAATTCTATGAGGAGGGCATGTATTCTTACCCCCTTATGAGGGAAAATAAAAGTGAAATTTAGTAAATTTTGAACAATTTAGGTTTTAAAGCAAAGATTCTCCCAATGGCTAAAATTGGGCATCTAGATTCATATGAGATGAATTTTCACTTATCTTATATATTATTCTTTCTAAGTTTAGGCTAAAAAAACCTAGAGATGATGTAATATGTGTCTTGTGATGGATAGTATGATTAATACTTCAATTTAATATTTTATTCTGATATTATTTGGATATAAATGAATTAAAAGTTAAATAGAAATCAGATTAGGGTTTTGAATATTAGTTGGTTCATGTGTGATTGAAGTGGCAGACGGTGATATAAAAGTCATGAAACAAACTCATGCATACCAAATGAAAGAAGTGATAACTTTTTTGACCATGATGTACGAGACAAACTCACATGTCAACTCTTGAAATTGAGATATGTTTAATCATTGTGAGTATGATGTTTATATAACTAAATGCATGAACACTTTTATAGAAAACTTTATTACACATTTCTTAGAAGAACTAACCATCAATTAATATTAGATAATTAATAGAATATTCTCTTAAGGGTTTTACCTTTAGTATGAGAGTCACTTATCATAGTGAATGATGGTAGCATGTAAGCCATATAACTGGTATATAAGGATGTGATTCGTATGATGATGATGATAGTCTTATGAGTTATATTTAGTCATATAATTACTACCAGTGAAACATAAAGAAAAATATATATTAATTATGCAAGTATGATGCTAATGAAGCTGAAAGTTCTAACACTCTTATTACCATATCAATTCTTATTGATAAAGATACTAGAGGTCAAAGAATAAGAATGTGTATTCAAAGCAACTATTAAGAGTAATTAATGAGTTATCTAAAAGGTGAGAAATTATGAATGACTTGCAAGTAGAGATAATGTGGAGTCTCGGTAATAAAATACTGATGGAATACCCATGAGGAACTATCAATGAGAAGGATTCAATAATTGATGCATTCCTAGAATCTAGGATTTACAACTTGAATCCTACTTTATGTCTACTAGAGTAGCTATACATTATTATTAACTATCTTAATATTGCATGTGCAATCCTTATAGGATTGATATATGGACTAAAGATAAGTTTTATTATTTGTATGACTCATATACTTATGAAATGATATTGGACAAGAAACACCCAACCAGCTTTTAGGATACACTTAATCATTAAAATTAAGTATTGTAACAAAGCCACACAATAGTACAATGCACTTATGTAACTTGGATTACTAGGATAGAACTCTCCATTCAAATGTTATTGCATAACTAGAGGTGAATCTATGTAAATCTAAATCACCAGCCATATCGAAATCAATATATATGAAAAGTATGGATTTTAACTCGCCAAGCATAAAAATAGTTGAGAATTCTTCTATAGATATTGAAGATAGTTTGCACTATAGGCTAGTGATATCTACTTGAATTCAAAAGAAAATGATTCAAAAAGTTAGTTGTGTGTGTTATATCTATTCTAGTATATTTTAAAACTTTAATAGGATAGCAGATAGTTGAGCCATAGGGAAGATGACACATGTCTCTTATTTCCTTATTACTCTTGAGACTGCTCAATGTTCAGTTTAAAATATCTGACTAAAGAGGTTGAGACCAGCAAGAGGTATCAACTAGGTTGGGTGCCTGAGCATGACGTCAAGCATGACATGATTAATCTGTGCATGGCATAACACGACCTGATTCAAAGATGTGCATATACATGCCATGGGCTAGCCCATAGCATGGCTCAAGCCATGCTAGCCCAAAGTTTCTGGCATGGGAGGCATGCCACGACACGACTCCGTATGATGGCTCAAGCGAGCTAGTATTGGCTTGGCTAACCAAATAGCCAAGCCTAGTCCTAGCCCAGCCTAACCTAGATTGAACCCAAGCTAGCTTGGAACAAACCAGGCTAGCCTGGGATGAACCCAAGCTAGCATGGAATTGGGCTAGCATGATTAGGTCTAACCTGACTTGGCTGACTTGACATGACCCAGCATGACTTGGCATGACCCGATATGACCTAACCAAAAGGCATGCCAATGAGTTGTGTCGGGCAACCCATTTTTAGGTTCATGTTAGGCACAACATGATGGCCCAAATGGACATAAAAAATGGGTCATGCCTGCATGGCACGACTCATTTTATACCTTTAAGACCAACTTAGCCTCTTTCATTAAAAATCTCTCAAGAATTTTATCGATATAATATTTTTTAGATAACCAAATATACATAGAGTGGCTAATCTAGATGACAACCATCCTTAGAATCTATCTGGTTGAGCCCAAGTCTTTCATAGAAAAGACTTTTCCTAGATCTTCCTTACGTCTATCAAACTATGCTTTATTCTAGCCAATGATCAGCATGTCATTAATATATAATAAAAATATAAGTTACTCATCACTCAACTAATAATTGAAAAAATAATATATCTCATCAAAATCAATTCTTTTTTTTTTGAATAGACACTTAAAATACTAATCGAGCCTTGTATCTTAGTTATAAATTATAATCTTTGTGTTTTAGTTTGAAGAGCCACTTATTTTTTAGAGCTTACTTTCCTTTGGGTAAAGGTATCATATCATAAGTATGGTTAATATGAAGAGACTTCTTCTCTTCCTGCATAGCATATAGTCATTCTTCTTTATTCTCAAATGAGATGATCTTCTGAAAAATCTTGGGCTCACTAGCAACTATGAGTAATATGTAATCATGGAATTTAGAGGATAACTGATGGGGCCTAAATGATCTTGTCAAGTTAGACTAAGATGTATCATTAAGAATTAATAGGTCATGCCTAGTTCTAGCTGGAATATAGTCTTTCACCAACTCAATAGATGCATCATGGGGCTCAAAGATATTAGATAAATCTTGTGGCTTAGAATCATTAGGCAATTACTTAATTTTCCTCCTTGATTAGACTAATCTATTGAATGAGCTTGCATTGAATCTATTTGAATTAGAATCTATATTGGGTCACTCTCTTTTTTACTTGGAAGATTGTCATCCACTAATTGATCCTCTAGAAAAATCACATTTATGCTCTAAACAAGATTTCTAGTGATCATGTCTCAAAGTATACCCAAAATCCTCACATCCATAGTCAAAGAAGGTGTATGTATGTGCAGTATAAATGAGTTTTGATTGTTCTTCTTTTGGGATACGAATGAAGGCTTTGTAAAAAAAATACTTTTAGGTGATCATGTGAAATAGCTTTTCTAGTACAAATTTTATTGGAAACATCTCTATCTTTTGGGTAAAATGACACATGTTAATTATATTAATAGTTATATATATAGTTTCTCTCTTAAATTTTGTGGGAAGACACATGAGAAAACATGCACTTAACTTTTTAATTAATAGTCTGATTTATCCTCTCTGCGAAGCTATTTAATTATGACATTTTGGTTGATATCTTTTCAAATCTAATATCATGGGATATATAATATCCCTCAAACTAACCTCTATATCCTATCTCATTATCAGAATATATGGAAATCAATATCCTATTAGTCTCTCTCTCAACTATAATGTGAAAATCTTTAAACATAAGAAAGATGTGATCTTTAGTTTTCAATGTATATGTCTACTATTTTTTAGAGTGATCATCAATAAATATAACAAAATAAAGGCCCCCACTAAGTATTTTGTTATGCATAAAGAAAATATTAGCATAAATAAGATTGAAGATATTTGTTGTAGTTTTGTTTTAATACCTAATTTTATGGTTATGAATATACCAAAAACTAATTGGGCGAGTGTCACTTTCCCAATATCATTCTGTAAGCATGAGTCACACAAGTAATAAAGTGTATATTTAGTCTAGATATCGATTCTACAATGATTGCACATATAATATTATATCAGCCAGTGATAATTAATAGTTACTTTAGTAAGCATAATAAATAGGATTCAAGTCATAAATCATAGATTCTAGGAATGATTTATATTTTTATTTGTGATGAAATTCATAAATAACATTGTTGTGATTATACTCAATCATAGAAGGAATACTAGATAATTATGGAAGGACATCTTGCCCTATCATCATACAAAATGGTTATTAACAATTAAGCTCTTCCCAATGATGATCCTCTAGTATTTATCCCCTCGATACTTTACTAGTGAAACAATACATCATCCCTAGACCCTACTCGAATGAGATTTACAAGTTATCATCTTTTAGGTAATTCATTGACTACCTTTAATGATTACTTTGAATATAAATTCTTATTCTTTAACAATTAGCATCTTTCTTGATAAGAAATAATGTGATAAAAAAATATTTACACTTTTGGCTTCGTTAATACCATATTCATATAATTAACATCAATTTTCTTTGTATTTTACTAATGGAAGCCATATGACCAAACATAACTAATAGGACTATCATCATTATACGAATCACATTTGTTCATACCTATTGCATTTTACCTATCACCATCCCTCACCATAGGTAATTCACATACTAAAAGTAAAACTCTCAAAAGAATATTATATTTACTACTCATCATCAATTGATAGTTAGTTCTTCTATATCATAAATAATGAAGTGACCTATGGAGGGATTTATGCTTTTAGCTTCATAATTATCATATTCATAATAATTAAATATACCTCAATTTTAAGTTTGCGCGTATGAGTTTGTCTCGTACATCATAATTGAAAGGATTGTCACTTATTTCCTGCCATATATATATATAAGTGTATTTTGTCACCTACCTATTACCAACTATCACTCTAATAATACATGAAGCCACCAATATCCAAAACCCTAGTTTTAGTTATATTTAATTATCAAACCATTCATAACTAAAAAAAATTACATCAAAATAATATATTAAAGCATTCATCACAATAAACATATTATATCATTCTTAGATCCACCTTTTAGCTTGAAAATAGAGAGAATAATATGTGACAAAGGGGAAAATTCATCTCATTTGAAATTCAAGTGCTCAATTTTAGTACTCGAAAAAAATCTAGACTTGAAAACCAAAATCACTCAATTTTACTTTGATTTGCTCCTATGAGATAGTTGGAATGCATGACCACCTAATATTTATGCTTATACTTTGTATCACCCTTGTTGCTCATCTATCACCTCAAAAATAGAGTTGTTGAGCCTTTTGGGTCATTTTCCTCGTGCTTCTTGTGTGTTTTCATTATATTCCCAAGCATCTAATGCAAATTTCTTTAATTGAAAGTTATAGCACTGAATAAAAGTCACAACTCTAGTCTTTTGATAATATAACACAAAGTCATGGTGCTGGACACGACCCATGACTTTAGTCTCTTTCCTTTGCTTAATAGTTATAATGTTGAGAAAGTATCGATGACTAATTTAACCTCTATAACACAAAGTCATGATGCATGACACGAACATGACATTGATCTCCTTTCTATGGAAGATAGTCACGACATTTGAATAAGTAATGGTGACTCATTTAGCATATATAACACAAAGTCATGATGATGAAATATGATTATGACTTGTGCATTTCACTTCTATAACTCAATGTCATGACAATCGACACTAAAGAATGACTATGACTTTGATTTCTCTCACCAACCAAGAGTTATGGTACTTGTGTTGATTGGGGCTCAAGTTTGGTTCTCTATAATATTCTTTAGCTAAAAACCACAAATCCAGATCAACATCACAGCATTGACTTGAGTATCTTGTAGTTTGGTAATGAAAAAGTCATGGCATCTGGAGATTGTTACAACTTTTAGTACAATTAGGATACTTGGTTGCTGCAGTGTAAAGTTAATGTTATAGTCATGAAGTTGTTTCAAGCTAGTTTGACTATGACTCCAATAAATCTTCCTAGGAAAAAGAATATGTTGCATAATAAAATAATTATATCAACAAGATAGTAGATCCGTGGCATACGAAGATGTCATGATTATGTATATAAAGTTTTGACTAAGAATGAATGTCAAAACCAATCTATAAGTACTCAAACATGTAACCAAGTCATAAGATATCACATGCTATCATATGAATTTTCTCACACCTTCAATTCACTAACTCAACCAAGCAGCATATTTTACACTAAAAACTCTCAATTTCACAACTTTTCATTAAAATTCTATAAAACTAAATTTTATGAAATTGTTACAAATAAATCTCTCTTTCAGACAAAATATATCATGAAAATCATATCAAATAGTCATTATTATTAAATATTTGACATACTGAATAAATTCACACATTAAAATTATTCCTCATCCTCGAGCACTCAATCCCCTCACTTACAAAAAAATATATCATACACTTCTTCATTGTTACAAATACACCCAAAAACTTGTAAGTACACAAAGAAAAAATAATAAAATAATACATATCTACATATTCAAGGTGGTTGCCATTATGATTTGCCCTTAGAATGATACTTCTTAAAGACAAAATCTGTAATGGAGTATTCCAAATGAAGGTAACAAAATGGATAGTCTTTCTAAATCTCTTCTAGAACTTGATGTCCAATCCAAAATCTTTGTAATCATGTTATGCAATACATCTTGTCATATCCAAATTAAATTATATGCACCATCAAAAAGATGTTATTGCATAATACAAGTCTTTTTTGTTTGTACTACATTATCCTAATACTCCAACTCATTAATTCTCTCAATATAGTACATCATTTTTAAGTTTTTGATCTCTGTTAACCACGATTATCTTCTATTTCGTTGCAATGAAATTATAAACCCTCCCAAATGATTATAAAATATTTGTTACAACATTCTCAACATATTTCACTCCACATTCTAAGAGTTAAAAATCTTATCTTCAAAATTTTTTTTTGTATCACTACAAATAATAGCTTTTTCTATTGAAGTTGTATTTCCCAAAGTAAATACCATCTTTCCTATCCACTAACATTACTATACATAAGTTGTATATCTCCTCCATAAGGCATACTTTTCTATCTATGGTTATAAACTGCATATTCTACAAAATATGAATAATAACACCTGTTATACTTTTTTTTTACTTGGAGAATGCTTACTATATATCTATAGTCTTCTCCAAATTATTTTCTCTTTAACTATTTTAGCTTCGATGAAAGATGACTCTTATTGCGTAAAATAAAATGATTCCTCTTTCGATAATTAGTTTCTTTTTTTTTCTCTTTTATGCTCTATTTTGATGGCTGACACCTGTCATAAGGACACCATAGGGATTCATTTGACTCGGTATAGTAAGGTAATCTAGGCATGGTAAATTATGTGGCTAATAAATTCACCATCCTAATAATTAAGAATGAATTTCTTAATTATATTACCCATATCAAAATTATGTGGCTAGTAAATTCAACATCTCTCTCATTTATAGTGAGAGATATGTTGGAATAATTTTACTAAGATTCAGTATTCATGTAATTGACTGATGCATCAAGTTGATGTTTCATTTGAAATTACATAGTATTTTTCTAAAGGTGTGATCTTCAATGGTGTACAATATAATTTTTTCGTCCTTCAATTTCCTTAAAAGTTTTTAATGAATAATCATAATATGTTATTTGGCCATATCCATAATCCCATACATCTCCAACTTCATATTATTTCTTATTATCTTTTTCATAAATTTCACATAAATATCAATATAATGATAACAAATAACCTAGATATCACGTCACTATAATTGAAACAACCTTCGCGATAAAAATTTAGATATAACTTTTTAGACAACACTAGAAAGCAATGCTCTAATACTAGTTGTTGGGATAGGCCGATCGAACAATAATTAAATCGAAACCAAAAAAAAAATATTTGATATTATGGCAGAAACTTTAATTAAAATTAAAATAGAAATCAAAAGATCAAAAATTCACAATGTACTAAAAAGTCCACAATTCAATATACATACACTGCTAATACAAATAATATATGCTAAAAACATATTCAGTACTAACTATTTATAAAACATACAATGCTAGAAATTGTCATAGACCAAAATAATTTTTCAAAAATATAAAACCATAGAAATCATAAACAATAACAAAAGAGGAACCCAAAATTTTAAGGAGGATACTCTAGATATCATTCCATATTATTCTTTAGGTATTCGTCCATGTCAATGACTCAAAATTAATGCATTATATTCTAGACATAGCATGAGTTTCTATCTAGGATATACTTTAGGCACAACTACACAACAAACTTTACTCACTAAAATTCTTCTGAAACAACTCAACACCGATCCGATGCACTACACTCAGCTTACATAGCACAACATAGCACACACTTCGACATCAGCATTTCACACACAACTAACACAACATAGCACACACACACACACACACACACACACTTCAACAACAGCATCTCACACCCAACTTACACAACATAGCACACGGAGACACTTCTACAACATCTCACACATACTATACCATAAACAAACCAAAAAAAGAGGAGCAGCACACAAGCAACGAAACTTGTCCAAAAGATAAGGAGAGAGAGAGAGAGAGAAACAGGGAGGGGAGGGGGGAGAGAGACATGGAAAGAGAGGGGGAGAAAGAGGGGGGGAGAGAAAGCGAGGAAGGGAGAGAGAGAGAGAGAGGAAGGGAGGGAGAGAGAGAGAGAGAGAGAGGAAGGGAGGGAGAGAGAGAGAGAGAGAGAGAGGAAGGGGGAGAGAGAGAGAGGGATAGAGAGAGAGAGAGAGGGAAATAGAGGAAGAAGGATCTATCCCATTTATTTTGAAAGAAAGAAGATTCTTAAAGTAAAAATGCAGCAGACTACAACAAAAAGAGGCAGTTCCTTAGGAAGAAAATAACAACCCCTTCACTTGAGTTAATCCCACTGGAAAGGCAAGTAGAAATATGAGGCCACCTTCCTCCTATCCAAAAAATACATATTTCATCATTTTTCAAAAAAATATGCCATAAAAGCAGATATGGTCCCAATCTCACTATGACAGTATGAATAAGATAAATAACAAATATGCCATAAAGTGCCTGTCCAACATCCCTAGGGATTAAAATCATGACCCTTTCTCAATGATCAAGCAATTAACCCTTTTGCCCATTGATATTTCATATTGTTACTACCAAAACAGTAATATTGATGAGATAAAAAAGGAGAATGTCATGAGTTTTCTTTTTATGAAAAAAAAAACATCTATTATTAAGTTTAGAAAAATTAATAGATAATTATTAATTCAATTATACTTTGTGATTTTAAATGTTGGCCTATTATAAGCTATTATATTTTTAAAATGGACGGCATAGATAATACGCATATGTTAAAGATGGATGTGTGGAAGAACATGCAAGGCAAGAAATAAAAAAGAAAAATAAAATTTTAGAAAATATGTAAATATCATCACACCAATAAATGAGCGATCAACAATAATAGCATATGCTTGATAAATTAGGAGGTTGATTCCAAGAGTGGTGGGCTGAGTTCATGGCCCAGATAATCAGAATTGGAACTGCATGGCAGGTTCATATCCGAGAGCATCAAGGTAGCCTTTCATTGCTGAGTTCATGAGTGGTGGGCCGCATCTTAAGATCTGTAAATTAACTAGTAATTTCAGTAAGACATTTTTTTTTATTAGTAGAGGAAGAAAAGTCATGTTATGTATAGCAGGGGGGGGGGGAAGAGAGAGAGAGGGAGAAAAAAAGAAAAAAAAAAAAAGAAAAAGCACCAGAATGTTAGGTTGAGGAGCAGGGCAATGAGATTGAATCATTTCCTTCGTTATATAGCCTCTGCCTCCGCTCCATCCATCAGCAGGAGCCTGTTCAGCAAACAAATTATCAATAAATAAACCATTGATGGCCATAGAGATTCACCAACAACAATCTTACCCAAATTATCAATCACAATTCACAACACACCCAAAAAAAAAAAACAAGAAAAACAATATTAGAATATATAGTGATTTACTCTTTGAAAATGTTAAAAAAATGACTAAAATTTCTTTTTATCGTTTTTTTTTTTTTTGATAATTTCAATATTGCTAGCCAAAATATCTCGTCTTAGTATGATGACAAATACCTTTGTCCAAGAATAATATTTCTCAAATTCAAAAATTATCCACAATAATCTCTCTAATTTTTAAGAATAAGACTATCAAAATATTAATCCCCTTCAGATCACACACTAAACATGAACTTTGTATACTGTGCATGACTTTATATATATATATATATATATATATATATATATATATATATATATATATTATGAATAATAAACATGGCAGAGAGTCATTAAAATTTATTTTCAAAACGAAGACTGAGAATATTTTTGAAATATAAGTTAATGATTATTTACTCTTTTTGTGAGATATCATGATACAATAGGTATTGAACTTTACTGAGCTATAGAGAGTGGTTCAAGATTCAAAAACATTATAATAGACTGCAAAATCTATTTAGGTTTGATCTTCTATAAACATTCCTATCAGTCTTGTTATATCATAATATTAATACTCAGGTTATGGGTAATCATATTTTATTTTTCTCTTTTGTTGAATTTAGAATATTTGATATTAAGGTGACCAATTACAATATTATATGAGCCATGGGATATGATGTCAGTTCTAAGCCTGTTCTTTTAACATGTATTCATTTAGTTTTTAAATTTTATCATAATTTATTTTAAATTAATTATTTTACTAAAGAACAAAATTATAATATTGTATTTTCTCATTTTGATATTTTCTTAATGATTTAGCAAGATATGCTATCTATTTTTTCTACCCTCAGAAGCACTTCTAGGTACTTAGTTACTATTGACCTACCTTTTATGCATTCTCAACTTAGAGAATAACCATTGAATAAATTGAAAATTATAAAATCAAATACAAAGGGAATGCCTTCTATTGTATGTGATTCATGTCAATTTGAAGAGCACATGATAAATACAAGAAATGAATAATCAATTATCTCTTTCAATCATCATAAAATATGTACAAAGAGCATATATAATTCTAACTTAGATTGAGACAATCCACATATTAGTAACTCTCATCCATAAATTATAACTAACATAAAAATAAGACAAAAAAAGTAACAAACTATAACACCCCCTTAGGTTGATAGATAAATATTCAAAACATTAAACTCGAATGAAAGAATAACAAGCTAAAGTCTCTTTTAAGACCTTAGTAAAAATATTAACTTACTGGCCTGCTATAAAAATATAAGTTATAACAATAATTTCATCATGAATCTTCTTTATTTGAAATAAACAATCCTTTATGCACTTTTTCCACTCGTAAAATACAAGATTGGAGATTATATGCACCACAACTTGATTACTAATATAAAGTGTGGTTGGAGAATAAAATTGATATTGGATTTGTTCAATAAGATATCTGATATAAAATATCTTACTAGTGAATATCATCATCGCCTTGAACTCTACTTCTATCATATATCTTGATACAATTATTTATCATTTATGATTCCTCAAAATAATATTCTCTTCAAGAAAATTACAAAATTATATATCAAATATTTTCTTGATGCAAGCCAATGTTAACATTAATCTATATATTAGGATAGCCAATATTAACATTGATCTAAATATTAAGATAGCCATATCACACATTTGAGTGAACTCTGTTACAATAAATCTCACTTTAAGATGATCTACATTCACATCATGCTTGGTGGTAAACTCCCACTTATAATCAATACTAAACTTTCTAGAATATCGAGAAACTAATTTCAAGTCTCATATGAGTGAATAGTATTATCAAAAAAATAATAAAAAAATTAAAAGAATAGAAAAAAAATGTATAATAATACATGTAGAATAGGGTGTTAAGTATAACTCCTTTATTTTTATTCTAACAACAATAAAAAATTCAAGATCAAAAGAAATGACTATAAGAACATTTGGCTTCTCGACAAAGTTTCCTATACTCTGAACATGTTGCATGTCCCATTCAAGTGGTCAAATATCTTATTTATCAGCTCATCATGAACTAAAAGTAAAGTAAACCCATAAGTTATTAGATCATCTAGATTTGAGGGAGATTCCTTTTCCAATAAAAAATTAATCTATCTAGAATCAATCTATTAGGCTATTATGTACTTATTGGTACACATGATGACTTCACATGATCATCATCATATCCTGAACCAATAACAAATTCATATATAACTAAAATATGACTTTATCTCCTAACTGGATGCCCAAGTAAAATTATAAAAGAGTACAAAAATGATAAATTTAGAAGTATATTCTCAAACATTACTTTTCTTAAGCTCGTTAAAAAATAAATTTTATTATAAAAAAGTAAAATTGATACTCATGAAAAATCTATTAATCATCTTCTCGCATCTTGAGGAAAGATACTGAGCAAAACAAAAATTTCAAAAAAAATTAAGAAGTAAGCTAGATAATCTTTCTTTATGATATAAAATTTAAAAGAACATAGCATGAAAAAAAATAATAAGATATCAGAATTCAGATTGATAAACTAGTTTTTCAACAAGACTACATCTCTCAAAAGATATATAAAAATATTTCTACCAAATTAGAGCAACTCCAATGAGAGTTGCTATCAGGGATGTCATCCCTGTAACTGCCAAAATGACACCTGAATCATAAAAAACAATGCTCCAACGGAGATGACATTGAAGGTGACAAAATACTATCCATAAAAATACGGTACCATATTTGACAACTTTGGAGAGAGATACAGAAATATTGCAAAATAGGCATTGATAGCCATTGATGCAATATAACTATTAAGTTTAATTATAGTTTTTTTAAAAAAATATTTAATTATTAAAATGGCACCGCACACCCCATTTTGATACCTACCATTGAAGCTAAAATACTGTCCAGATGTGCCAAAATATTGTTCAAGGTTGCAAAATGATATTTGACATTGCATTTTTGACAACTCCCATTAGAGTTGCTCTTAGAATGTTCAACCTATCTCAACTAAATATGTATTCTTCATTTTCGTAATCTCATTTTGAGGGCGTGACATCACAAGTATGATATATAATCTTAAGACTAGTATAATAAGTGATGTAATTATCATACATATATTATATTATATTATTATTCATAATAATTTATAATTTTATTAAATTGTTTTTTTTTGTTTTTTTTATGAAATAAATAAAAAGTATAAAAAATATGTAATTTGAAATTTAAAAAAAAAACTATTTAAATAAAATATATAAAATCATCTATAAATATGACAAAGTATCAATACTCATCTCCAATTTCATATATGCTATGTCCCTATATGTTTGAGTGTACCAAATTGAATAGATATTTATAACATAAATCTAATATTTCGTATAAAATACTTTAGTATATTTTTCTAATTGATATATTCATAATCTAGTATTAAGACATCTCTATAACTAAGATCTAATATTTTTAACTTGACCAATAACAAATGACTAAATTAAGAATGAATAAGTAATGAATCAATAATTCTCAAATAACTAGTGAGATAATCTACCATAAAAGAAAGAACCCACAACTCACCATGTTTAATCCCAAATAAAGTACCTTCCTCCATGTTTTTTTAATTTTGTAAGACAGCATCAAAGAAATTAAAAAAAAAATTAGAATTGAGTTGTAATAAAAAATAACTCACAAAAAGGAAATAAATAAGATAATCATGATTAGTACTAATACATGGTGCCAACACATGTCTTCCTCCATGAAATAATAGAGGTGGCTAGTGCTCGGTAGAGACATTTGGAGGTAGAAAATGCAACACATAGTGGAGATTGCAGCACTGAAAAGATGGATGGTGCCAACATGTTGCAGTTGTGATCAGCGCTGCCATTCATTGGTTGGCACCGATAGTGAAGTACTAATTTTGGTAAACTCTAAGTTCTATTAGGATTGTGAGCTCTGATACTTTAATAAATATAAAAAATAAATAATTAAGAATCTTTTTCAATCATTATAAGACATATGTCGAGAATCGATATAATATCAACTTGGATTGAAGTAGCCTAATTGTTGAGAGCTCCCATTCATGAAGTATAATTGAAATAAAATAAAACAAAAAATAATAATAAACTATAACATTTTCCTAGAATTTCCTATCTGAGATCTTAGAAAGATATTAATAATAACTCATTATAACTAATCCATTCGGATATATAAGAATTTTATATTATTTTCACATATAATAATTTGAGATATTTTATTACTTTATTTAATAATTATACTAGTTATACTTGTGTTGCTTATGTTCAAAAAAATATCTCAAAACATATCATTTTTATAAAATTTTATTAAATTGTGAATAATATAATTTGAATAAATTATTACAAAATTAAAAAATATTAATATTTTAAAATATATTTTATATCAATTTTATTTTTTGAGTATGGGAAGATATACTAGATATCTTGTGTCGACACTCATACATAAAATAAAACAATTGCAAAAAAGAATATATATTTTATTTAATTTTTTCTTCTGATAGAGAAAAAATGATCGCATGTGCTACCAGAAACGTATTCATAAAATATTCTAGTAATAAGAATATATACAAATATTATTCATAAAAGACAAAGAGGATTATTATGAGTATGAATATAATGTTCTTTAAGAACTGGTTACACAGCATGATGTTAGCTTTTCATATTTTTGAGAGATTTCACTTTTTATATTTCAGTTTGATTCTTCTCCCCCTTCCTCCCCCCTCTACCACCACACAAACCCTAGGTTGGTAAGAACATGGTATCGTAGTAGGTTTTCTAGTGAAGAAGTGCCAGAGTAGAAATGCATGGGTGACGATGCACCCTCTAGAATCATAGATGACAATAATCATCAAAGGATTCAATAGCATGAGTAATATTGCCGCATTGCGGTGCTAAAATAGTATAGTATGTATTTTGTATATATTCTTAGACTTTGAGGTCATTAGCCAACAACATATTTTTGGATAAAAAATGAAGGATTTTTGAGATGTCAACATTATAAGGTCATCACTGATGTTGATGGAACCAACAATGACCAACACAACGACTTAAGTGGTGGCGAGGGCACATAACCATCACCAACATTATATTATTAACCCCTAGTTCTGTTTTGACTTTGTTAAAAAGAGAGTATTTCAACTCTTATAGGGCAATCCACAACTATTATAGTGCAGGCACACATTTTCTTCCTATAAAAAAATATCTTGGCTACTTTTTTATTTTGGTTGTATTTTGTGTAGAAACTCACATTGTGGTGAGATAGAAATATAGTCGGAATCAATATGAGATCATTTATAATATCCTAATAAAAATTAAGGGGAGACACTTTCTCTCCTTGGGTTGTATCAGTGAAGATCTAATTTGTGGCGAAAAGATATATGGATCAATTATTAAAAAACTTACCTCAAACTAAGACAAAGACTGCTACATAGATGCATGTCAATGAACAATTACAAAAACACCTATAGCAATCAATTGATCTCAAAGCTTCATGAGTGTTTGACTCTTTTGATACTTACTAGAGAGTTTGGGACAATCAGTTTGATATTTTGTTTAAAAATATTTCATTTATATGATACTATTGCTCAAACATTAACATGCAAATTGACTGACCGATATAAGATATCTCACGATGAGACTTAATCACAACTATGAGAAGATAGTTGGTGCGGTACTGGTATTGACAGACTAGATGATATTTAGAAGACTTGGCGAGCAGGTGTATAGCAATTTTTAGATGCATTCATTAGCAAAGCAATATATTAATTTGCCAACATAGAATCTTAGAGAAAAGATATTTCTATATGTCTAAAAGATTTATCAAAGAGTGATTAGAGCGAGTACATCAAGATCGAGTATAATTGATATGATTAATCATAATATTATGATACATGTCACACAGTAATAATGGAAGATCTAAAAGTCCTAATAGAGATACAATAAGAGACATGAAGATAATAGTAACATGCTTTTTTTTTGTGGGGAATGAAGGCATACATAGGAAAGTTATTAAATGTTGTACCTTGAGCTACGATAGACTTTTTGAGATTCAAATACTATACAACAAACCATTGAACCTAATAAGGTTAATTTTTTTTTACAAACACAACCATTAGAGATGTGATGCTTTCTTGAGAGTACTCCCAAATTGTATTAAGTGTACATAAAGATGTCAAATAGTTCATACTATGCAGGACACGTCATGGTATGATTCCCATGTCGGGCAGATCACGGATGGCCCGCATAGTTCAGGGCCATGGCCCATGCCAGGCAGTGTTGGTTCGGCCCAGTTCAGGCCAGCATGAACCAACTTTTTTTTGGCCTATTTAGTATTCACTTTTGTGGGACTTAGGCTTGGACTATTGGATTTTAGTTTAAAGTTATAAATTTCAATATAAATTTAAATTTCAAATCGAGATGACCATGACATGATCGTGATTTTAGAATTTAAATTATGTTTTAACATTTCATTCAGCTCAAATAAAAAATTAAAACTTTTATTTAATTTCAAAAAAATATTAATTGAACAAATACTGAATGCACAATATAAATAATACGTAAATCAAATTGAAACAAAAAATACAATCTAATCTAATAATCAATACATTAATAGATAATAATACATGAATCAAAATAAAAAAATAATAATAATAAAACAAACACTAACATTGTAGCACGGTATCAATATTATATGAATCAAGAATCATCGATGATTAATTGATGTTTGCGATTGAAGATGCAAACCATTATCATCATGAATGCGTCTGGATATATCACTAGTACCCTCAATATCTTTGATTTTCACATTTCATGAATCATAATTTATTATCATCCCTTGCACTTTATCTTGAATACTCAGTCTCAAATCTTTTCAATCTTTCATGCATATATGTACCTCTATGATATCTAATCATAATATCGATCTCTTATCTAAAATGATACTAACTTTCATAAAAAAAATAAACTTTAATATTATGCTAGATACCAAAGCGATTAATAGAATACGTGTTATCTTAAATAACACGAGATATGTAAATTCATATAATTTTTATCATACCAAATTATCCAAATTTTTATTATCATTATATAATATAATAGATTAGTAATCAATATTTAAGTAACGAGATAGTTCACTCATATTAAATAGACCATCTTGTTATTTACTCTCAGCTAAATGAATGAAGAAGTCATCATCTACAAATATGATGTTCATTTCTGTACTCAAAACATAGATACAACTATCATATCTAGTGTCATAATATAAAAATAAGTCAATTAATTTTTACTAAATAAACCCTTCTGATTAATGTATCTGGTTTATGCATGTGGATGTGTATGTCACAATATTTTTTGCTACTTCCACATTAATCTTAGAATTTATACAACCAGCCAAATAATATAAGTTGAAATAAAATACCATTATTTTAAATAATTAGTTTTCATCTCAATAACCATAATACCAAATGCAAGATGATTACTAGTTAAACATAATCCTAATGTTATATATATACTTAAGTGCAATAAAGTGGTGTGAGTGTACACAGATAAATACATATTCATTGTGTCATAGAAAATCTTTAAATTTTTCATTAATAAAATTCGTGTATTCCAACCTGAATCATCAATAATAAATTCATCAATTTTACTAATTAAATATCATGTATTGGTAGCTAACACATGATTTCAATATCAAGTAGACATAATTTCAATAGTATCTCATGTTCCTTTGAATTTTTTTAAGCCCCACAAACAAACATAGGCTACTAAATTTTTGTTATATATTAGGCATCATATAATATTTTAGTGAATTTTTTATTTTTTCTAGTGTAAAAGAAATAATTTTCATTCAAACTTATATTATAAGATTAATCATATAACATATACACCTAACATAAAATAATACACTTAACAATCTATCTCTAATAATCATAACAAATTACTAATAGCTGCTCTAATTATAAATATTATTAAAAATAATACTAAATATTTTATTTTAAATTTAATATTTTCTAAAGATTCACATCATACACTCATATATGACAAATATATCATTAGGATAACAAATCTAAAGAAATCCTATTATAAATAGTCTAGAAATAAGTCTACATAATACTAACTACATCATGATCTTCCAAAATTTTAATCAAAAGACTCATGATCATAATTAGTTTGATCATATTTTTTTCTCTCAAAATCATTATGATATATGAAATAGGTTAATAAAACTGAATTAGATACAACTTAAAAGATTCTACTGCTAAAGTAAGCTTAGCACAGATCTAATGCAGCATATTTATTAGTGTATTGATTGACATACCTCATTAGGTTCATAGTCCAAAAGATACTCCTACATGTATATATCTTTTCATGATATATATATATATATATTATATTGATTCTTCATTGATGCCCCTAGAATATTTAGTTTTTATTATTTTAAAATAAATCCATATTAGTGATGTTTGCCTAATTTTTTTGATTTTTTAGATGACATATGAGTTTGGATCCGGGCCGTTGAAAAAAATATAGTTTCCGTCTCGAGCCTTTTTGGTATAGTTATCATTGTCAACTACATCTACGTCAATATCATCTTCATTATCATTAAATTCACTATGTGATATTTTTTTAACTATTTTTATTTTTAAATAAATTATGAAATTAAAAAAAACATAGAAATAATTAACAACAAAACTAGTACCGTACCACAAACCATTTTGTTGTGAATTCATGAATTCTAACCTAGTTAAAAGTTATAGTGTTACACAGGCACACCTATACCATCAACTATCCCATATGGGCAAGCATAAACCATAAATCAGGATAAAAAAAATACTATATGTAATATTTATATAATAGATGAGAGACTAGAAAAAATCAAAAATGAAAGAAACTAAAAGAGTTAGAGATAAAAGAATAATTGAGAATAAATTTTTAAATTTCTTATTTTCTATTTATAAAGAAAAAAGAAATTCAAAAATATTCAAAAAATAATTTTTTAAAATTTTTTTTGTGATTTTTTTTATTAAATAATGGCCAAATCACGACAATCACTAGATTCTAGTCATAATAGATGCTGAAATCAATCCAACAAATATTATGAATATACATAAAATTTTTATCATTTTTAATAAATGAGCTAACAGGGGCAGTGACTGACACGACCTATTATTGTCCCTGTTAGAGCTTGTGTGAAAATGGAATGAGTAATAAGGGAAGCATGGCCGCTCAATTGCGAATGACCAAATAAGCAATATTCAACTTACGTGGCCAACTTCTAAAAAAATCTCTCCCTATCAAGTAGTCACCCGATTGGACTTGACCTATGATCCATAACCCAACTGTAGCCAGTCATTGGGTCCCCGAGCCACTAGGTCAGGCTCATGGGTAAAGCTTTGCCCGACACGAGGCATGGCTGGCACCAACCCAACACGTCATGAACCATGAAGTTTAAACTCTAAAATAAAATTTTAATTTTAAAAAATTAAAAATAAATCATATTATACCAAAAATTAAAATGAATAAAATTTAGAACTATAAAACAATATATTTCAATCAATATTTCAGTTTAATGATAATATCACCAATAATAATATATTGAAAAATTTTAAAAGTACAATAGCAACTGCATCATTAACAACATGCATGATAGTCCTCTGGTTTTCACAGTTAATCTATATTAGAGGTGTCAGCCCGGCTTGGCACGAGACACGGCACGATTCAGCCGTGCCTGGGCCGGTCTGGCATAAAAATTTCCCGTGCCCGGGCTCGTGCCCGACCACGACACAATCATGCCGTGCCATGCCGAGACCAACCATGCCTCGTGTCGTGCCTGGCCCGGTACGGTACCGTGGCCAGTTGATACGGTATCATACCAAAATTAATTTTTTTTTAGAATTAGGGTTACGGGAGTACCGAAACCCTAATTTTTTTTAAAAAATTAAGGTTTGGCATGTTGAAATCCTAATATTTTAAAATTAGGGGTTCAGCACGATGGCGCGTGCTGAAACCCTAATTTTTTTTTATTTTAGGGTTCGGCCCAACCAGGCCGAACCCGGCGGATCGTGCCGCAGGCCCGTGCCGGGCTGAACCCCACAAAAATATTCCGGGCCCGACACGGCACGATAGAGTAATCGTATCATGCCTGGCCCAGCACGAAAGCACGATCGGGCCTGAAAAAAATAGGTCGGGTTGGCCCGACACGTCCTATTTAACACCTCTAGTCTATATATGTATTATGGTCCGAACCATCAAGCATAATTTTGAAGCTAACACTAATAATAGCATCAATATTCTCGATATCACATGAGTTATTAACCAATAGCAGCTCTTTTATGTTGTCCTAAAGACTTGTTACAGAATGCTCCTAGTCCTTTAAGTATGAAATTACTTTTATGATATTTAGTCATAATTTGAATCTCTTATCTAAAATAATATTCACAGTCATACAAAATAAAATTTAATATTATGCTAAACACCAGAGAAATCAGTAGATCATTTATTATCTTATAAAATATGGGATAGATAAATCTCAATAATTTTCATTAACTTAATATATGTAAATTTTTATTATTATCATGTGATAGAATTAAGCAGCAATCAATATAAGTACTAAAATAATTCGCTCATATTCAATGGATCATCTCGTCACTTACAAAAACTATAATACATAATATTTTAATATGTTAAATAATTATTTATAAACCCTATAATCTAGTTCAACTTTTTTTCATATTTGATGGATCATCTCGTTATTTACCCCTTGCAAATTCGATGGTTCATGCATGTGGACATATATTTTTATATGCTTATCTTTTTTCACTTTGATCGTATGATTTATACAGGTAATCAAGCAATAATAGAGGAAGTAAGTGGGTTGGGTGGCCCAAGCAAGGCCCGAAGCATGGCCTGATTGAACTGTGCCTGACCTGGCATAGCACACTCCAGAACCATGCCTGGACTTGGGTCGTGCCATGCTGGGCCAGGTGGTACTGGGCCTCATGCAGGGCCAGGCACGATTCAAGTGTCAGCCCCACATGCATGGCCTAGAGAGTGGAGTAACGTACCCTAGAACTCGGATCAAGTTTCAGGCACGATCCAATCTGAACACGCCCACCCTGCCTTGTAAACTTGGTAGGTTATTTTAATTAACCCGCCATGTGGTTGGCTAAGCACGTCTGTGTGCCAGGACTTAGGCGCACGTGGATGTTTCCCCTCATCCCAAATGAGTCCAAGGATCCATGTTGAGGTCGATGATGAGCTTCGAGTCAAGCCCGAGCCGAAGCTTCTGGATTGTCCAGAAGCTTCGGCTTCCAGTTCTAACGGGCAGCTAAAAATAAAAATAAAATAAAATGAATTGGAAGAACAAGGCCATTGGATTAACTTCCAATGGATAAAGCATAAAATCTGGTGGATGTCAAGTTGTTGCCCTATTTAAATTCTAAAAAACTTTTTTAAAATAAAAAAATATATATTTTTTAATAAAAAAATCTATATAAATAAAATTAGTGATTTAAGTTTTTCATTCTAAATTTCTCAACTCATCTCTCACTCTTTTCTCTCTCTCTCTCTAAAGCTAAAATTTATAATTTTAACTTGAGAAAATTTTTGTTAAGCTTAAAGAACATAGATGTGAATGACAAAAAAATCGGGTGCGGGCTATAACTTTTTTTTACTTATCCATAAATCTAACTGGGTATTATTTTTAAATTTTGATTTAGTTTTTACATTTTTTTAATATCATTTAATTGTTAATTATGAATATAATTCATAAACTAAAAAAATTAATAATGACTAATATTAAATTTAAAGATAATAAAATTAATATTAATGTATACGTAAATAATATTAATAATGATAGCCCTGTAAAAATATTTAGAGCCGAAACCATATTTTCTCTCATGATCTTAACTCAAACTCAAACGTCTAAAAAATAAAAAACTAGAAAAATATCTATACTTTATACTCACTTTAAACTAATATAAAATAAAAATATTAGGGATGTTGATAATAAATTAGCATAATGCAAGTTATATAAATATATATATAAATATATATATATATATATATATGTAAGAGTGCAAATAAGATTGAGCACCTAAAAAGATATGCTGATTATTACACCAAAAAATATGGTGTATTAGATCTTAGGAAAATCTAACTGAACAGTAAAGATCTTTAAGACTAGATCTAGTTTAGCTTCTATGTTGGCCCATCTCATATATCATGACGAGTTAGAAAAAGAAGACATAGGCAAACAAATCACCACAATAAATCTTCTAATTAAATTTTTAAAGAATTCTAAAATAGTCAGTATCATGTAAACATATTTTAGCATGCATATCGTATGATTCCTATATTCACATATAGGAATGACATATAAAAATATTATAAATTAGAAAAATAAATAATAACTAATAAATTTATATAATATAATAGTGTGGTATACATGACGTCCAATATATGGACTAATTGTAATATTATATCTTTTGCATGTCTCAATACCTATTATGTAAATTCTAAGTGGACAATAAAAAATTTTTAAAATTTTCAAAGATTCTACATCATTATGATGACATTGCTATATATGAGTGCATAATAAGAATCTTTAGAAATTATAATATTCAAAATAAAATATTTAGTATCATATTTTATAATATATTTAACAATGGAGTAATCATTAATATATATGTCACAGCATTAACCTGATGGCATTGGCGAGGATAAAAATTATTTCCCCACTTTAAAAAAATACATAACTCACTAAAATATCTTCGGACGCCTATCAGACAACAACATAAAATACGTAACGCACATCATAAACCTGCCGCCCTACCAGGCCAGGCCAAGTCAAGCTTGAAGACAGCCTGCCCGAGTTGACCAATCACCAATTGTGGTTTAATGATTTTAATTTTTTTTTTACAAATTTAAAAATTTAAGTTACTCATTATTAGTTATGACTTATAAGTACGACATTAGATTATTTATTTATTTCACATAAATAAAAAAAAGCATTAACACATGATATAATTTAATAATTAAAAATATCAAAAATATATATATTCATAAATATTCAATCAACCAATTCAATCCAAAAAAAAATAAAACAATACATCACAATAATATAAAATAAAAATCATCAATCCTAAATTCATAATCATGCAACACAACATGCAAGCTCAATCTAAATTCAATTGAATTAAAAATATGAAATTAAACTTTATCGCTAGTGATGAGCTCAATTTCAACATCTTCAAAATCCCATAAGTCATAATCTATTAGCAACTTCTTCACTCTGTTCCAACATGATCCTAGATACCCAATCTCGAATCCTTTCAATCAAGGAAGCACGGACACGGCTCCCTACAGCCGTGTCCGCGTGTCCGACACCTGGACACGACAGGGACACAGCACGGATACGTGTCCGATACGCCACGTGACATATCATTACAACAATCCATATCCGATACACCACGTGGCATATCAGATGGTTGCATCGGCAGACGGCAGACGGCAGCCGTATCCATGCCTATAGTGCCCGACATCCGACGACGTCGAGTGGCTAACATTGCTTCATGGGCGACGTTGGCCACAGGCAGGGGGCGGGCACGATTTGAGGGAGAGGCAGGAGAGGGCACGATTTGAGGGGAGAGAAAGGGGTGGCGCGAATTGAGAAGAGATGCAAGGGCGGCGCGAATTGAGAAGAGATGCAAGGGCGGCACGAATTGAGAGGAGAGGCAAGGGCGGCACGAATTGAGGGGAGAGACAGGGGCAGGCGTGTTTGAGGGGGAGGCAGGGGCGGGCGTGTTTGAGGAGGAGGCAAGGGCGGGCGTATTTGTGTGGGGATGTGCATAAAATAAAATATTTTAATAAAATAAAATAAAATATTTTTATTTTATAAAATAAATAATATATATTTATTTTATATAATAAAATATTTTAATTTAATTTAATTTAATGAATTTTATAAAATACCTAATATTTATAATTAATAACTTTTATTTTTATTTTTATTTTTTTTATCATCTCGTATCCTAGTCGTATCCGTATCCTTGCTTTTTAGAATTTACCGTATCCTCGTATCCTGTCGTGCCGTATCCCTGTGCCCGTGTTCGTGTCCGTGCTTCTTAGCTCTCAATCCTTTATACATATTAATAACTCAATAATATTGACTGCAATAGAAAAAGTAATCTCCAATACTATGTTTGAAACCGAAAGAGTCAATAGATCCTGTGATATCTTAGACAACACGAGATATGTGTACTCATATCATTTTCACAATTATAAAATATCATGATTTTTATTATCATTATGTGATAGGATTAAGCAGTAATCAATATTGAAATATTGAGACAACTAGCTCCAATTTAGTGGTCCACCCTATCATTTTTTTCTTACTAATTGAATGAAGAAATCATAATCTTCAAATACAATCTCAATGTCCGTACTCAGAGTCTGACTACAACTACACTACTACCATATATAGTATTGTAATATGTAAATAACTCAGTCAATTTTACGTTAATAAACCCTTCAAGTTAGTTCCCGGTTCATGCACGTGAATATGTATGTCAAAATATTATCTACCTCTTTCACTTTAACCTTATGATTCATGCAGACATCTAGATAATAAAAAAATAGAATGATAGACCAGTATTTTAAATATTTGATTTTCATCTCAACAATAATATCACTAAATATTAGCTCATCTCTAAACTTTCTAAATATATCACTAATATTACATATGTATCTAAGTTCAGTGTAAATGGTGAGAATATAAACTAACGAAAACATATTTGTCGTATGACGTGTCATATAAAATCTTCAGAAATTTCATAAATAAAATTTATATATCCCAATATTAGTAGCACTGTGCACCATTGTTCATAGCACTGTTCACATCACTGCACACCAATGTTCAAAATGATTCTCATAAACTTCCTTGGCACTGCGCACTTATGTACCTATCATTGCACACCAATGTTAGTAGCATTGTGCACCATTGTTCGCAGCACTGTACATCATCATTAGCAGCACTGTGCACCAATGTTCATAGCACTGTGCACCATCATGCACTTCTATTCGCACCAGTATGCACCATTATTCACAACACTGCACGACATTGTGCACCACCACCATTATCTCTTAAAAAAATAAAAAAATATATAATAATTTTGAGATATAATTCAAAGATAGAATTCAATATAATAATAACAATCACTAAGTGATATTTTGGATCATATACATATCTGAAGATATCAAATATTAATTTTTCCCCCACATTATTTTTTATTATATAAGTCATGCAACAAGATATATAATCTCTAATTTAATATTTTATGAGAATATGAAATACATATAAGTAAATTACTTATTTCTCAAAAAAAAATCATAATAAAATTATTATTACAATTTATATTCAGACAACATATTATCCTTTAAATATTTTCATGAATATCTCAAAATTGACTAAGCTTATATATCTATCATCCAAACTTAATTATTAATCTTTATGATGCAGCTTGAGAGGGAGTTTTGCAATTTATTACTGTCTTTATTTTTTAGTTTTTTTTTTCACTTTATTACATTATGAATGAGAGAATCCAACCAATGAGTCCCTCAAATCCAAAAAGCCTAGCATACAAAGGTCTCTTATGTACTCAATTATTTATTGAGTTTCATTGGATATTTTTTGTGGCTTTTTGGATTACTTGTTTTTACAATGTATAAATAAAGTTCAAGACGATAATGATTATTACATACAAGATACTTTAGATCATGCATTTTTTTGAAGAGACAAGATATTAACTTTTTCTCTCACTATATTTTATTGTAACAATCAAACTGCGAAACACAACCTCTAAATTGATATTTTACCAGCTGACAAGATATTTAAAGACGAATTGTTTCTTCCACAAGAATAACATTTATAATGAAATCATTATTAGAATTTATATTAAAATAATAAAATAACTATCAAATATTTTTATGAAAATCTAAAAAATAACTCGACAAACATTTCTTTTCTCAAAATATAACATTCTGAATTTTACACATAAGTTTAAGAAAGAGTGTTGTAGTATATAATATTGTCTTTATTTTTTAGTTTTTTTTAATTTATTTCATTATGGATAGGAGCATCCAACTTGTCAGCTACCCCAATCCAATAGCCTAGTATATAAGAATCTCTTTTATATTCATTTATTTATCGAGTTTTATTGGATATTTTTTGTGGCTTTTTGGATTAATTATTCTTCATAGTATATGGGCAGAGTTCATCACAATTATTTTTGGTCATACATCTCCTTGAAGAGGTTTAGTAATCTCCTTCTCCTACTACTCTCGGTTATAACAATCATGCAGCAAAACATATAACTTTTAATCCATCATTTTATGAGCAGATAAAATTCATAAAAATAAATTATTTTTTTCTAAAACAAAAAATTCATAATGTAACTATTACTATAACCTACATTCTTAATGCTTATCAACCAACAAATATCTTTCTAAAAACTTTGAAAAATTAACAAATATTGTTCTCCTTCAAGTTGAATATCTTCCATATTTATGCACTAATTTGAGGTATCATATTAAAGTTAGCACTTATTTTTTTATTTATTTTATGTTTTATGAATAATAACACCTAACATGTAAATTAACTCAATCCAAACTCCAATTATGTATTCTATCATACATTTAATATCAATTAATTGAGTTTTTCAAAGATATAAAATAAGATTCAATAGAATTGATCATTTTTTTATTACAAATTAGTGAGTGAAATCTTCGTCAAGATCTTAAAAGGAGCACTAATTTATATTTTTAAAAATTTAGTGTGGATAATATGTCATGTTTATTTTTAATACATGCAAAATTAGATTGAGCTTGGGTATAGGTCGAAGAAGAATAGTAAAACAATACTATTATAACATCATATTTATTTTCATGCTTTGACATAATGGGTAATGTCATTTTCATTTTTTTTTCTAAAACAAACAAAAAAAATACATTTAACCTGATTCAACACATAATAAACTTTGAAGCGGTCAGAGTATTTGGTTGCAAAGCCATCTAATTCTTCCTGTAAAGTAAAAATAGTAATGTTATGGTAAGTTTGGTTTGATAGAACAGTCACAAGTCTTCACAATGCACAACATCTGCTCACATTTTTCAAAAACAAAGTAAATGAGGCATGCTATCCACACGAACAAGTAAACAATATTGGCCATCCACATCAACATGTCTGCCTAGAAATCTTGTTGCTGTTAAACAAAAACATCTCCTAATCTTCAATTTTTCTTTCAGTTCTCTCTCATTTTCTTCAATGTTAACACCAACAAGTCGATGAGGATTTAAACTAATCTTTCCAGTCTCGTGTTATCATAACAATTGAGAACTTGAGAGCCCATTTCAAAAAGCAAAAAACCAGGCTTGTCGCTGATTGCAATTGCATCAGTAAACCACAAGAACAGGTAAACAATATCGAACGAGTTATTGGTTTTATGAACATTATCCTATCCATGGAACATCACAGCTAACCTTCAGAAGAATGTCCTCATAATTAACATTAGCATACATCAGTTGCACCTTTGTCTTGTCATTCGAATTTTCTAATATTGCTCTAGCAACCTGTATTGTAGCGCCAATAAATAACAGAAAGCGAACAGAAAATTCAAAAATGAAATCCAAAACTTATCCCAATAGCATACTTGGAACATCGGAGTAATTCCTGTGCCACCAGCAAGCATCCCAAGTGCGCTAGCCATCCCTGCTTTATACATGAAACGGCCCTGTTGCAAAAAAAAAAAAATTATTGCCAAAATTGTTTTATTTTTTCTTTATTTTGTGAGTTGTAAATAGAATGGTTAGGTCTATAAGGGAGTTCATATCCCTTTTTACTTTGTATCCATGGTGTTTCAATTCTTAGCATGGAATGTAATATTTATCAGAGAAAGAATCAAATCATGCATATTTTCAAATAAAAAAAATTTGTTTGAGAACATTTAGGTCATGGTTTTGGAAAGGCTTTATATTGATCATTGAAATCTTTATTTTTTTTGTATCTAAACATTATTCTTGATTAAACAAATTTTCTCTAGAAGAATATATACACGCAACATTGATATGTACCCTACTAGCAGTTTTTCTTTTGTGACCCACATAAGATTAGTTGGGCCAAGTTAGACAAGCCCAATTTTTGTGGCGTCCTTGGAAGAATCCAACATCAGAGTAAAATTTCTTAGTGTTACACACATTTTGTACAAGTTTCTAAGTATCCAATCATTGCTACTTTTAAGTGATCAAAGTGATATGACAATCTCAATTCCTTTTAGTATGGAAAGAGAAAATAGCAAAAAATACTACCCCTATCATGTTTTTTATTATAAAGGAAAGAAATTACTAATATTTCATTACTCTCAAATGAATAATATTTGACATCTTACCATATTTTGAAAAGAGATTTTGAAAAAAAAAATAAACACTTGCAAAATTATGATGAGATGAATTGAATAATCTCTCTATGTAATACAAAATTTGAAATGATATGTGATTAGAAAAGAGAAACAAATACATTCATTTAATTAATGAGATTAATTATAATAAAAATAACATCTCTCAAAAAAAAACTTTAGAACAATTCTATAAAAAAAATATATGCATATGCGTCAACTCAATGAAATATTTTTTTTTCTTCCATTCTGCAATCTTAGTTTGGGAGTGTGTTAACACATGCATGAAGTATAGCACGGAGTTCTACCACCAATATAGTAAAGGTTGTTGATATTAGATATTTATTTTAATATATTATTATAAATAATAATTTTTATTTTTTTTAATAAATTAAATTTTTATTATTTTATAAAATAATTAAACAAATTAAAAAAATGACATATTAATTGATAAATATAACAGAGCATCTAAATTTATTCAAAATTTCAATTTCACTAGATTTGCATAATCTAAGTATATCTGATCAAAACGATCCTTATTCAAAACTTTAGCGAGCAAACTAAAAAATTATAATGTGTTTTCTAATTGATATGCCTCACACTCTAATATAAACATATCTCTAAGATTATGATTCAGCATTCTCAACTTAGTTAATAACATATGACCAAGTCAATAATAAAAAATAATAAATCAATAACAGTCAATCACCTAATAGGATATTATAACATACAAGTAAGAATAAATTGTTCATTCTGCTCAATATCAAAAAAATATTCCATGAAATCTTTCAATCCTATAAAATACCACCCAAAAAAATTAATAAAATGAGTTGAATTATATTTAAACCCAAATCACATTAAAAAATTATAAAAATACCTAAGAAAAGAAAGAACAGAATGAAAAAATAAAATATTTATTAAATCTTTTATTTGTTATATTTAATTTTTTATGTTTTTTCATTATTTGGAATCACCCGACTTATGGGTTGCCCCAAGTCATGTATATAATATTATGTGTAATAAAAAGAAAGAATTATTTGTTTAAAAATATTTTTTCTCTAACCCTCCTCTCTATCTTCTTCTCGAATCAAGTCTTGAGGGTGTTTAGATGATATAAAAGCATTCATTCTAATGTGTTGTCACCGATTTCAGGGTGTATGGGGGATGGCGCACAATTTTGGAAATGTCAACAACAACAATCGCCAGCCTTTTTTGAGGGCAGCTTATGTCTGTAACAATAAAATACCCACATGTAGTAAATATTTTGAGTTTATATTGTGACAGAGATAACAATGGCAGCCAACATGGCAACCATCGTGGCAACACTGATACAAAAGCTTCAATGTATTCTATTTTACTAGAAATAATGTGTTTAAGTGGTATGAAATCCACTTTTCCAAAATTTAACAAAATATTATAATAGTTTGTGTAAAATTATTATTTAATAAACTTTGCATAATATAGTATTTTTGAATATTTATATAAAAGTGTATTGTGACCAACAAGATAAAAATAATTAATTGGATTTAATATAAGATCACTTGGATTAAGTCATAATAGAGTGACATTATCATCACACAATAGAAATAGGAGAGCTAGGAAATGAGTAGAGGTGACCAAAGAGGCAGAAAGGCAAATTGATATGCTCATTATGTGGAAGGATGAGACAAACTCAAGATAAGTTCTAGACTTTATATACTGAGTTATGATGAACTTTTTAAGGTCCAAGACAATACAGCATCATAGTTATTTAAAGCACAAGGCGCACTGAGGTATAAAAGCCTTTTGGGGCCTTATGACACAAGGCGCACTTGAGGTGGGGGTTTTTTTATTTGAGGCGCACCCAACCTAATACACATAAAAATTATATATTTTACTAAATATAGTCTTTAATTTTCATTTAATAATAAACTAAAGAACATCAAAGATAAAAATCAAATATTAATAGTGCTTCCATCATCCAAACATTCAAAATTTCAAAATAAAATAACAAATATTCAAAGTTCTAAAACAAAATAAATACTCATGTATCTACATCTAAATCTAAATCAAGAAAGTCTTCATCAATATCATCCTCATCATCAATCTTCACTCTCCCTCTTCTTCATCTTCCTCTCCCAATAAATAGATCATCTCTTCATCTTCATTAATCAAAGCAAGAGTATAAGTATGTTTAAAGCTAGATGGTCTTGACTTTGATTTTGGTGTTGGTGTTTTGCTTGGTTTAGCATGGACACGGACACGAACACGGACACGGACACAGGGATACGACACGGTAGGATATGGGGACACGGTAAATTCTAAAAAACTAGGATAAGGATACGGCTAAGATATGTCATGATAAAAAAAAATAAAAATAAAAATTATATTTTTAATAAATATTAGGTATTTTATAAAATAAAATAAATTAAAATATTTTAGTTTATAAAATAAATAAATATATTTTTATTTTATAAAATAAAAATATTGCATTTTATTTTATTTTATAAAATAATATTTATAATTATTTTATAAAATAATATTTTAAAATTATCTTATATTATATAAAAATATATTTTTTTATTTTATAAAATAAAAATATTTTATTTTATTTTATTATTATATTTTATTTTATTTTACCGCCCGCCTATCTTCCCCCTTAATTCCTGTCCGCCTGCCTTCCCCCTCAATTCCCATCTGCCTGCCTCATCCCTCAATTCCCACCAGCCTGCCTTCCCCTCAATTCCCGCCCACCACCTGCCTCCTCCCCCTCAATTCCCGCCCGTCCCCTACCTCCCCCCCTCAATTCGCGCCGGCCCCTTGCCTCCCCCCTCAATTCGCACTCGCCCCCTGCCTCCCCCCCTCAATTCGCGCCTGCCCTCTGCCACCCACTGGATGTCCAATACGCCACCGTCCGATACACTACGTGGCGTATCAGATACGGATTTATTAATGATACGCCACGTGGCGTATCGAACACGTTTCCGTGCCGTGTCCGTGCTTCCTTGCCCGCTGCACCTCACCCGCTCATGCCTCGCCTGAAGCGAGGCATTTTTCCCGGGAGTGGTGGCGCTTGAGCTTTAGGCACGCCTCAGGCGCGCCTTTCATAACTATGTACAGCATACAATAACAATTGGACCTACTCATATTGATTCTTCCATGAATATGTCACCAAATCATGGTACACTGACACTTTCTTGGGAGGAGCACGCTTGATATTATTCCTTGGGTATTATTTATAATGCTACTAGAATAAACATATCAATATCCATTATATTTTATGCTCACACTTCACCCCAGATTATTGAATAATAAATTTAGAAAACAAATACTCAAGAAACAGATAAGTTTTCTTTTTTTTTTCTTTTTTTTACTAAATTTAAAACTTCTAATATTATTTTGGTAAACAATATTATTATACTAACTAAGGGGAGCGACAACATCAATGTTTATTATTTCATTTTTATGCATATCTTATATGTATCAGAATTTTATTGTAAATTTTTTTTTCAAAATAATTTTATAAGCAATAAGATTATGATATTATTTTTCTCTCCGCCTGTATTTTTATGCAATAACATTGGACTAGACAAATTACTTTTCCATGAATTAAATGAAATGAACTAATTATGTTCTTGATTTTTATGAGCCCTCTAAATATCTATTTTATATTGATTCACTAATGATTCTCTCTACTTTGATATCCTTGAATAAATAAACTAAAAATTTAGAACCAAACACCAAGAGAGTTACATATATTAATTATGAGATATATCAACTAAAAAAATATCTTAGAATTACATATCCGAAACATCAGAAGAATACAAGAAAAAATATATCCCATCTAATTCGCTCAGACATACGTGGAATATGGAGGACAATAATGTATGATAATTTATGTTATTTTATTATATTATTGATAATTATACTTGATTAACATTGTTATCAATATTTAAGAAAAAATTTCAAATTTATTTTTATTTTTATAAAATTTTATGAAAAAATAAAAATTTAATTTGGATATAGTAGTATAATGTTGATAAGGGATAATATATTAGAATACACTTTTCATTAATTTTTTTATTTCTTTATTGAGCATGAGCAAATTCATCATACATCATGTTCTATTACTCCTGAATAAAATGAGATAACTAATAAAAAAAATCAATATCTAATTGAGACAACTAACACACTTCTACTTCATTAAATATACTTAGATGTTTTGGGAAGAAATAGTATTAACTACTAACTTCTTAATCAACTATATATTAATTTCAATTCTCTGTCATATCTCATACTAGCTTATATACCAAAAAGAAAAAATCTATCACCTTCCACCCAAAATTTTTGAGCATACTTATTTTGATCAAAATCTCTCGCTAGACAAGAAGAATATAATAGCATATATCATTAAATATATATTTATTGGATACTCTAATACTCAAAAGAAATATAAATATTATTCACCAAAGACAATAAAAATTATTACAAGTGATAATATCTTTTTCGATGCTAAGTCTTATTTTAAAACTATAGTTTAGTATTTGATATGACTAGTACAATTAATTTTGACTTTTTCCATACTTAATTGTTATTCCTCATAGAGGAGTAATAGTTAACATTACTCATACATATAATTAATATGACTAGTACAATTAATTTTGAGAAAAATAATAATACATCTTATAGGCTAGTGTAACTATCAGACGAATCTAATATAAGTGTCTCACTAAACATGAGGTATGAGCCTCTCCAAAATAAAAAAAAAGGATTGGGAGACTTAATGATCTCAACCTAAATGTATATACTAGATAGATATATTTATAATATATTCCAAATAAGTCATATGTCATATCAATTAACTCGATTCCCAATAGTACCTTGGACCATCTGATTGTATTACAAAAAGAACTAATAACATGTTTTTATCAATATAATTTATCATGAGTACTTTCTTATATTTATTTTAGTACTATATATTCTGGTTTTTTATCCTCACTTGATAATTATAGGATCTTAGACTCTCTTTCTAAGATACTTAGTCATTTAGGATGATAACATACTATATTGAAAAAATTTAATATGAACATATATCTAATCACACATGGGATCTCATCTCAAAACTAATAGATAAATTAATAAATAATGTAGATGAGTATATACATTGAAGATGAGACTCAAGGAAAAAATTAATTAACTCGGGACTAGGTTAATAGCAAAAAAAAATTTGATATTTTCTTTTGTGGCCAAGATGATCACTATTAGATTATTAATTTCTATTATATCATCAGACATATGAATATTGTATCAGTTAAATATAAGAAAAATATATTCATTCATAATGATCTAAAAGATTAAGGATTTATGCTGTTGTCACAATTCTTCACTATTCCTATGAGCATATGCATAGTATGTAAATTACTAAAAACTATGTAACCACAAGTAGTCTTCTATGGTATGATTTGGTAAATTTTTATCTATACTTACTACATTTAGTTTTAAAAGATGTGTCAAATTATTCTTATTTTTTATAATATTGATGAGAAAATGAGTATGTTGTATTAATTATATATGTCGATGATATTTTAATTAAAGAGAATAATCAATAAGTAAATCCTGGCTAAAATTATTTCTACAAACTGAGTATCAAACAAAGAATTTAGAATAACTAAAAAGTTTTCTTAGTATTGAGATCAAATACGGAGGAACAACTTTTTTTTTAGAGAAAATATAATTTTGATATTTTATCTAACCATAATATGTCGAGATATGTACTTGATGATTCACCACTTGATTCAAGTATATACTTTTCTATATAGGTTGGTTAGATAGTTGACTCAACTAAATATATGATGATAATAGAAAAATTAAACTAATTGATAATAAGTATATCTAATATTACTTATGATATCAGTATAACTAATTATTTTTTAGATTCTCTTAGACATATTTACACAAATAAAATATTTAAAATTATTATATATATGAAAAAAGTTCCATAACATAGGATAATGTTTAGAGATTGTTGACATAATCGAGTAGAGATATATTGAGATTCTAGTTAAGTTCCTGCAATTACAAAAAGAATTTTCATCACATATTTTTATATATATTTTTTGCAAGTAACCGTATCTCATGAAAAAATAAAAGATGCTCTAGTAGACCATACATTTTTTGGAGGAGTTTTGTTCGAGAAAAGATTTTGATGTGACCATGACTTAACAAAGTAAATATTAATTGTCACTTTGTTCGAGAAAAGATTTTGTATAATTTAATAATTATGGCTTACGTACCTATTAATGAGCATATTGCATACGCTTTCATGAAACCTCTCATAAGACTACATATTTCTTTCCTAAATTCCAAGCTGGATATTTGTGACAAGTACGCCCAAGCTTGAGTGTTAAGTTTTTTGTAAGTACTTTTCAGTTTCTTTCCTACATTTAGGATATCCCATGCTACATATATAGCATTGTATGTATTCAAAAAAGAAAACTTTTTATTTTTTCAATAATATTTTTTCTAACTTTCTCCTCCATCTTTCCTCTCTTTTCGTCTCTCTGAATCAAGGCTTCAGAGTATTTACAATATCAAATTAAACATTATCATAATTAAGGACTTTTAATAATTTATCATTTGATATTATATATTTAAGGAACACAAAAAAAATAGTTAATAAAAAATAATTACCTGCAAATTAATTATTAGCTCATGAGTTGATAACTCAAAAGTCAAAAATAAAAAAATAAATAAAAAAGTTATAATACAAATAAAAGATGAAATATATGTTATTGTTTCTTGTAAAATTTTGTATATCCCTTTACTGTAAGAGTCATGGAGAAAAAACTTTGTGAAGGCCCTTATATGGCTCTAAATTCTAATAGTCCGTTTGTCACCCTTGACAACATGTAGTGATCTCGATCCTTGAAAATAACTCCCAATAATTTTCTTGATGTGGTCACTCCACCTATTGTGTGTGCATTATATTGAGGCTCTCTTTCCTCTGCTTCTACTATAACTATACTCTCTTTACTGTCAATATATATTAAATGTTATGTCTTCAGTATGCATTAGTATGTCTCATATATATCAAATTGTTGAATGATGTATCTTTGTTTTAGCGAAAAACCCACAATTAATCAAAATATAATGATGAAATGTTAAAAAATTATCAAATTGGGAATACAAAAAACATAATAGTTAGAAATCATTTTATTTGTATCACTCTCCTAGTCACAACCATCTCTACTGAGAAGATATCTAAAAGTTGTGTAATTAATTATATGAAGCAGGTAAAGTGAGTGGTTACTTGTTTCATCCATATTGACACCTTCGGCCTCAATTCCATAAACTACGAAACATCATATATTTGTAAAGTATAGAATGAGCACAATGATGCTAACAACTCATATAATATCTTGCATGTCATGTAAGATAACAAAACTAAAATCAACTTTATACCGATGAATTGTCGTGTGTCAATCAATAGTCAATGGTCAATCTGCAACCATCCCTCATTTTCAGGTATGTTCCCACCATAAACATAGTGCACACATGTGCAATGCATATATGCATACACACTTTCAAGTATATGCATGTGATATAATAGACAAAAGTCCCACACATGCGCATTTTCCTCTAACTCTATCCAGGATTTCTCTTTCTAATGACTCATACCATGAAAATTGTGAATCAATAAAAAAACTAAATCTTAATAATGAAAAGATTACCAAAATATCCCCTTCCTGCCAGGCTGGACTGGGTAATGGGTAATGGTCCACTAGGCTGGACTGGCAGATTTACAAATCATGCCAGGCTGCTTCTTTTGTTTGACATGTCATCCCAACAAGATCCATTTGACACCTCAAACTCAAGTTCCGAAAACTTTTATTTTTAAGTTACTATGCTAAGCAACTTGGTTATGATGTACAGTTTTCTCTTCTAATAATGCCTTAGAAAGGTGAGATAAATGCTACTAGTTTTTGTTGTTGTTGTTGAGAAGACCTATCACATGCTTGTCTATCATTCATCTATTATTAATTTATTCTCAGATTAATCATTCTCTAATAGTCAAGTTTAGAATCATTGAATCGATATTAATAATGAATGGTGTGATTGCAAATGCATTCGTAAAATCAGAGGACGATAAGTCTCAAATTCAAGATTTATCAAATTAATCTCTTTAAATTTTTTAAGGATAAGACTATCAAGATATTTAACTCTTTTAAACCTCACACTACGCAGGAACTATAAACAATAGGTACAATTTTTTATATATTTGAAAGAGATAATATTTAGTTTACCACCTAAATTTTTTTGGCATACTTATTTTATTAAATAATTCTCTCATAGAATCAATATATTCATAATTAGGTGGATTGCATGTGTGATGTGCCTGCACCAATTTTTTAGGTATACTTTTTTCATCTTGAAGGCTATCAAATCTCAATTTCAAAAAAAAAAATCTGACAAAAAAATTCATTTTTATGGGTCGTGGAGTCGAGCTCTCATGAAGATTGAGTAGCTCAATATCAAGAGGCCTCTCCTAATCTCACTAACTAGTACAGGCGACAGTGAAGTGATTCATTGACATGAGACCACCCACTCTGCTCTCATAGAAATAATTTCTACCACCACAAGATCAAAAAGATGAAACTACCAAACATGCACATTTATATAAAACTTGCTAATCCCATCATTATAACTCTTAATTTTCTTATTTATTAATTAATTTTTGTACTAGAACACACAAAAACATCAAAGACTCTTTTCTAGGTATTATCTCATTCGAGTCAACAACAAGTCATATTGGATGAGATGTGTCATTTATCTCAATGACATACAAATTAATTCCTTATTTTTCACATATATGTATGGTGTTCCACATGAAAACTAGTATCTCGGTTCAAGCTTCTATCTCATTCTTTAATTGTTAAAATAATATCAATTTTAATTTTTTTTTATTTTTTAGATATGATTTGTTTATTAGTTTTAACTAAAAATATACATGTTTTCATATGATAATCTTGAAAATAAAATTAACATGGAAAAGCCATTGAAATTTATAAGAATATTGACAAACACTAATATTTTATTCAAGACTTATATAACATACTTCCATAGAAAATTAATTTCTCTCTCACAAAAAAAATCTATCATTTAACAGTCACTTGAATAAATATGCCATATCTTGACAATAAAATTGGTTCTTTTATTTCTTTATAATAAGCTGTGTCTTTGTGCGATATCAAGTATCTTCATTCAGAAATGATGGTCTTGAATTTAAAATTCATTAGACAATTTCTCTAATTTTCAAGTGATGAGATTATTGAGATAAATATGACATATCTTAACTAAAGAGGCACCTATTACACTGAAAATAACCTTTTTTTATCTTCTTATTTCCTCATCACAAATCCACATGATGCTATTCTTACTTCTTAAAGAAGTTGACAATGAGAAAAAATAGGAGTCTTGAATTTATATTAAAGATGAGTACTCAAGGTTTGTAAATATTCAAATTCTAATTGAACACTAACTATTATTAACAAATGATTCAGCAAATATTTTTACATTTCCAAAATATAATCTTATCTCATAAAAAATGAAAAAAAAAAAAATAGTTATTCATGAACAAATAAAATATATCAAAGTTCTTATAAGGATATTTGTACAAAGACAAAGCATCATGACAACTACAAGCATCTTTAGTTAAGACATATCTTCGTGGACATTGCATTTCCATACATTCTAGAGGGTTAGCCAGCATAACATTATTAGGATGAAAATCCATGATGACTTAGCACTATATATGTTAGTACAAGATGTTTGATGAATCACATCCTGGTGAAAGTTGTTAGATTGTCTCAACTTTCTTCTTTTTCTCAAGTTGAATATATAAGATATCATATATCATCTTGAATGAAAATGTTAGTTTTTTTTTTTTTTTTTGATAAGTAAAGCGTGAGCTATATTAATCGTGTCAGCTATACCATGGTGATTTTGCAACATGTTATTTATTAACACACATACAATATATTATATGCTCGTTTACAAAACATGTACCTTTGGTCCCTTTACAGAAAGAGAACTGCCAACTCGCATCTCTCGAAAATGGTGCGACATCTTTCCTTGTGGATACATCTGCTTACATAAGATAAAGCATCAGTACAATTAAAGAGGGACGGGCATTTTGATACAAAGAAGTATTGAATTTATCAAAAAAAAAAAATATTACTAATACAATAGATAATATACATCAGAAAAAATTGAAGAATAAAAATGAATTTTTTAAAAGTTTATTATTTCTCCAAGAAGTTGGCAGGCATGACAAAGATACGTTGGAGTCTAAATATGTTACCTTGACAACTAATTCAAAATACCCAGCATCAGAGTCCAATGTAATTGGTGTATATGGTTTAATAACTTCTTCACCCAGGCTATCTGTTCCCCTGTACAAAATATTTCATGAATAATTATAACTTCATGGATATAATTAAAATATAATCATTAAAATACATCTAAAATAAATAAATACATAATTCAATATTTTCTAGATGCAATCAACGCTGATACGAGACGTAAAAAAATAAAAATAAAAAAAAATAAAAAAAAAAGAAAAAATGAAAAAAAATAAAAAAAAATAAAAAATAAAAAATAAAAAAATAAAAAAATAAAAAAAAATAAAAAATAAAAAAATAAAAAAAAAAAAAAAAAAAAAACAAAACAAAAAAAACCCCATGATACAAGACGTATAAATAGGCATGAAAATATGGTTAGCCTTATACTAAAGATACTTCATTAGTATAATAAAAAAATAAAATCAAAAATAAAATATAATTTCAACACTCTAAAATTGATGTGTACGCATTTGGTGAACGACTATGGAAGAGAAAGATAAGTTGAGATATTCTCACAACCTTCATGAAAATATATACGAATTAATAAATAGTAGGTTCATATATCGTAGAAATCTAACCATCTTGAAATTATCATTACATGAAATATGCTTATAGTGTGACCATCAATAAAAAAGAGATAAAAATCATGCAATTAAAATATTTGTTTTCTCTATTAAACATATAATTCAAAACAATTCGCAAGTAATTATCAACATGGTTGTGCGTTATACATAAATACTAGATCACGCAATTAAGGGTAGATATGTATTCTCTATTAGTTACGTCGGTAATAATCTAATTTGTGACCAAAAGCTACACAAGTCACATATTAAAAACTCATCTTATGCCGAGACAGATAAATGGATGCGGGTTGATACGCAACTACTAGTACATCTCTGACAGTCAGTTGATTTAAGTATATTAAGTATATTTGATTCATGAGACACATGCAAGAAAATTTAAGACTTAGTCATATCAATATATTCAACGAGTATGCTCCACATGTATGATAGTATTACTCAACTGCTAACATACAAATTAATTGGAAACGATGATAATAACTCATTATATGACTCAGACACGATTGTGGGAGAGGACCGTTGGAGTGATATATATGTTTACAAATCAGACTAAATTGAGAAGCTTTAACAATTAGTTTTATAGCATTCCTTATATGCATGCATTGGGACATTGATATATTATTATGCCGACATATTCTTGGTGAGAATATATTTCTTCTTCTTCTCTCAAAGATTTATTAGATAGTGATTCAGAAATCTACATCTACATCTATATTGAGTGGAATCGGTATGATCAGTTATAGTACTACAATATTATCATCACATAGTGATAATGTAAATAGTGACATGTTCTTTCTGTGAAAGATTAGCACATACTCGAGAGAGGCGTTTAATATTTCACTCTGAGTTACCATTGATTTTTTGAGGTTAAGAGGATACCATAAAAGTACAAGACTCACTCACAGTAGACCACAATATTAGAATTCTTTTTTTCAAAATAATTATCAAATTCAATAAACTCACAAGTAGAAATAAATTGCAGCAAATTTAGTTATAATATCACAAAGAAAAGTGATGGCAATAACTGAGTAGACATTTATCTTCACATTATCCCTCTAATTGAGTATGATGAATCATCTCCTATTAATACATAGATTAAAAGACTTAAAAATTATAATTTACAAGCACACTTGAGAGAATTACATCATCATCATCAAACTATTGACCAAAAAGTAAAGAGGATAACTATATAATAGAGAAAGTTGATTTGATCTTCATTTGGTCTCCAGAAAAAAAAAACTTTAAAACACATTACTCCTGAACTCACTTCTCATGCAATCTCATCTTTGTTTTTTATTTTTCAAGTTTGGTTTTTATTATTTCAATTGAGAGAGCAAAGATATTTACTTCAATTACAAAGATGTAACATCATTGAAGATGACAACAAATTAGAACTAAAAATTTGGATCCCCTAACCTAGTCATGTTACCCACATGGGAAAAAATGGATGAACTAGGCAAATAAGTTTTTTATTTTTCAAAATTGATATTATTTACTCTCAATTTTTAAAAAACTGTCATATTTTAATATTATCAAACAAATTAACAATAATTTTAATCATTTAAAAGGCACTTCAAGGCACAATGAAAGGTGCATTTCGGTACTGCATATTCCCCTTGGCAATACGACTTCACATAGGTACACCTTTCAAGCACGTAAAGCAAAGTGACATAAAGTGAGATGTGCCTAGCCTAAAGCATGATACAACTTTTCAAATTATTCATCATGTTATAGTTGCTTTTGTTATGGTTGTTTTACTTAGAGATGATAACAATCAACATGTTGACTACCCCTATAAGTTTTCCTATGAATATTTAAGTTAGATTTCATTTATGTAGCAGAAGAGTTATTCATTACATATTTATGTCATATGAGCAACCAACAAATTAAAAAAATCATATCATTGCATTATAAGAAACTACAAATATATAATATTATATCTCATCACATGAGATTAACTCTAGAGAGATGCTATAAAATCAAAATAAATATCACTCATTTTACTCATTTCACATAGCTAGCTACATAGTTTTTTAAGGTATTCCCTAGATATGTCAAGTGAACCAAGCAACACAGACACGGCCTAATTCAGATGTGCCAGGCCTGGCATAGCATGGTCCAAAACCATGCCTAAATAAACCTCATGCCAAGGCTGCACGAGTCACGTGCCTGGCATGAAATAGTGACATGAGGCACAGGGTACTACCTGACTAGCCTATGCCAGCCAGGGAGAATGGGCAGAGGCAAGAGGCCATCACGGCACTATCCAATGCCCATTACCAGTGTCATGGCCAAGTCACAAGTGGCTCCATCCATGACCGACTAGAGGTGTCAAACGGGCCGGGACGGCACGGCCCGACCCATTTTTTTTGGGCACGTTCGTGCTACCGCGCCGTGCCCGGCCCGGCACGGTTTAAAAATTTACGAGCCCAACACGGCCCGTGGGCACGGCGGGCCGTTCCGTGCCTTGCCTGGCCCGCTCGGGCACGCCTATCCGAGTGGTTCGGGATACTGGAAGACCGCGGGTCGGGTCGAATTAGACCCGACCCGCGGTCTTTTTATGCGGGAGGGGCTTCCTGGGGTCGGGCTCACGGGACACCCGGCACGGGACTGACCCGTGCCGGGGTGCCGTGCCGCGTGCCGAACCGTGCCGGGTCAGGCACGGCACGCACCTAACCCGGGCACGACTGAACCCTGCCGTGCCTCGTGCCGGGCCAGGCCAGCCCGGTTGACACCTGTATGACCGACCCGACATGACCCAACAAGCTTATCTGAGAAAGTTGGGCCATCTGATGGTGTCGATCCTATCTCCCATGTTGTCATGATGGCGCAACATTGTGGCCCAACTAGGCCACTGGCAAGACCCAATTGATACCTTTAGAATTCTTAACAAATATGAATGACTAAGAGAGAGAGAGACATATAAAGCATCTTATTGAAGAGATAGTTTTGTACTCATCACCTGACAATTTTATTAAGTTTCATAGCCAAGCACTTAAATATATGAGATAGATAAAAACTCACTAAATAAACATATAATATCACCTATCTTGAAGGTAGAGTATTAGTTGTAGAAGAGATAAAGACAAGAGAAGTACAATATAAATGCACACATAATAGAAAAAAATATCATTCCAAAAAGAAGTATATGTAACTGAGTACCCCAATCGTCAATACATGTGCCTATTGCACATAGTGAGCACCTATTGTCTATGTCTACAATGCACCTATGCCTCCTAGGGTTTACGATTATTTAGCTTAGATACCATGATACGACAAAACCCATAAGGGTGAAATAACTAAATAACTTTCAATAATCAATAGATATACAAAAGGATACAATAAATAAATAAAAAATAAATTGGGACAGCACACATATTAGCTGCATCTATGCATATAAAGTAAAAAAAAAACTTGAAAAAATAAATATAAATCATAATAGTACAAGTTTGTATTTAAGTTTAAGATTCTAAATTTTTTAAAAAGATATGAATTGTGAAAGAGAAAGTCAAGTGAAAGGTGAGTGAAAAAAAGATATATAAAAAATAATATCGAGAACCTAACACAAACAAAGTCGATTCTATTTTAAAAATTTTCTATTAGAAATTCATTATAGAATAATTAGTTGGAGGTTTATAAAAGCTAACAAATATTTAAAATGTTTTATATATGTCAAAGAATAGATAATTGATTATATAAATTTTAAAAAGTGTTTTGATACAAAAAAATAGAATTAAAAAAAAAGACTAAAATAAAATAGATACTTGCTTATATGTCAAAAAAATAAAATAAAAAAAGGTGCATAAATATAAAAAATTTAAATTAAAACATGTTTAGATACAAAGGAAAAACATTTAGTAAAAAATTTAAAAATCTTTTTTCATGCCCATTCAAAAGTGGAATGCAAACTAAATCAAAACACCAATAAAAAAGATATATTTAAAAAATAAATAAAAGATAAAACATATGTGCTGATTAGTAAACAGATGTATGAAGCTACGATTATATTTAATGTGAAGATAATTTTTAACTTGTAATTGAAGCTAACAGATGGAAATGAAAAGTCATGAAGGCCATAATCTTCATGAGTTTGAGTAATAAACAATAAAAAATAATTAGATATTATAGAAAAACTATTAAGTAGAGCAAGAAAAAAAAGAATTGGTTATTATATCATATAGATGAACTGATATGAAAGGAAAAAAAATAAAAAAAAAATTTTTAGCTCATATTCTAAGAAAATAATGTTTACACACTATTGATACGCCTTCGATGGCAAAAAAAAAAAAACATATGTTTTCCACTAATTCATCCATATGATGAGTGGACTAATGTTTAACGAATGGGTAGAAAAGGTTGATGAAGCAAATTTTGTTCAAATTGAATTATATTGTAATACATAATCATTATAGTATTATAAGTAATTATCAGTAATATTCTCAAATATACATCTATATCTTTCCAATCTCAATGCACTAGAAGTAAGATTCAAACTTTTATCATGAATCGAAATTGAGACTCCATATACAACATACAACTCAAAAGCATCATGGATATTAAAAATAAGAATAATTAAGTTTTGATAAAAAATATATATAATTATATAAATTTAATTAAATACAATTTAAATATTTAAGTTAATTATCTAATTTGTTGATCCTAATAGCTAACACATTCCTAAAAAATACTTTCATATTCACGTGTAAAGTTAATTCAGCTATAAATTTTGTTATTTTATTGGATATTTCATAATTTCACCATACATTTACATATATCACCTATTAACTCATGATCATGTTCTATTTCTAATTTTTCATTAATGATATTGATATTCAAGAAATAGTCAATTGTAGGAAATATATCATAAAACTAAGTCTCCCATCTTGAATCAATGATTAAGATCATCTATATGTGTTTATCTCTAATTCAATTATAACATCTCACAATCATCTCCATGATTTTATATCATGATTTCATGTTTATATTATTGATAATTTATCTTCCTCGTAAATAAAGTAAAAAACAAGAAAGAGTTTTTTGCACTTACATATGATTATTTTGCATGATCATATGATCATTCAATTGGTTATTTAGCTCAAGGACTTTCTAACCAATCATAATTATTAAATATTTTTTTTAAGTTATTTTTTTATACTCGCATGTTTTTATTAGTACTTTAGTCCTCTATAATGTGAGAAAGGGAATCATATTGCATATTTGTGATAAAGTATGATCATTTTGAGGAATTATCTCATCATTTTGAATAGCTTTGAATGATTATATATCTAGTTATTTAAATCATATTCAATATTTTTCTTAATGTTAGAAATATTTTTATTATTCTTTGACATCAAGGCAAATCATGTGCTACACAAGAAGTCTAAAATCTAATTTACCAACTACTAATAAATCCATCATGAAAAATTCATTCATATGACATTTTGTTTTAGCAAATTTATAAATAATTTAATAAGAATGAATATGAATATCAATCAAATTAAAAATTCAAAAAAAAAATGGACAAGAAAAACAAAAATAAATAAAAATGTAATTGAATATCATAATGAAATTATTGCATATAAAAACAATAGCAAAATACACAACTTAGAAATTTATCAAATCAAAATTTCAAGGAAGAATTAGTAGCATCATCACCTTAAAAGATAGCTAAACAAAAAGCTCTATAAATATTTTTTATGCCAAATTCAAAAGTGATTGCGCACACTAAATTAAAACAAAAGATCATAAAAAATACATATGAAAAAAAATTAAAGATAAAATGTATACATTAATTTACAAGTAAATGTAAGGATTTACAATTACATTCAACATAGTCACATATCTTCATTTTTAGCTTATGATTGAGGACATTTTGTGTAGCATGAGATTGGGATGAAAGATCACAAGATTAAAGTAATAAAATGAAAAAACTAGCAAAAAAATAAAAATATGATATAAATAATTATTTAAATGAGCAAAAAGAAATAAATATTCTATGATATCTAAAAATTTGATTAATATGATAAATCAAACCTTAATGCTTTTCAAAAAAATTTATTATAATAAAACAATATTTATTATTGCGCCTTATATCTTTTTTGTATCTTTGTCATTTGATGCGAACACTCAAGATATAAGCTACCTCAATCATTATTTTTATCTATTTATAAGTAGATTATCATTATGTATGAGTGTGATTTGTTATTATTATTATTTTTTTATTATCTTAAGTTTTATTCTACGTAGCATCAGAAGAAATATGGAGCATCCACAAATATCTAATCTGGCAACAACCCTACTCACCAGATATCCAATCCTAGGCATGAGAAAATATCTCACATCAAAAAAATTCTGAATTATTATAATGTTTATATATGATTTGGGTTCTCTCTTAGTTTGGGTTAGCATTTAAAGATGGGTTCTACTTGATCTCATTTCCAAGATCACTATTTAACCCGTGCACCATTGCATATGATTTTGTCATTATAGTGATATGAAATAAAATAGCAAAGTCAAAATCACATTCCGAGTAGTGTGGGCTAAAAAAATATGGTATGCAAGTAACCTATTTGATTATCATATAAAATTGTAACTATTATATATTTATGTAATTCCATGTAGTATGGGTTTCACCAAAAAGAAATGTGTTTTAGCATTATTAATTGTCTTTCATATTTTAATCATTCACATCAAACAAAAAAGACAAGGGTCAAACACACGTCAAAAAAAAATTAAATTATATACCTTTTGTTGAACACTATAAAATCCATTACAAAATAATCAAAGAATTATCATAAATAATAAACTCTCAGGCCGACCAAACCAAACTCGGATGGACTTAAATAGCATAATAAAAAAATGATACCACCAACAAGTTCGATAATGGTGTAGGTTACATGAGAATGTAAAATGTGTAAACCACATATGAGTTAGATCTGTAAACTAAGATTCAAAACTCATAAAAAAAAATATTCACACGAATATTAAAATTATCTCAAACTGAATTAATCCTACAAAAAAAAAAAAAAGGTTGACTTTGTTATTAAAAAATGATTTTTTTTATACTTATGCAAAATATGATCAAATACCATGCAAAACTAATATAATTAGAAAAATATTATCATGTCCAACACCATTTGCACTCTTGTTGGTTGTTATTTATTCCCTTCTAATGAATCTTTTACTTTGTAAATATATTTTTACAATGCATATTTTATTAGTTTTATCATCTATTTGCATTTCTTTTCATTTACATTAAAATTCACAAGTTTTTTAATCATATTCATAGCTTGGTTAAAATATTTTATGAATTTTTTTTCTTGACAACAAAATTAATAAAGTGAATAGACAAATAAGATTTTTTTGAAGCAAAAATTTAATATTTCAAAACAAACACATGAGAAGGTTTTCATCACATTTGTCATTTCCACAATTTTTCTTATAGACATTTCGATCAATCAAAATTGATAAACATCATTCCCAAGCAATTTCTTAGCTTACCCAACACAAGAAAAATAATAGTAAATTATCAAAATTGTTAAGCATCTATTTACTATCAATATCTAGTAAATTGTATCATCATGTTATGATACAATGAAACATTATACATAAAGTAATTAAGTAAATAGTAAATCACAATGTCTTTTTGATGTTTACAATTTTTTAATATCCTAACATTAAATCAAGACAATATATAGCATGGATAGTCCAAAATGAATGTGACTAATTAAATTTAAAAGAAGTTCAAAGAATAAATAAATTTACATTTAAAAATTAAAATTTCAAAGTTAAAATATTTTACACAACATCACAAAGCACAAAATATTATCAATAATAATTTGAATCATATTTATCTTCAACTTTCTCCTCTTACTTGTAAAGCAATTTAAACATTATTTCTAAAATTTTTGATACTCAAAAAAAATTACCAATGAAATACATTAAGAATATTTTCTTAGAACAATTCATCAAAATATTCACTAATTCTAAATATTAATCATATTTTCTTAGACTTTGTTCCTTCAATCTTATCTATGTCAATTGGTATTAATCATTGGCTAAAATTTAGAATAAGTGATAGCTTTAAGCTAAATTATAATCTCATTCCTTCATATATTAATCAGCACACACACTATACACCTCCCCCACCCCATTAATTTTATTATCATTTAGTTTGGCATGGTTTGAACTAATTTGAACTATTATTTTTTTATCATGAATAAAAAATAATCAAAAAAATATTTATGTATTATCCTCTTGATTAATAACTAACTAGACATGTAAGTTGCATTTGTGTTATTATTTATTTTATTACCAAAAACTTCTATTCTAATCTCATTTTCATTTATATTTTTCATATCTTAATGAACTTTTAGTTTTTAATTTTTTTTTTTAAATAATGAGAGCAATCATTTTTTCTTTAACATGTATCTAACATTTAAAGAGTTAACAATTTTAAAACACAAACTAATAAGTTGTTTGTAGCAAAGATATGTGGTCCTTATTAATTTTATCATAAAATATATATAAAATTAAACTGATATCATATGTATTACGTAAAAACATTTTTTCACAAGACTTCGAACCTCAAAATTCATCTTTCAAAAAAAATTTATAATTATAACTATTATCCGTGTAAGAAAATACTAAAAAACATACATTTTTCTTGTTGAATTTGTTTATTCCTCTTATTTCCTCAAATCAAACACCAAATGTAATAAATAATAATACAATGAAAGAAGATATTTTAAATAACAATATTATCTCTATTTTATAGATGTAAAAATGGATAAAAAACTTTTTAAAAAAGTATTCCAAATATAAACAAATTAAAAATAATCAAAAATATAAACAAGAAGTTTCCTGATGTTTTTTCAAAATGCAAGTGAGGCAAAACAAGACAAGAGTCACGCCAAGTGTCATGCCTTGCCTTAGCTTCCATCATTACCTATATTTTAAAAACTATGTTTCCACCACTATAAAACATATACATTATATATATATATATATATAAAACAAATAGTAGCTAACATGTTTACATAAATAGGATTAGCTCACCTGCAACTTATATGTTGCCCAATAGGAAGGCCCAAAACTGAAGTAGATGTCGGAAGCTCAAATTTAAACTTTGCAACATTGTGACTTAGTTGCGTATGCTTCACAAGTTTAAAAGCTTTGAAATTATTAGGATCCAAACAACCTACATTCAAATGCAACAAAATAAGTCACCTCTCAATAGAAAATAAAATCAATTCACAAGAATTCAAAAAATAAATAATTAAATTGAAAGCAACAAGTACAGGCCCAAAAAAATTTTATAGCAATGATAATAAAAAAAATCCCATTTGAAATTAAAAATAATTGTAGAAAATAATAAACCATATTATCATGTGATGATATAACAATGTTTAATTTTCATACAAATAATCAGACAGTACAATTTTTAATATCAAGAACTAACACTTAGATAAGTAATATTTGCATGATTAGAATATAGAATAAATTTGTTAGTTTATCCATTTAGACTATACTTTTCTTAGTTCTATTCATCTGACACATCAAAGTGGTGATATTAACGATGCTGATTGGTCACTGATAATTGTTGGAGCTCAAAAAGTTGATTTTTGGGTTTAAGTGGCAACATTTTAGATAGCCCTTCACTCCACTTTTTGGAATCATTCCAAAAAGTTGATTTTTGGAATGATTGTTGGGTTTAATGGGGAGAACAAATTAGCGACATGTTCATTACAACCTCCTCCTAGATAGCCTTCATTCCACTTTTTGGAATAAATCATCAAAAAGGATGATTACAACTTCCATTCCACTTTTTGGAACAAATAGGACATGTTAATTATACAAAAATAAATAATAAATGTTTGATATATTTGTATATTTAAGATTCATTTATATTTCTACTACATTGAATTAAACATATTTAGTATATTTATTTATGATATGTTTAAACTAGGATCGGTAGTTACTATCTATGTTGCACGGATACTCCTAGGAACTGCCGTGTCGCCGTGTCCGACCCGTGTCGCCGTGTCCTAGACGTGGACATGGCGACACGGGTCGGACACGTGTCCGATATGCCACGTGGCGTATCGGATACGCATTAGAGACATATCCGATGCGTTGTTCGGAAATAGTCATCGTTAACAACAGACGCGTCGTTTACCTACAGACACGTCGTTTACCAACTGACGCTTTTTTACGATTCTAACGCGTCGGAAATATACTATATATTAACTATTACTCCTATATCTCCAACAAATTGAGGAGCACACCGCCGACAATAAGTTGCCGACAAGCCGATTGCGAGAAATAGTTATCAATTATCATTGCGTCAAACGGAGAGGGAAGGAGCACCCCGCCGAGGCGCCGACAATACCTAAGGTAACCTAATTCTATAAAGGGAAGGGGGGGTTTTGAAATCTGTATCGGGAGGGGGGAGAGTTCGAAAATCAAAACTGTAAAGGGATGGTGGTGGGGGGGAGGGGGGGGGTGTTAGAGGGTTTAAATTTTTTTTATATTATTTTAAAATACAGAATTTTAAATTATTTTAAAATACAGTATTTTAAATTATTTTAAAATACCTAATATTTATAATTAATAATTTTTATTTTTATTTTTATTTTTTTTATCATGACGTATCCTAGTCGTATCCGTATCCTAGTTTTTTAGAATTTGCCGTGTCCCCGTATCATGCCGTGTCGTATCTCCATGTCCGTATCCGTGTCCGTGCAACATAGGTTACTATAATTAAATAAAGTTGATTGAAAAAATAAATTCATACAATCGACCCTAAGTAATTAGAATAAAATTTCATTTATTATGATGATGATGATACATATACTACAATTGTACCTAATTATGAATTATGATATATGATATTTTGCACTACTCGCCTCTCCCTCCCCCTCTCTCTTGTTTCTCATCATGGAATTGGAAACTTAAATTGATAGGCGAGGGTCAGTGGAAAGGAAAGGCTTGTCGTGTGTGTTGTCCTCACCAATCATATAGTAAAAACAGCTGGAGCAACCCTCAGGGGTTGACAGCAGGACAACAAAAGTCATTGGAGATCACGAGTAAATGGTATAAGTATCAACTCCAACACCTTACAAGAAGCAATCTGGCATTAGAGATAATGTGAGCCGGCGTGGCTTTTTTCAAGTTGATTGATAAACCTTCCATCTACACTTCATACCATACATATAACCCTTTCTATAATATTTGATCAGCTTGCTATCTGTTATTGAAGTGTGTTATATATCCACCATCGCAGTTATCATCCACTGCAATTGTGATCTGTTGCCTGAAAATAGTAATCATCTTGCAGACATCAATGCTGCAGGGTTTTATCAAGTTGATTGATCATCAAAGGTGCCGCACAAACTATCTTTTCATCTGTGATGTTTGATTGTAGTATCGAGTTGTGTTCATTAACCTCCACAGCAGTTATCCTCCAATGTAATTATGCTATATTGCTAGAAAACAGTGACAACACTCTTACCAGAGTAATCTTTCACTTCAGTTTGCTGGGGTATAATGATACTGGTGGTGATCACTTATTGAAACAAAGAAGACTGTGTGTTTGGGTTTTGGGGTGCAAGGGTAGTGATTACTTTGTTGTATTAGAAAATATTTTTTAAATTCTTGTTAGTATTTGGTCAAAGACACGGGGATCATTTACGGAAAAATCTACCAAATGATAATTTCAGAAAAAATAAATAGTAATAGACACAAAAATATTTGTATATCTGTGATAATCAATAACAAAATAAATTTTCGAAGATGTTTAGATTTTATATTAGGTGCAAATTTTATAAGAATTGATAATCACACTATAATCTCCTAGTAAATTCCATATTAAGATTGTTAATTATATTTTTGAGTATAAATTATTGGATAAAAAAGAGTTTACTCACTACACAGAGAAAAAGATGAATTAGAATGTCTTGTTTGTACTCTCTCAAAGACAAGTATTTTGATTTCATGATGAAATCACAAAAACTAAGCAAGAGAAAGTTTCCTCCTGAGTTAAAGACATATGAGAAAGTGATATAAATTTCTACACTAATTATAGGACTAAGCGTGCATAATCCATGGATCTCAATGTAATAGCACCTACTATTACTCTAGCTGAAAGTGAGAAGGTTAGACGTGATAGTTCCATGAGTAGGACTGGGAGCAATGTGGCATGTCCTTGTTATAAAAGGACATTGCATTGTGGGGATCAACAACAAGATTGCACCCAAAGTTGCTGAGATAATCTTTTCAAGTTTCAAATATTGTACAAGACTAATAAAATTACTCTATAAATTTCAAAAAATATAGCATCTTATCGTAAAATTAATCATAAAAGAATAAATTGGATATCTAGCAATCCTTCTAAGGGTACAACAAAAATATATATAATTCATGACAATCAATCTTTTGAGTTCATCCTCAAAGTTTATCGATCATGCACAAAAATATTAACATGAGAGCAATACATATACAATTTAACAGTGAATTATTATTCACACATAAATAATAATTATTAAAATCATGAATACAAAAAATATGAATCAACATGACTGGGATAATACTAATAATTAAAAAAATTATTTTATGGGTTCAAAACCAAAGCATTTATGTTTTAATCATTATTTTAAATTTTTTTTTTTAAATACTCTAAAGCATAAAATATTTATATTTTGGGATTAGAAAATTCATAAATCCTAATTTACCCTCTCCCGCATAAATGTTTATGTATTCATTAGTTATGCATAAACAAGCATTTATGCATCATGAATTCGTTATGCATAATGCATTATGCATAAATTGTTTATGCATAATGAATTCATTATGCATATGCATTATGCATAAACTATTTATGCATAGTGCATTTGTTATGCATAATGCGTTAGTTATGAATAATGCATTGATTATGCATTAATTGTTTATGATAGCAAACTAATTATACATAATGTGTTCTTTATGCTTAAACTCATTATGCATAATGAGAGTTTATGAATAAACTAACTTTGAGCTAGAGAGGGTAAGACCATCAAGCTTTTGATGGCATCAAGTTGCCTAGCTGGGACAGGAAACTCCAGCATGTTAAATAACATCTTCTGAATTTACTCTCTTAGAGATGTACCACACACCTTCCATCTTTGTTATGAGAGCATTGAAGAGCAGCAACTCAGGTGGTTTCCATGAAAAGTGAATGCTCATAATATATAACTATGGCCTCCAACGGTTTGCTTGTTAAAAGGTTTCAATAGTCACCCAGTGTTTTCGAAAAGCTAGTTTAGTGTTCCATAACAAAGCAATCTTGTAGCTTCGGCTTGCGGAATGTTATCTGACATCATTACACCAGAAAGATGTATGTATGTATATTTGTGTATATATATGTATATATGTATGTAAGGTTGAGAAAGAGTGCTCTAGCTAATGCATTATGCATAAATAATTTATGCATAACGCATTATTAGATGTGTAAAGTGAGCCGGGCAGCTCGGACACGGCCTTGTTGAGTCGTGCCTGACCAAGCACGGTACTATCCGTAACCATGCATGAACCCATGTCATGCCGGCTCGAGGGACAGCTTGTGTCGTGTTGGGCTAGGGGGTACCGAGCCTCATATTGGGACAGGCACGACCCAGCTGCCTTGCCCAAAGGCGCAATCCAACAGCACGGTCAAGTACCATGCCCAGGAACTCGGACAGGGTTTCAGATGCGGTCAATTGGACCACGCCTGACCCTCCCTCTTTTATTTTAAAAAAATTAATTTTTTATTTAAAAAAAATCAACCTTGTTTTACACATAGCGCATTTTTTTAAAATTACCATCATGTATTTGACTGATGATTTCCGTGTGGGATGATCCAGGCCCACCGCCCACGTGGACACACAACACATGGTGTTGGCTCCCTGCCCCAAGAGGAGACCAAGCCCCAAGCTCAAGTCGAGCTCTCACCATCGCCTGAACCTTCTTGAACCGATGGAACATAATGGCTGACCCAATCCCAAAATCCAAAAAAGAAAACCAAAAACGAGATGCATCCCAACAGCTAGGGCAGAAAATTTGTAGGATGTCGAGTTTTTGCTAAATGTGTCAAACGGAGTGTGTCGAGCAGGCACTGCCAATTTTTGTCAGGCTTGAACATGCCCGCATGTTGTTTTAGGCACGGTATGCTATAGAAATTGTGTCGTGTCTGGAACAGCATGATTCCCTGGAAGGGGGGCCTGGCACAGCCCGCCACTTGAAGCTTGGTTTCAGGCTGTTTCGTGCCGGGATTTGGAGATACGGACGCTCCCCGAAGCCAAACAGGCGCTCCCGACGACCCACTCAGCTAGTCGCATCACATGTCGAGCTAGAGGTGTCAAACGGGCCTGGTTGAGAAGGCCCGGCCCGTTTTTTTCGGGCACGAGCGTGCTTCGGTGCCGGGCTGGGCACGGTTAAAAAATAGCCGAGCCCGGCGCGGCCCATAGGCACGGCAGGTTGTGCCGTGCCGGGCCCACTCGGGCCAGGGCAGGCCTGAGAGGCAGAATTTTTTTTTTTTTTTAATTTTAGATATTGTAATTCTGTAAGTGTATGTGTATAGAATTAAATATTAATATTTTTAAAAATATTAAAATTAAAAATTAATTAAAAAAACAAAGTTTAGAAATTTTTTTTTTATCAAAATCAAATTAGTTTAACTTTTATTATAATTATAAATTATATATTATAACAAAGTTATTAATTTTTAAAAAAAATTTAAATCATAAAAAAAATAAATCAATACATTATGTTAGTAAAAATAAAAATTAATAAAAAAATATAAACAACACAAATGAAAAATTATCAATCATCCATTTGAAACCGAAGGTCCGAACAAAACAAATATCAGTTTCAACACAACGTACAAACAAAGCATACAAATACAATCAATAAAAAAATATCGAAAACAAAAAACAATAAATCATCATCAATCGTCAATCGGCATATCATGAGAATCATCAGCCACAACATCAAGATCAGTATCATATGGATCATCATTATCGGCAATCAACTCCTTCACCATCGTAGTGGATGTGGATGCGACTGCAGTGCATGTCCTAGTCCCTGCTCCAGCACGATCATGGATGCTAAACCTCAATTCCTCTCAATCCTTCAAACAAGCCAAGGCCTCAACCATATCTGGATGTAATCTCGATCTCCTATCCGAAATCACGTTCACTACAACAGAAAAAACAGACTCTGATACTATGCTCGATACCGGAGGAGTCAGTAGATCCCGTGTCATCCTAGATAGCACGGGAAAGGTGGACTCATATGATTTCCACCACTGTAATAAATCAAGATTATTAGTATCAGAATGTGATAGGATTGAGCAATAATCAGTATCTAGGTACCGAGACAGCTCGCTCCTATGTGATGGTCCACCCATACGTTTCCCCCTCGCTAGCTGAATGGAAAAATCGTCATCTCCGAACAAGGTATCAATGTCCGTAATCACAGTCTCACTACCACCACCACCATACCTAGTATCGTAGTATGTGAATAGGTCAGTCAACTTCTCGTGAATGAACCCTTCAAGTGGCTCTTCCAGGTTCATGCACGAGGAAATAAAAGTCAGGGTGTTTTCTACCCCTTCCACCTTAGCCCTAGGGTCCATGCATGCAGCAAGGCAATAAAGAGATGAAACTGGTGGACCAGTACTTCAAGTACTTGGTCTCCATCTCTGCAACCATATGACTAAGCGTCGGTTCAGCTCGATACTTCCTAAACATGCTACTAATGTTGCATATGCACCAGAGTGCAATGCAAGTGGTGAGCGTATAAACCGACGAACACATGTTCATCATGTCATAAAATATCTTCAGGAATTTCATAAATGAAATTCCTGAAGCCCAGTCAGTGTCGTCAATAATAAGTTCGTCACTCTTACTATTGACGTAATCAGATATCACGTGTTCGTATCCAACACGTGATTCTAACATAAGATACGTGTAATTCCAACGATGTCTCACATCCGATTAGAATTTCTTCTTCTTAAGATTCGCAAAAAAACAGAGACTACCAAACTCTTGTTGTCTGCGAGGAGTGCGAATATATTTTAGTGCATTGCGTATATTATCCAACGCGGGGGAACACACCTTCATACCCGCTTGAACAATCAAGTTAATCACGTGACACATGCATCTGACATGAAAGATCTCTACTAATGGTGCGTCTCTAATATTCCTAACAAACATATTGATCGCTACTCCATTATTAGAAGCGTTATCGAATGTGACCCTAAAAATTTTATTTTGAATTTTATATTTCCTAAATATTTTCATCATACACTCAAAAATAGTCGGGCCATCATGAGGATGAAGAATCTCAGAGAATCCTAAAATTTTTTTATTGATTGTCCAGTTAGAATCTACATAGTAACTCGTGAGACATGCATAAGAAGAATCATCGTGACTTGTCCATATATCAGACGTCACGGACACCACTCCACTATATGCCATAAATTCCTTAATTATTTTTTGTTTTTCCAACTTATATATCTTTAGTATGTCACTCCTAGATGTGGATCTAGGAATCCTACGATAGGAAGGCTGAAAATAAATCTGCATGATGCGCACTACCCTCGGATCTTCCGAAAATCTGATCGGAAGACTCATCAATGTGATGAGCCTGGCCATGCCGTCTCTATCCAACTCGCTGGAGTATACAAAGGGAGTAAACTTTGAAACTGAACTCGATCTAGTCTCAAAAAATGCAGTGTCAAGTTGGGTTTGCCTAGGATCTAATGGTCCATATTTTTTGGTGCATAATTCGGCATGCCTCTTAAGGTGCCCAATCTCAAATGAACTCTTAGATGTTAATAGTTCCATGCAATATTTGCACTGTGCCATTTCTTGTTCATCACCCTAATATTTTTTTATGTTATGATTTTAAAATGAGTCCAAACTACAGAAGTCTTCCTAGTTTTTTGTTTTTTAGAACTTTGGGTTGAGACGACTGGAGAAATCAAAGTTTCAGCAGCCTCAGACCTCTGTATAATATTTTCATTTTCTAAATTTAAATACGTGTCAGGTGTATTTGTCAATTTTAATGATTTTTATTTTTCCTAATTTTTTTTTAGAGAGAGAAACTATAGAGAGAGAAAGTAAAAAAAAAACATAAAATAAATTACCCGGTAAAAGCAGTGAGGTCGGTCACGTGCACGGTGCACCGCAGTCAATCTCTAATGTTCAAAATTAAAGTTGAGTTTCACGAAAATCCAAGCCGAAAACAAAATCTCGAGGCCCGAGAAAGAGAAGCACAGTTTATGTGAGAGAAAGAGAAAGATTTGAGAGAATATATGTTTTTGAAAAACATAAATGTTAAAGGGAGGAGGGTAGAATTTATAGATTAAAGATATTAATTTTTTATAAAAAAGATATTTTTTTATATTTTTTTGAATTTTTAATAATTATTAAGGGGGTACAATCATGAGGACCGTTGGATTCTACCCCCTAGCCGTTGGAGGCGAATCCAACGGCTGAAAATTAATATTAATTGAATAATTTTTTTTTCCCATTGGGATTGGGACCGAGGGTCGGGTCCAATCAGACCAGACCCGCGATCTTTTTTTCGGGAGGGGTCGGGCGCCACGTGGCCGCGTAAAACCGGCACGGGAAGAACCCGTGCCGGCGTGCCGTGCCACGGGCCTAGCCGTGCTGGGTCAGGCAAGGCATGGCACAGGCCAGGCACGGCCCGTGCCTAACCCGAGCACGGCATGGGCCCGAGCATGGTTTTTTAACGTGTCGGGCCGGCCCAGGCACGGCCGAACCGTGCCATGCCTCGTGCCGGGCCGGGCCGGCCCGATTGACACCTCTAGTCAAGCGTCGTCCGTTGCCAGTATAGCTTCCTCTGTCGCTGCGTTGGGCATCAAGTCGAGCACAATCCTCTTTCCCAACCAGATTGGCAGATCCCAAGGCACGTCCCGGGTCGTGCCCACGTGCTAGGCACCCAGGTAGTGCCTAGCATAGCATGCAGGCCTACATCCCTTGACACGATACAGCACGAATCGTGCCAACAATCCATCCAGCATGGGCTTGAGCACTATCCTAGACCATGTAGTGTCAGGTCGGGCACAGATGAACCAGGCAAGGCTCCAAGCTCAAGCAGCCCATTTTTACACCTCTAGTTTCTGCTCTAAATATTCATTAAAAAAATAAAAAAAAATACGAAAAAAATTACTTTTTTTAATTCTTTTTGTAATCTATATATATTTTCTATCTTTCTCATATTTCTCAATCTCACCTCACTCTCATATCTTTCTCTATCCTCATTCTCTCTCCTCTTGATTTTAGTTTTACCCATTTATATTTACAATTTAATTTTGTATTATGTATTTTTGGTTAATTATTTGCATTTGTATTTTTTTTTGCTTCAGACTCAAAGTTCGGCTTTCCTTGTCCTATCGCTTCTCTGGAGTGAGTCGGGACTCGAGTGCGGACTGTGGACATCAGACATCACACTTCGGAATTCCATAAACGGTCAAATAAGTATTATTTTTAAATTTTTATTTAGTTTTTTATTTTTATTTTTTATTAATAATTTAAGTATTAATAATTTAATATCACATAATATTTAATTTTAAAAATAAAATTTAGAATATAATTAATAAACTAATACAAATCTAAAATAACAAATAATAAATTTAATAATAACAAGATTAATACTATCATAAATATAAATAATTTTAATATTGATAACTTTACAGAAATATCCGATACTGTCAAAACTTTATTTTCTATCATGATCACGATCCAAACATCTAAAAATTAAAAAACTAGAATATTTGTAGTTTGGGCTCACTTTAACATATTATAAAATAAAAATGCTAAAAATATCGATGAAAAATCAACACAATACAAATATTATAAAAAAATATATCTATAGAAATGTATGTGGGACTGAGCACATAAAGAAGTATGTCGAACATTGCATCAAAAATCATGATACATCAGATCCTAGACAAACACAAATGAGCGGTGAGATCTTTAAGGTTGAATTTAGTTCAATTTCTATGCTGACTCCATTCATATACCACAACGAGTTAGTAAGTGAATGCATAGCCAAATTTATCACCACTATGTGTCTTTCGATTAAATTTTCAAAGAATCTAAGGACAGTCAGTATCATACAGACTTATTTGCGGCTAACATATCATAGGATTCCTAAATCCATACTTAAAAACAACATACTGAAATAGTATAAGTAAAAAAAATAAATAATAACTAATAAATTTAGAAAATATAGTAGAGCGGTATTCGTAATATCTAATATCAGAACTATTCATAATGATGCATCTTATGCATGTCACATCACCCACTATGTAAATTTTAAATAGATATTAAATAAAAATATATTAGGATTTTCAAAAATTATACATCCTCATGATGATATAACGATATATGAGTGCATGATAAGAATACTTAGAAAATATAATATTAAAATATAATATTAAAAATAAATATATAATATCATATTTGATAACGTATCTAATAATAAAATAGTCATTAACATATTTATTAGAAATATTAAAGACATGTCATTGACATGTCATACCCAGACCGTGCCGAACATGACATGGTGGCCCGATTGGGCCATCAAAAAATAGGTCGGGCTGGCCCAGCCCTACCCGATTGACACCTCTAAGATGACCAAATATTTAGTAACATGGCTCTTGAGATTGAAACCAAGTACTTAAAATATTAATCCATCATTCCATATTTTTATTATCTGGCTGCCTGCATAGACCATAATATTAAGACAGAAGGGATGCAAAATATTTTGACATAGATATACTCGTGCATGAACCAGAAACACCAACCAGAAGACTTCATTCACGAGAAGTTAACTAAGTTATTTACATACCACGACATTAAATATAATAATAATAATAATAATCAAGCTCCGAGTACAAACATGAATATCTTATTTAGAGATGATAACTTTTTCATTCATTTAATGAGAAAAAAATAATGAGGTGAATCGTCAATTACTGATAACAAGAATTATGATATTTTACAATAATAGTAATTATATGAGTCTGCATATCTTATGCTGTCTAAGATGACATGGAATGTACTGACTTCTATGATATTGAGCATAATATCAAAACCTACTTTTTCTATTATAGTCAATATGATTGCAGCCATAAATCATTACGGCACTAATATACATGAAGAATTAGAAAGATTCGAGGATGAATATCAATGATCAAGATCTTGCTAAACAAGAATAGGAGAGTTACTAACAGATAAAGACTAGCAAGATTATGAGAAGATTAAGTCCACCGCTAGTGATATCATCAGATGCTTATGCGATAATGATCAGTTGCATACTTATATTGGTTGACATTGAGATTGAGGTAATTAAGCTTGTATTATTAATATTATGATTGAGATTGACAATATTTATTTTATGTTATTATTATGTGTGAGTTATGACTTTGTGTTATTTTATTTAATTTTGGATTGAATGATGAATGAATAATTGATATAGTTTTTTTGATATTTTTTATGATTTATGTAAAATAAATAAATAACATAATATCGCAATCACAACTCATATATAATAACTTAAAATATAAAATTTGGAAAAAAAAATTAAAATAATTAATCCATAATTTGGAGACCGAGACTGTGAGTCGAGTGATACAGTGCGAGTTAGTCTTATACTCGCAATCCTAGCTAGGGGTAGGCTAAGCTGGAAAAATCAAGCCTAAATCAGTCAGACTCAGCATGACACAAAATGGCTCATTTGACACCTCTACGCATTATGCATAAATGCGTGTAAATGTATAACCAATTATACATAATGAACATGTTATGCATAAGTAATGAATATGAAAACTTTTATGTAGTATGGATTTATGAGTTCTCTAGCCTTAAAGCATAAATATTTTACATTTTCAAGTATTTAAAAAAAAATAAAAAAAATGAACCAAAACATTAATATTTTTGTTTTGGTTCCCTAAAAATAATTTTCCCTTGATAATATCATGTTCCTCAACTTATACTACATCATTATTTGCCACATCAACATTAACATTTCTAGACTTTAAAAAATAAAATAAACAAAATGTGATCAATAGTACCAAAGATAAGACAAAATTTGATAGAGAAGACGAGTACCTAAATCTATAATACTCTCTATGGTGTTCAAAGAAAATAATTTACAATACTTTGGAATAGATACATTTACTAACTTTGTGAGTAAATATAAAAAATGAACTTGATGGCAAGGTAAATCAATTTAAAACCATACCTATAACCAAGAGATTTACTAAGACATAAAAAATTAATTAATAAGATATCTTCTCTTCAATAGCCCACATAGTAACAATAATATTACTCTCTTGCAATTTCTTACCAGTAATTAATGCATAGATTAGATGTGCAGAATATCATGAAGAGAATGTATATGCAAACTAATCTTTAGAATTTTCTAATTTAGAAAGTATAGACAAGATGTACAAATTATTGAAAATATTATATGAATTGAAGAATCGCTCAAAGTAAAAATGTCGAATGAGTCAGACACGGCACAACCCACCTCCATGTGCCATAGGCAACCCGAGCATGCCTGGCAAAGCTTGAGCTAAGCATGGACAATTATCATTTTGCAATGTACTAAAATTACCATTAATATACAAGTCTAACAAGTAATAAACTAAATTCTAGAAGTCGGATATCGATTCACAAAAATTGATCATTAAGATTAATTAAGCACAAAAGCAAATAAAAAATTCAATGTTTAACCTTTACAACAAGATTAATTAAAATTGAATGTATCAAATAAACAAATAATAAAATTAATTGTATGTGTGCTAGTAGAGGTCACATAATTGTGCGACCTCTACTAGCACATGTCGGTCACACTTATCACCTAGTCATTGGCCTACTGTCACCTTTCAATTTATGTAGGCAATAAGAATGATATTAAAATATGTCATTCATTTAAGGCAAGCCTTCAATCATTTATCATAGTCCATACAAATCTCAACAATGTACTCTTATTCATCTATCACAATCTATCTCAAGAACCACACAATGTCATGAATAACAGAATATTCAAAGAATAATACAAACAATCCATTGATCGACTATCACAATCTATATGATAAATTCTTTGATTACTTGAATATTCAAATAATTCTAAGGCAATAAATCAAACATCTATCATAATCCATATGATAAATGCTTCGAATATGCGAATTTATTCTCTTATCACAATCCATCTAAGACACACATAATTTCGAAGGTTATCTCAAACTAAGCTACAACTAGTTCAACATTGTATACTAAGCAATCCTCGTACATAAATCTAAAAGAGTAATAATATTATTATGATCTAAATGTTATATATTGATGATGTGGGTTTTATTGTGGTTCATGTCATAACTTAAGAATTAGTGTCACAACTTAGATCTTGCTTATTAGCTCTATTTGATGTCACGACTAAAAATAAATATCACAACAAAAGATTAATGTTACAACTAAAGAAAGTGTCAAAACCAAGAAAGAACATCACAACATGTACAATAATATCACAACAACAAAAAAATTTTGCAACACAATAGTATATTTTTGCAACCTAAGAATAATGTTGTGATAGATTATTAATGTGGAGACAAAAATAATGTAACTGAAAAAATTATGTCATGGCCAAGAATAAAAATAATAACAGAGAATAAATATCTCGACCAAAAAATTAGTGTTGCAACCAAAATTCCTTTTTGTCTTCATAAAATGTGATCACAACCAAAACATTTAAGTCACAACCTCATTTTTTGGCTTTTTTACTTTTGTTGTTCTGTTGATTTCTTTCTTTTCACTTAAAACCTATAAAATTCTCATATTTAGGAAAAATTAAATCTTCAAATTTAGCATTTACATATATAATACATGCCTATCAAATCTTTCAAAGTTAGAGTTTTACTCTAAGTAAAAAGAAGAAAAATGAAATGTCAATCATCAAGTGTAAAATAATCAGTCCTCTTTTTTTCTTTTTTTTTAATACAAAAATGTAATTTCATTGATGATCAACCAATTCAATAATGCACTTGAATCTATAGTTTTTACTTTTATTTTCTTTGATAAGATTTGGAGGAATGTGCTTTTAAGTCTTATAGAAGGAATTGGCTTTTAGATGGCTAGAACTAAAGCATAAACGAAATGGCTTTTTTTGATTTTTTCTTGTTGGATACTACGTTTACTGCTCATTCCATCATCTTGGCAATACTCTTAATTAGCTCATTTTATCTTTCACCAAGTGAGTTCACGTCATCCTCAAATGAACCCTATGTATAGTACATATTTATTTGGTTGGTATTACACGTCCAAACTTTCCAGCCACAACTTTCTTTCTAATAGAGAGAAATCTCCAATTCTTCATCACTTTGTTTGATTGTCTCCTTCCAATATTTGGTGGTAACCTAATAGAGCATGTCAAAAGATTCAGCCTTTATCAATAAATCCTTCTCCATTTATTGCCCACTCTCTCTCTCTCCTCTGACAACTTCCTTAAGAAATCTTAGTGTTTCTCTTGGTCAGCCATAAAAAGCCTCTCCATTTCTTTCAACTCCATCTTTCACATGGTACCCCTTTTCAAGAATTTCTCTTTCTATTCATCAATATTCTATTCAAGGTATGTTTCCAATTGATCATCCCTCCATTTGAATTTGTTGTCCCTACATTTCAATTCCTATTTGAATTTTTTTATCTCTATCCTCCAATTTATTTTACAAAGTCATTAACAAAGCGAAAACTTCCTCATTGTTATCCAGCTTTCTTGTTGTTTGACTTGGCTCCCAGTGGGGTAGAGTTTCTTTCAACTTCCTGTCAATTTCTTCTTCATTCTCATTAAATTATGTTGGTTAGACACTTCAAATGATTCTATTCCAATAGTTATTTCCATTTTCTTTATCCTTGTCCATTCTTATGATCTTTTTTCCTCTCCCCTTGATATTGGTTCCCTCTCCACATTAGTAAGTAATAGATGTTAGACTCCAGGGCAGCTCTCTTTAGTCTGATGATCTATAATGAGGGATGTAATGAGGGCTGAAGTACTGACATTAAAAAAAAAAACCAAAACTTTATCATTTCTGTCAGAGTTCCTCTTGGTATATGCCACAGGGGCTTTTCTTGATCTCACATTAGAATCATCTTCAATCTGTCAATGTCATAATAATCTTCTCAAAGTTTGAATGTTTCTTTAACTTGTTGAATTTTTACCATCCGAGACCTCTTGCAACTTGAAGACGTCATTGAAACACTATCAAATTTCAGCCAAATTCCCTTCACGAGGAATTTTTTCTTCTTACTTTCTTTTAGACTAAAATATAACTCACTCATTACTATTGCATCATCTGGGTTGAAGAGCTTGCAAAGGGTCTCTCATTTCCACTTCTATACTATAAACAAAAATGGTGATATGAGTTCGTCAAATCCTCATTTGCCAATGAAATTGTTCTTGATGAAGATATTCTTCATTCACTTCTCCTCCTATTTCGACAAAAATATATCTTTCTTGATGTCCCTCTCTTCTACACTTTCAATTGCCTCACTCATCTTCCTTAACTATTGTTCTCCTATTGCTCATCTTTTGCTACTTTCTCTTCAATGTCTTTCGGATATCCCACCCCATTTTTCTCTAGATTGGAAGCAATAGGATGGATTTCAGACATTCTTGCAGAGATTTTGATTTTCATCCACTACAAAATAAAGAAAGGAATGTGTTCGCTATTCGCACATAGAGAGAGGGCGATATGATGTTTAGAATAAAGGTTTCAAATGGGTCGGGTGGGGCCGGCCTAGCCCGGTTTTAAACTGCCCAACCATGTTACCATGCCGAGTCAAGCACGGCATGGTAAAATAATCGTGTCGTGTCTGGCCTGGCATGGTTTCTTCATGTTAGGCCCAGCACGGCCCATAGGCCTGGCCGATTAAGACTAGATGTGTCAAATGAGACGTGTTGGTCCATGCCGGCCCATTTTTAGCCAGCCCAGCACGGTTCTGTGGAGTTCAGCCCGGCACGGGCCTGCAGCACGAATCAATCGGGTTCGGCCCGCTCCGGCCGAACCCCTTATTTTTAAAAAAATTAGGATTTCAGGAGGCATCGTAATGCCGCCGCGCAACCGAACCCCTAATTTTAAAAAAAATAGTGTTTCGGCATGCATCGCCACGTCGCTGCGCCACAGCACTGCCGAAACCCTAAGTTTTAAAAAAATTAGGATTTTTTGGCTCGTGCTGAGGTACCGTGTTAACCAGCCACGGTACCGTGCCGAGCCAGGCATGGCACGAGACACGGTTAGCCTCAACACAGCATGGCATGATTGATGTCGTGGAATAGCACGACATGGGCATGAGAAATTCCTGTGTTGTGCCGGCCCAGGCACGGCTTAATTGTGCCGAGCCTGCCGGGTTGACACCTCTAGTTAAGACATCGTGCTGGGTCAGGCACGTACAGGCTTATTTTTAAAATTTAATAATTATTTTTATTATTATGTTATTTTTTTTATTTAATAATTATTTAATTTATGTTTAAAAATTTTTTATTTGTAAATTTTTAATACTTAAAATAAATTTTATAATTAATTATTTTTACTTTTTAGTAACTAGAATTAAAATTTAGATATAAATTAATAAAATATTAAAATTCAAATATGAACAAAATTTTAAATCGAATACAAAATAAAAATAAAAAAAATAAATATTCAAGTTTCAACTTTCAAGTATCATTCACAACCAAAAATTAAATAAACACAGCAAGTATGAAACACGAATAACAATGTCAACCCAGACAAAATGATAAATACAACGTAAATAACTTTTGAGTGCATCGAAATCAAAAATTAAAATCAAACATAAGTGTCGCAATCTAGAAATCATCAACCGTCATGCATCAAGTAGCATCATCATCAATTATTCATCGTCATATCATTATTATCCTCAATATCAAAATCACTATCATATAAATCATCAGCAATTAACTCATCTACTTTTATTGTAGTCCCAGCACAATCCTAGATGTCTAAGCTCGAATCCTCTCAATCATTCGTGCATACTAAAGCCTCAATAATATCTGGACATAATATCAATTTCTTATCCATAATCACATTCACTACAACACAAAAAACAAACTCTAATGTTAAACTCAATACCAGAGAAGTCAGTATATCCCGTGTCATCTTAGAAAGCACGGGAAAAGTGGACTCATATGATTTTAACCACTATAATATATCAAGATTCTTAATATCTTAATATGATATGATTGAGTAGTAATAAGTATCTAAGTACTGAAACAACTCACTCCTGTTATCCACCATGTTGTTTTTTCCTCGCTAAGTGAATGTAAAAGTTATCATCTCTACATATGATATCCATATCTATACTCAGCGTTTCACTGCTACTACCACCATACCTAGTATCATAGTATGTGAAAAACTCAGTCAACTTTTTGTGAATAAACCCTTCAGATGGGACTTCCAGGTTCATGCATAAGGAAATGAAAGTCAAAATATTATCTACCACTTCTACCTTAATCCTAGAGTTCATGCAAATAGTCAGATAATAAAGAGATGAAATGATGAACCAATATTTTAAGTACTTGATTTTCATCTCTACAATCATATGGCTAAGTGTCGGGTCAGCTTGATACTTCCTAAATATTCTACTAATATTACATAAGCACATGAGTGTAATGCAAGTCGTTGAAATATATATCAACGAACACATATTCATCGTATCATAAAAAATCTTCAGTTATTTCATAAATAAAATTCTTGTAGCTCAATCAGTATCAATTATAATAAGTTCATCATTCTTACTTTTGGTATAGTCGGATATCACGTATTCATATCTAACACACGACTCCAATATTAGGTAAGTATAATTCTAATGGTGTCTCATATCTGATTGGAATTTTTTCTTCTTAAGATTTACCGACAGACAGAGACTACAGAACTCATATTGTATGCGAGGCATGCGAATGTATTTTAGTAAGTTATATATATTTTCTAAAATAAATGAACACATTTTCATCTCCGCTTGTATAATTGAGTTAATCACATGACAAATGCATCTAACATGAAAAATCTTTTTTAATGGTTTATCTCTAATATTCCTAACAAACATATTAATTTCTACTCCATTATTAGATACGTTATCAAATATGATACTAAAAATTTTATTTTAAATTTTATATTCTCAGAGAATCTCAGAGAATCCTAAAATTTTTTATTTATAGTCGATTTTAAATCTACATAATGGGAGGTGAAGCATGCACAACATGTATCATCATGACTAGTCTAAATATCGGATGTCATGAACATCTCTCCGCTATAATCCATAAATATATTAATTATTATTTATTTTTTTAACATATAATATTTTAGTATGTCGTTCCTAGATGTGGACCTTAGAATCCTATGATATGCAAGCTGAAAAAATATCTGCATGATACTGACTACCCTTGGATCCTCAAAAAATCTAATTAAAAGACCTATCATAGTGATCAATTTAGTCATGCCCTCCCTTCCTAACTCACTATGATATATGAAGAGGATAAACTTTGAAACTGAAATGAATCCAGTCTCAAAAAATCCACCATTGAGTAGGATTTGACTAGGATCTAATGCACAATATCTTTTTGTATATAATTCAGCATGTCTCTCAAGGTGCACAGTCTCACACGAACTCTAACTTAATTTTCTTACAATATTTATACTATATTGATTCTTTATCGATACTCCTACTATTTTTTTATTTTATTATATTATAGTCTAAACATATGAAGTCCTAGTTTTTTATTTTTTAAATATTTGGATCGAGTATACTAGAAAAACATAACATTTTGGCAGCTAAGACTTTTGCGTAAATTTTTTTTAAAAAAATTTAAATTAATTTTATTTTCGTTATTTAAATTACAAGTTGTAATTTTTTTAGACTAGAAAGTAAAGTAGAGAGAGAGTGAAAGACTAGTTAAATTTTAAAATTAAGTTAACATTTAAAAATTAACTAATTAAAAAAAAATATGAAATACTCATAACAGCATAAAGTACATGCACCACAAATTCAAAGTCCAAATGCAAATCAAAACCGAGCACGAGTTGCGAGTCTCAAAAAGTAGAGCCAAAATCCTAATTCCCAAGAGAGAAATTTAGGAGAGAGAATAAGAACTGAGAGATTTATGTTTTTAAAAAACATAAATCTTAGAGAGAGGAGTTTTATAGATTAATAAAATATTTTTTTTAAAAAGTTTTTTTTGATTATTTTTCAATTTTTAATGATTAATTTAGGGCAGAATCATCTGGGCCATCGGATTCTGCCCCATAGCCATTTGAGGCAAAATCAAATAGCTTACATTCAAAATTTTTTTTATTTTACTGTAGAGGAGGGTGGACTCAAACTCAAGTCAAAAAAACTATAGGTCTAATTTGGGGCCTGACGCCCCGACAAAATTTTCTGATCCATCGAGGACTTGAGGCCATTCTCGCCTCGTGCAGAGTAACCAAGCCCACTGTCCTCAATATTGGGCCATGCATGGCCCGGCACAAAGCCCAATTGGCCTCGGCATGGCACTGCACGAGCCATGCCGTGAACAGGCCTAGCACGGGTATGAGCCCTTACCGTGCCATGCCTCGGGCCGGGCCGGCCCATTTGACAAATCTAGTTTAGAATGCAAGTAGAACTAAAGATAATATTGTGACAAATCTAGTTTAGAATGCAAGTAGAACTAAGAGATAACATTGCAATTAAAAAAGAATAATATGAAATAAATATTGTCATGAATGAAAGATAATGTCATAGCTGAGAAATAATTCTGTGACAAAATAATTGTCACAACCAAAGATATAATATCATGATTAATAAAAATATCATGACGAAGTAATTAAGTTGCGGCTAAGAATGAATGTCATGATCAATAATTAATGTCGAGACGCAATAAATTGATGTGACAGCATTGTCTAGAAGATGTCTAGCTAAAGTGACATCACAACCACAGGCGTTGTCGGGACCATGAAATGAGACGACCTCTCTTATTCTCTTTCCTTATATTTTCTTTTTTTTTAACTGTGAATCAATGCAATCCTAAGGAGCACTAAGTTTATTGTCATTAGTTCGTACAAGCTACTTTTTAATAATTAATAAACTTCAAAAATATAGGCTTCTTTCAATTTGGTCTCCATTGCAGTGCTTAAGTCTTTGCCCATTAGCATTCAACTCTCTTCCATTATTTGATATTAAATAAAAGACACCATAAGGAATAATTGAAGTGATTGGTCCTGAACATCGATATCTTAGTTTGTTTAGAAAAACTTAAGTCTAGAATTAAAAATCAACACTCAATCCTCTTCTTTGAATGCTTTTCTTAAAATAAGTTTTTATTATGTCATTTATTCATTCTAACTTTGTAGATTTTGGCATTTCATAAAAATCATTCATTAGCTCTTCCAGTCTCAATTGAACCAGTTGTCTTTCAATCGCATCCTTGAAATCACATATGAAATATTTAACTGCCAATCATGAACAAAATTTTAGCTCAACTAACAAGTGACAAACTTTTTCAAATATTAGTAAGATAACATACGTAATGATGTTTTGAAGGCAATCCAATACGCCCATAATGCTTCATCTAGCCATTGAGATTAACCCTTCTTAGAAATATTCACTTTTTTAAAGATATTTTTGATCTCCCAATTTGAAATCTCTGCTTGCCAATTAGAATGTGCATGATATAAAAAAAACTTTTACATGCTTCAAACCATATTTTCTAAGAAATGAAATAAACACTTTGTTAGGAAAGTAGAATACAATGAGGAGCTACAAAGCATGACAGAATTTTCTTGTGGACAAACTTTGTCATCGTTTTGACACTATTTTTCTGAGTAAATATGGCCTCTACCCATTCTTACATTTACTCCACTACCAACAGAATATACAAGCTAATCAGAAGGAGAGAATGATCTCATGAAATTGATGCCTCATAAATCAAAAATCTTAACCTACATGATATTTTTAAGGACATTTCATTTCTTTTGCATTTGTTGGTGACTATGACATTAATCACACTACTAGAAAACTTTTTGGCAATCTTTAAATAATAACGGCTACAAAAAATCAGGCTACAATATTTTCTAAGCCATCTTGTTTCCTCAAAAAAATCCTCCATATGGTGAAGATTGACATTTAAACATAATCTCTACACTCTTCTTGTGGCACACAAGGTCTCACCACTTGATCAGCACATCTCCCGAATAGTAATAGGTCATGGTCATCCCAATGATGGGATCTCACATCATGAAAGAATTTCATTCATTGTTGAGACTAAGCACTAAAGGTAACACATTGCATTTTGGATAGTTTATAAAATTTACATACCAAGGCAACTATGTCATGACAACCATTAGATACTCATCTAAAAAAATTTTCTAAATTTCAATGAAATACTCAACTGTATTCTCACTTCCATACAAGATAAATGGTTATCTATCACATGTTCACTTCCTTTATTATCTTTGATCTCAATATCAAACTCCTATAGCAATAAAAGTCATTATATCAGCTTTGGTTCTGCTTCATTATTTATTATTAGATATATAATGATCGCATGATCAATGTAGATAATCACTTTCGTTCCAATGATGCATGCTGTCAATTTATCTTTGAAAAAGATGATTGCTACCATTTCGTTTTCAGAAATTGTGTAATTCTCCTAAGCTTCATTCAGATTTTTATTTGCACAATAGATGACCTTAAAATCTCATCATGACTCTGCATCAATACAGCTCCAAAGGCATAATCACATGCAAAACATTATTTCAAATGACCAATTCCAATTTGGCACAATCATGATTGGTAGAAAAATAAGTTTTTCTATGATTTCATTTAACAACTCCATATAATTTTTACCAAAAAGAAAAACTATATCTTTTTCAAATGAATTAGGGAATGATTTTGTAATTTCCCAGAAATTTTTAATGAATCTCTGATAGAATTCTGTTATATTAGAATCAATATTTCTTGATACAACAAGGATCACAGTAGAGTTTTTATGAAAAAGAGAAAATCACAAAAAGAAGATGAAGGAGATTTTGAGGGAGAGAGAGAAAGAGCAAACATAGAAACAACAAAATATTAAAAATAATATTCATGTGATGAAAATATCCAATAAAAAATTGCTTATATATTATGAAAAAACAAACAGTATAGTCAAAAGCAACTTTATTAAATATATAAACTCAACGTGCTTCTATTTATTGAATGAGCAGTGACCTGATTATTTAGAGTCCATTGTATGCATATTGTGGTCATAAGTAAAGTGAGTCCAAATTCATCAAACCGTATGGCCGATGCCCAATATCAACATCTCCCTCATTTGATATTATTTGTTCAAGTCCTAATTTTTCTCTTAAGTACACCAATTTTTCTTTGGGCAGTGACTTACTAAAGATATCTACCTATTGTTCTTCGTTTCTGTAAAAGATCAACTTTATCTCATTAGTTTCAATTACTTCTTTAATAAAATGATATTTAAGCAATATTTATTTTATTATGATATGCATTACAACATCACTAGCTATGGATATAATGAACTGATTGTCACATAATATATCATTTGGGTCTTTTAAAGATTCATCCAGATCAGTCAACAACTTCCTCATCCATAAAACATGTGATATTGCTACTAAAATAGAAATATATTCAGCTTTAATAATAAATAGTGCAACTGAGGATTATTTCTTTGATGACCAAGAAACAACCACAATTCCTATAGTAAATATGTATCCAGAAATACTTCAATAATCTTTTGGACATCCCACCAGTCACTATCGCAATAACCAATATTTTCGTGAGTGTAGTTCTAGAATACTTTAGTCCTAAGTCTAAAGTCACTTTGAGATACCTTAAGACTCGTTTAACAACACTAAGATGTATATAATTAGGTGCATGCATAAATCTAGTCAAAAGATGTACTGCATACACTATATTAGGTCATGTGACAGATGCATACAACAGACTACCAATTAAACATATGTATGATTTATAATCAATTATTCTGTCTTGGATAAAAATTATTTTTTAATTTACAACTAGTGGTGTTGAAACTAATTTACAATCATTCATGCCATAATTTTTCAATATTGACTGAATATATCTTATTTGGCATACTGATAAACCACTTGAGTCTTTAAAGAATTCAAGTCCCATGAAGTGGTTCAGAAAATATAGATCTGACATTTCATATTTATTTTGCATGTCATGTCTAAAAACTTCTACCAATTTTAATTTATTACTTGTAAAGATTATGTCATCTAAATAGATTAACACAATTAATATTCCAAAATTTTTCACCTTTTTAATATAAAGTATTAACTAACTCATACTTCATTTGAATCATTGATTCAATAAATATGAGTTTATTTATTGATTCCAAACATGAGAAGCTTGTTTCAACCCATAAAGAGATATTTAATTTATAAACACAATACTCAGCCACTTGTTTTACAAACTCAAAGGATTGTTTTACATAAATATCTTCCTTGAGATTATCATTCAAGAAAGTAAAATTTATATCTATTGGAATAGAGTCCAACCTTTCTACCCAGCTAAGACTATTAAGAATCTCATGGTTTCTAATATTGCTACAGAAGCACATATTTTGAAATAATCTGTGCCAACTTTTTGAGAATAATCTTTGGCCACTAATCTGACTTTATATAAGGATTGACTAGTTTTCAGTTGATTCTTAATCTTAGATAATCATTATGTTTATTTTGTGATAAATCTACTAATGTCCAAGTGTAGTTTTTTTCTATGACATATATTTTTGTCTTCATAGCATCAACTCATACTTAGTATTTTACTATCTCTTCATAATTAAGGGGCTCAATTGAAGAGTAGTTACATCATTGATATTTTCATCTAAAGACTATACTTTAGAGGAGTAACAATCTTATCATGTTCTATGTCTGACTCTAACTCAAAAAGAGAATTCGAAATATATTTTGGCTTACTTTCTGTGCTGTCACTTGTTGCATATTCTAAATTTTAGCTTTTATGCCGGTATTTTGCATGCCAAAATTTTATATTCTCTCATAAATATTTTTGTTTCTGGTGAATACAGTTTATAACCCTTCGATTGTAGACTGTATTTAACTAGAATATATTTTAAACTATTGGAATCTAATTTTATTCTAATAGATTTTGGTATGTGAAAGTATTAAACACTCCTGATATTTTTAGATATTTTACATTAGATTTCCGCCCAATCCAAGCATGTAATGGATTGAGATTATGCAATATCTTAGTGGAGCATCTATTGAGTAAATAAACTACTGTATTTACAGCATCTGCCTAATAATATTTTGACATTTGTTTTTCATTTAAGAAAATTTTGGACATTTTCATCACACCCCAATTTCTCCTCTCCACAATGTTATTCGGGTATGGTGAGTAAGATGTGAATAGGTGTCTCTGAATTCCTCTTTATTCATAGAAATTATTAAATTTCTATGAGAGAAATTCATCACCTCTATTTGTTTTAAGTATTTTCATACTTAAACCAGATTATCTCTCTGTTAGGGTTAAAATTTTCTTAAAATAATCTAAGGCTTCTGCCTAGTATTTCAAGAAATACACTCACATCATCCGAGTGCAATCATCAACAAACAACAAAAAATAATTTTCAAAAAATTTCCTAAATACCAAGAAGTCATCGATGAAAACTTTCATTATGTCTTCAATCAAATCCACAAAGACAATCATCATATAAGTTAAAAAAATAGTTAGAGTATTATATAAGTTAAAAACATTTTTCTAAAAGCAAAGCTTTCATAGAAATGCATAAAAGTAATTCTCTTGATCTTCAAGAGTTATCATGATTTAATTATACCCAACATAGCCACCAAAAAAACAATAGTAGACAAGTCATGATAGTCTATCCAAAATCTAATTAATAAATGGGAGAGAAAAATAATCTTTTAGTACATCGTATTGAGCTTTTGATAGTCTATGCACACTTTCCACCCTATTACTATACAAGTTGAAATAAATGCATCTTTTACATTCTTCAAAATTTGTTAATTCTCATTTCTTTGGCACGACATGAATAAGACTAGCTCATGAGCTAACAGATATGACGTAAATAAAATCAACATTCAATCATTTTAATATTTCATTCCCCACTACCTCATTCATCAAAGAGTTCATCCTTCTTTGATGTTCTACTACATGCTCAACACCATCCTCCGTAAAAATTTATGCATACAAATTGAAGGAAAGATTCCCTTTATGTCATTGATTGATCATGCATATACAATCATATATTGTTTTAACATCTCTAGTACTCTTTGCTTCATTTTTTTAGTCAAGACAATTAAAATAATTATCGATTGGTTCCACTATCTCCTAAGAAAGCATACTTGAGATGATATAACATTTATTTAAATAACAATTCATCTAGAATTATCTTCTAAAAAATCATATATAGCATTTATGTTACAACTTAAAAAATGATGTCACAACTAAAATAGTATCTTCATGACTTGTAATGTAAAGGTTTCGAGGGGTGGCACCGTCACTAGTGATGAATGTCGTGTATTTAAAAATGATATCATTGTGATTGGTGAATGTCACAACTTTAAAAATAGCATTAGGCTAGTCACCTTCTTCAAAATTTACACTCTTTTGGATAAGGACCCATGTGCTCACAATATAATTTCCTAGTAAACAATGATGTCTTGTTTCATAAATCATAAAACAACTCATCGGTTGAAAAATTAGACTATCAATCCTCAAACAGCTGACTTTGTCTTCACCTAAAAATTTCATGATTTTGTACAAATTGAATTTTATTTGATCGACATCCACTCTAACAATTAGCTCATCATTCTTCACATCAATCAATGCTTGTTCATTAGCCAAGAATGATCTTTCTATAATAAAAGGTGTATCCATGTCTTCTTCAATGTCCAATACCACAAAATTTATATGAAATAAATACTTTATAATCTTAACTAGGTTATCTTCAATAATACCCTTTGAATGTGTTAGTGATTTACCTGCTATTTAACAAGATAAGGCGGTAAAAATAACTTCACTCAAGTTCACCTTCACAATGAACGACATCAAATTTATATTTGCTCCCAAATTACATTGCATCTTATTTAAGGTATGTTAATCTGATCACACAAAGAATGATGAAACTTCTAGGATCTTTCAATTACTAAGGAAATTCTTTGTGCAACGCACTAAGATTATCATAAATATATGGATCTAACAAACAATAAAGTAATCTACATATCAATCCCACGTGAATTGATTGTTTGGATTGAGTAAGCATCAATGTCAACAAAACCTTCATTGTCTAAACTTTAAAACAAGATAAATTAACATCAATTAAAATTGAATGTATCAAATAAAATAAATAGTAAAATTAATTACAAGTATGTCATGTTTGTAGCAGCTTAAAGCTCTAAAAAACAATTTCTAGAATTTACTCAAATAAATAGTTCTAGGATTGATTTATTTTATTATATAAAATTTAATTTTCATTGAGTCCATGAGTATGCAAATTATACATTGTTGGTTAAAGGGATGCTAAAATTATGCAACATCTACTTATACATATCAGTCATACATATAATATTTATCACCTAATCACTAGCATATTATCACCTACAAGTTCATGTAAATAATAAAAATGATACTAAAGTATTTCATCATTTTGAGGCAAGTCTCCGATCATCTATCACAATTCATACAAAGAATGTCTCATATGTGTACTCTTATTCACATGTCATAGTCAGCCTAAAAGACACAATGTCATAGTCAAAAAATAAAAGATATAATTCAATCACATATCACGATCCATGTGATAAATATTTCAATTAATCAAATATTCAAATAATTAACAAGACAATCCATTAGTCACATATCATGGTCCATGCAATGAATACTTGAATTATGTGAGCTTATTTATCTATCACAATCCATATGATAAACATTTCGAGTATGTAGGCTTATTCATTTGTCACAATCTATCTAAGACCTACATAGTGTTGAAGGTCATCTCAATCCTAGCCACAACCAAGAAATCACAATATAATTCTCAAAAACATCAGCAATTACATAAACTATAACTCATCTAATTCAAAATATTACAAGAAGCAATCCTCATACATAAAGCCACAAACCAACCTTATATACAAGATTTAGATTTAACATAGCATTAGAAAATAATTCACTCAATATTTTGTATCTAACACCATTTCCAAACTACCTATTAAGAATTAAAAAATAATGAAAATGAGAATTCTATCTACGTCTTGCAAAAATATTCATATTGGTAGAACTCCTCTAGTACTTGACATTTTATTTTCTGCCTTGGGTATATGCTTTTTTCTGCCACTCCACTCCGTTCGGATCAAATTGAGCAAGTTACACTTTTGGATCCCCTATTTTGTTCTTCACTTGTTCTCACTTTTTTACTCTTTCTTTTTAGTTCCAAAAATAATAATAATTATCTTTCAGTCCAAATGTTATATATTATTAAAACAGGTTTTGTGTCGGTTCATATCACAACTTAAGAATTAATGTCGCATATCAAACCTTGCCTATTAGGTATATTTGGTGTCGCAACCAATAACAAATGTTGTGAAAGGAATAGCATCACAATGTAGTGAGATATTGTAACGACATGTGCAATATTGTTGCACCTGAAAGATATTGTAGTGACACAATAATATATTATCATGACTTCAGAATAATGTCATTAAATATTATTGATGTGAAGATACAATAATTATATCGAGATCAAGAAAATAGTATCATGACCAAGAATTATATAGCTACCCAAGATAAATGTCGCAACCAAAGAAATAATATCATGACCAAAACTTTTCTTTTTCTTCATAATATATGATCACAACCATAACATCTAAGTTGTCACCTCATTTCTTGGCTTTTTTATATATGTTTTCTTGCTAAAATTCTTTCTTTTCACTTAAAACCTACAAAACTCATATGTTTAATGAAGTCTCATATTTATCATCTTAATCAAGTATTCTACATAAGAATTATGTCAATAATGAATCAAAAATACATATATAATTCATGCATATCATAGACATGTACCCCAACACAAACCAGAGAATAGATGCTGACTTGGGCACATACTTGTGCACTAACAGAGAATAAGACATGAGTTGTGACTCAAGCCCATGCAAGGGTACCAATTATGTGCCAAGTCCAAGGTCAATCTACCTATATTCGATAAGGACCCATCACAAACCTTTCCCTAACATGCTAATGCGTAATGTTGATATGCCAATCTTTGAAGCATGATGGACCAACATGGCCCCTTTCCCGGACCAGATCTACCTAATACGATTATCCATTTGGGATAAAAAAATGAATCATTCAAGCCTGGCTCGGCACATATGATATCTATAATTTAGAGCTTAACTTATGAAATTTTCTTCACTAATTATAAATTTGATCACCCCACAAATATTTTGAACTATTTTTTCATTTATCATTATAATTAAAATAATATCATTATCTTATTATTGATTTATATTGATAATAATATTGTGACAGTAAATATTCAATTGAGAATCACCTAGCTAAAATAATTTCTTTAGATATAATTTCTAATAAAATATCTTAAGCATCTTAAACATACAAGATTGATTACTAGAATATCTCCTCTCCGGAATCAAAAATAATTATGATCATGTTACTCTTATCTCTTACAACTTCTCACAAATAATTTATATATCAGTTAGATGTGTGAAATATTATATTTTATGAGAATCTAGAAATATAAACAATTATGCTGGTATAATTTAGCAAATTTCCTATAGTAATTATAGTTTTGACCACCACAAAAAATATTTTAAATTATTTTTATTTTTATCATTATGGTTCATGTGATATCATTATTTTATTATTAATTTATATTTATAATATCAATTATTGTAGAAACTAATTAATTTGGAATCACTCAACCAAAACAACATCTGAAAAAAAATTGTTAACAAAAATCTTGGGCATCACAAATAGAGATATATGGTATATATTACTATGATATTTTATCTCGAATAAAAAAAATAACAATAATTGGGTTACTTTTATCTCTTACAACTTATATGTGATTAGTGCATCAATTAGATATTTAAAATAATATTCTTCATGATAATCTTGAAGAAAATATATGTGGAAAAACTTGAAGAATTTTGGTTCAAAAAAGCACATGTACATGTGTAGACAACAAAAACTCTTAAATGAGATGAAAAGATCAGCTAGAACTTAACAAATTTCTTCAGCTGTTACATGATCTAACCTGCAAATAAGTATTTTGTCTGTTTTCATTTTTATTATCATAGATCAGATTGTAATATTAACTTAATAATTTATGTTGATGATTTTAGTGTTATGGTGAATCATCAATTAGGAATCACCTAGTTAGAGCAATTTCTTCAAATAGAATTCTTGACAAATAATCTTAAACATCTCAAAATTTTTCTTGAAATTAATATTGCATATTAAGGAGAAATAATAGTATTTTCTCAAAAATATATATATATAATTGATGTTGCAATGTTCCAAGCACTAGTCCAGTGATGCTTGGGCCACTATTTATGTGTCATGCATCAAGTCCGAGCAATTCCGTTGAGCCTATTTATCACCTCTACTATGGGTGGGGAAAATAGATATAGCTCATCTAGCTAAATCACTAAGAAAATCAGTCGTGTGGTCAGTCAATCTTCCACAAAACTACTAGAAAAAAAGACGTCACAACCAAATTATTTAATAAATCAATTGACAGAAAATAAATTATAACAAAAACTCAAGTAAAAAATAGTATGTCAAAAAAAAAGACATAACATTGACATTTTCATGCTATTTGACTCATATGATAGTGTTATTAGTCACATCAATACCAAATGCTCTAAGCATTACATAGAAATAAAAATAATGTGATAACATATAATATGTGTATTTAGTATAATAATATGAAAATCTAGAATATTCTCATTAAATATAACAAGACTAATAAGTATACACATAAAAAATCCAACCTAAATGGATTCGATAACATTTATATATCCATTAAACACTCAAATATCATTTGTAACTCAAGGTATAATGTCCAACATCACTTCAAAGTAAGTCCCATCCTCCCAAAAAGAACAATTTATTACTAGCTTCCTCCCTCAAAGGATTGCTACCAACTCTCTAATTATCCTTCTGTATAGAGATTCATTGTTATAATCTGACTAATCATATTAACTATGCTCGATCAAGACATAAGTGTAAATACATGAATTATTATCTAATAAATTTATAAGAAAACCAAAAACACTCTTATTAAAGATATGGACCTACAAAACATCAAAATGCTCCTCTAATAAATACAATTAAAAAACAATGTGAATCCAGTCACTCAGATTCTTCAATACTATAACTAAGTAATATTGTCACACAACTTTAACATCACACACAAATGCATCGACATAACTTAATCTCAACTCATCTTGCACGTATGATGAAAACCAAATATATTAATCAAATTCAAGTCAATCAACTATCATAAATAAACTACTAGTCCCATATCAATCAACAATCATTCATCTGACACACCCTTGGGTGATTCACCCAATTAGTGACCCATGTATCCTTAGTCAAAGAATTAAATTCTCACTAAAATAGTTAATGATGAATGTGTCTGCATTCAATTTTCATTGAGTTATTCATAGGATTCAACATTGATTCAATGACCTTTTTCATCAAAAAACAATGAAAAAAATAGTAAAAACATCATAAATTTCACGATTATGGTACACTATAATAACTCAACATAATCACAACACTAATACAAAGTACCATTTCAGCACACTACAAAAAAAAATGACCATAAGAGTAACCACAAACACTACCATGGCACAACACAACCATTCTAATAGTCCACCACCAAAGCCAATGTACTATGATAGTCCCCCACCAAAACCACCATGATAATCATCAATGGAACCAACAGAAAATCACCATACCACCACGACACCTACATTGCATGTCCACAATCAAAATTTACTTATTTACATATGCAAAGAACCACACGATGACATTATAAAATATCTACAAAATTGACAACTATTACAAATGTCAACTACATGTGCAGACCCTCACATGGCACTCACGCGTGGTGGGCCACCATTTCAGACACTATGTGCCACCCATGATTCACCTCTATGGGATTTGGTACCATGTTAAAGGTCAAACCTCTTAAGATTTCCATAATGATAAGTGAAACAAGAGAAATAAGGGAGAAGAGAAAAGCAAAATAATATTTTTGTTTTCTTTCATTATCCCAAAAATAAAATAAAAACATATATAAATAATGATTGGAACAGCGCTCGAGTGCTTACAAACAAAGTAAAATAGAAAAAAAAATTGTTCTTTCATTATCCCAAAACAATTAGAAAATTAATATTTATGATATCATCTATAAAACTATTTGGTTTCACAAAATATTGAACAATAATTTGAATGGGATGTCCTATATCCTCTTCTCACTTATATTTTGGGATCAAAGATGTCTAGCATCTAATTCTTATGACTAATTATCTATAGTGCATTTTTTTGGATTACAACAACCTAGAAGCATCAACATGTAAAAAATGACTCATATTTAAATTTCATTCACTTTCACTGGCATAGTACTTAGCATCTTGCAAGATTATTGGAAAAATACCTATAGGAACTTGAATCCAAATGACAACTATATCTCAACAATCAAAAATAAAACTCTTTAAAAAATATCTCAAAATACATTATAATTGGTAATCATTATACATGTTATTGATGAGCATCATTTGTATTAATTTTAGTACGTGAATAGCAAATTAAAATATGATGGCCATAAGTGTTGTGTTTTCACATCTAATAGTAAGGTTCTCCACAAGATAAATACATCAGCATATTCAAGGGGAGTTGCTAAAAATCTTATCAGAATATAAGATCTAATATTTCACCTGAACCTAAAAAGAACAAAAGAATAAATCTAATTCATAAGGTAATTTATGATGAATATAGTATCTTTGTAAAAATTGCTTACAAATACTTATGTATATAAAGTATTTTTGCAATTAAATCAAATATTTATTTTCTCTCGTCAATCACATTTTAAAATTGGCTATTAGTACAATAACTCAGATAAATCATATAGTTAAGATTTAGTTTATTTTGTATTTATTTTTATTTTATTTATTTTTTATTATTTGGGAACAACCTAACATATGAGATGCCTTAAATCATATATATGATTTATGTTGTATTTTGAAATAGTTTTTCAAGTTAATAACATTGGGGGCCATCAAACAATAACAATGAAAACCCCATGTACATTGGGTATTTTAGATTTTTCCTGGAGTTTTTGTGGCCATCAAACTTTTGACAACATATTTATTGTGATCTAAAAGCATATTTTGGCCCAAGGTGGTGGACCTCATGAAAATTGACATGGTGGCACTGGTACAGAAGTGCTTTGGTGAGTATTTTAGACTTATTGGTGTTTGACGGTCATTGAATAATATCAAGAGGATTTAAAGTACTTAAAATCTATATTCTAAAAAATTTTGCATAAAATCATGGTTATTTATAAATATTTTTTATTTCTGATTGATATTAATATGAAAATGTTATTTTTTTGAGATTAAAAAAAAAAAGACCAAAAGCTGTGTGAGACTATTGAGATAGCTTAATAAAAATTGAGAATGAATACGTACTCTATTTAACTACAACAATAAGAATCTAGTTTGTGAACTAAAATTTTTTGAGGCATTTATTAAAAAACCTACCTTACTAAGAATAATAAGTGAAATATTATTCATACATAACTACTAATATACCAATGACAATTAATTTTAACATGTTAAGTGTATTTGACTCTTATGATACTTATAAGAGAATTTGAGACTTGACCGTTTTGATATATTCTTCAGAAATATTTTATTTATATAATATATTACTTGGTTATTGAAGTACAAATAAATTGACTATGACACAATAACTCATTATGTGACTTAGATATAACTATAAATAAAATATTATTGATGTGATACATGTGTTAATGGAACAAACTATTTTAAGGAGAATAATTAGCAAGCAAATTCAAAGCATTCTTTATATATATTTATTAGAATAGTAATACATTGTTTTGCGAACACATATTCTTAGAGAGAAGAATATTTCATTCTCTAATAGGTTTATTAGAGAGTAACTCATTCATTTACATATATACCTCAATCGAATAGAATTAGTATGATAATTAATAATATTATGGTATCTTCGCTACAAAAGTAGCAATAAGAAAGAAGATGACGAGGAAACTTGGCAAAGATAATCCAATAAGCAAAGAGATAGTAGTGAGATTTACTTTCTAACGGAGATTATGTTATACTCATGAGAGATATTAAATATTTCACCATAAGTTACAATAAAACTTTTGATGATTAAAAGTTATACATCAAACTACATGACCTACAAGTTTTTTTATGGTCATATCTAGTAGTCTTGTTACACTAATATTTTTGAAGGAAAAAGTATAACAAACTTTATTCTTTTGATGCAACTGGCTAAACCACATCTATATTTGCTACATTTTTTGGGCATCATCTCACTCTAAAATTTTGAATAGTATATTCAGAAACAAATATTCATTTCATAAATAATCAATCTTTTTTATTACTTTTATAGAGTACAGAACTTCTAATATTATTTTTGTCAATGGCACGATAGGACGGACCATTGGACAGAAAAATATCAATATTGATTATATCATTTTAATGCATATTTCATATGTAAGATCATTACATTAATATATTTATATGTAAGATCATTAGTATTTATTTTCTATCAATTTATTTCATCATAATTTATTTTCTATCAATTACTTTATAAAACATTAATATAATAATTTTATTCTCTTCTTTTGATATTTATATGTAAGATCATTACACTAGACAAAAAACTTCATTGTGAATTGAGCTAGAGGCATCAGCTAGGCCAACCTAGTCAATTGAGCCATTGGTTTTTAGGACTAATAGCACCACCAAGTCATGCCACAATGCCAGACATGACATAATTCATCTCTCAACTTCAGGACATGTCAGCATGACCCCAAGGAAGGTAGGCCCAACTCAGCCTAATGGCCCAACAAAGGCATTCATCGTGTCTTATCGAGTCGAGTCAAAATTCATAGCGAGTAAAAACTAGTATGACCAGGCGAGGGCGCAAGGCACAATTTAGTGCCTAGCCCAACATGCAGCTAACCCAGGATAGCCTAAGTTAGCCACCATAGGTATCATAGTAAGCTACAGCAAACGGGTTGATAGGACAGCCTAGGGCTTTAGTTAGCCAACTAATGACCATAACTAGCACAAGTATTTGGCACTTGCAATTGTGTGCAATGGTCTGAAAATTTAAAATGGGATGAGTGCATTCATGCACCCCATTTATATATATTATAATAAAATAGGAGCATGAATGCATGTGCCTATTTTATATGAGTGTCCATCAAAGCAAGCACGTGTGAGGCATGCACCATGCCTATTTGTGATGGAGGTGGCAAAGTTGCACACAAATAGGTCTAGCTCTCATAAGCCCTTCTAAATGTACATTTATTATTAATCCACTAATGATTCACTCTCAGTTAGAACAATATTTACAGGACAAGCCAAAAACCTCATAGTCAAGCACTAAAGAAATATTATTTATTAATTATGAGATATCAATTAGAAAAAAATATTACAATATCTTATGTGATGTATCAAAAGGATAGTAAAAGAGACTCATTTCATATGATTCAATCAAATATTTGATAACTTTGTATGATGATCACTTGAGATAATTTATGTTATTTTTTTATTTTTATTATTTATTATACTCAATTTATATATTTATAAATATTTAAGGAAAGATATAAAAATATATATTTTTATAACAGTTATAAAAAAATAACTCAATTTATATTATTTTAGAATATTACTCATAGTTTTCTTACTTCTTTGAGTTGCACAAAATAGTTTAGCAAACATTATGTGCTAGTACTCTAAGAAACACGGACACGGACATGGGGATACGACAAGACAGGATACGGAGACACGGCAAATTCTAAAAAACTAGGATACGGATACGGCTAGGATACGACATAATAAAAAAATAAAAATAAAAATAAAAATTATTACTTATAAAAATTAGTTATTTTATAATATTTATTAAATTAAATTAAATTAAAATATTTTATTATATATAATAAATATATATTATTTATTTTATTTTATAAGATAATATTTATATTTATTTTATTTTATAAAATAATATTTTATAATTATATTATATAAAAATATATATTTTTTATTTTATTTTATAAAAATATTTTATTTTATGCCCCTGCCTCTCCCCTTTAGCACGCCCGCCCACCCCTGCCTCTCCCCTCAATCACGCCCACTCGACCTTGCCTCTCCCCTCAATCACGCCCGCCCCTGCCTCTCCCCTCAATCATGCCCGCCCCTGCCTCTCCCCTCAATCATGCCCGCCCCTGCCTCTCCCCTCAATCATGCCCGCCCGCCCCTGCTCCCCTCGAACACGCCCGCCCGCCCCTGCTCCCCTCGAACACGCCCGCCCGCCCCTGACTCTCCCCTCGAACACGCCCGCCCGCCCCTGACTCTCCCCTCGAACACGCCCGCCGCCCCTGACTCTCCCCTCGAAACACTCCCGCCCCTGCCTCTCCCCACAAATCGTGCTGCCCCTTCCTCTCCCCTCAAATCGCGTCCGCTCCTGCCTCTCCCTCAAATCGCGCCGGCCCCCTGCCAGTGGCCACCGACATCGTCGAACATCGGGCACTATAGACATGGATATGGCGCCGACGCAACCATCCGATACGCCACGTGGCATATCAGATACGGAGTGTGCAATGATATGCCACGTGACGTATCGGACACGTATCCGTGTCGTGTCCACGTGTCCAAGTGTCGAACACGTGGACACGACTGTAGGGAGCCATGTCCGTGCTTCCTTGCTAGTACTCATGCACATAATGAGATAGTTGAGAAAGGAACTCAACATTTTGTTGAGATGACAAGCACATTCCTACTTCCTAAATATTTTAAAAAAATAATAATATTAATCAATAACTTTTTATATAATAAAATATCTTCTAATCAGTCATGTCGTATCTCATACGAACTTGTATGGCTAATAGAAATTTTTTCATCTTTCACTCAATATTTTTGAATGTACTTATTTTATTTAAGATCTCTCTTCAAGCAAAAAGAAAATTACACGTATTATCTATGTTGCACGGACACGGATACGGACATGGAGATACGACACGGCATGATACGGGGACACGGCAAATTCTAAAAAACTAGGATACGGATACGACTAGGATACGTCATGATAAAAAAAATAAAAATTATTAATTATAAATATTAGGTATTTTAAAATAATTTAAAATACTGTATTTTAAAATAATTTAAAATTCTGTATTTTAAAATAATATAAAAAAAATTTAAACCCTCTAACACCCCCCCCCCCACCACCATCCCTTTACAGTTTTGATTTTCGAACTCTCCCCCCTCCCGATACAGATTTCAAAACCCCCCCTTCCCTTTATAGAATTAGGTTACCTTAGGTATTGTCGGCGCCTCGGCGGGGTGCTCCTTCCCTCTCCGTTTGACGCAATGATAATTGATAACTATTTCTCGCAATCGGCTTGTCGGCAACTTATTGTCGGCGGTGTGCTCCTCAATTTGTTGGAGATATAGGAGTAATAGTTAATATATAGTGTATTTCCGACGCGTTAGAATCGTAAAAAAGCGTCAGTTGGTAAACGACGTGTCTGTAGGTAAACGACGCGTCTGTTGTTAACGATGACTATTTCCGAACAACGCATCGGATATGTCTCTAATGCGTATCCGATACGCCACGTGGCATATCGGACACGGCGACACGGCAGTTCCTAGGAGTATCCGTGCAACATAGCGTATTATTAAGTACACCTTCATTAAATACTCTAATACTCATAGATATATATCTTTATTTATCGAAGATAATGAGAGTTAGTATGAATGCATATGTAATATTCTTCAAAAACAAGTCCTCTTTAATGACTCAAACCAAGAGAACGTTGAAGTGTCAACTGGGTCATGCCAAAAACAACATAAATTAGGAACTTGGATCAAGGCTTGCCAACACACCAATATGCGAGGTAGGCTTGACTTCCCCTGCCGAGTGTGCTGGATCATGTCAGTCTAACCAATTCAAGCCAAGTCAGCCTTAGAATAAATGTTAGGTTTTTATTTTAAAATTTTTTTTTTATGATGCATGGCCAACAAGACAAAGATAAGTTGTTGCCTTGTCAAATGGATTCCTAAACTATCCATTGTAAAACAATGGCTACTACATTTGGGGAAAGTGACACGACACAAGGCCCACGTAGCCCCATCACAAAATGACAAGTCATGTTATGAGCCAGCACAAGCTCAATCCAAGCACAATTCTAGAATGTATTGTGTTTGGCCCAGCATGGTGGTATCGTGTTGTACCAGGGGCCAAGTTCGAATAGCCTGGCTCACTTGGCACCTCTAAGAGAACATGCATTCAAACATTTTTGTGTATAGTTGTTACTCCACTTGGAGGAGTAACAATTAACCCTACCCATGAGTATATATTTGATACAACTAATACAACTAATTTTCAAAATAATAATAATACATCTTCTGATATGATATGCTAAAAAAAGAAATATAATAGGAGTGTCTCATTGGATAGTAGGTGTGGATCTACCCAAGAGAAGAAAATAAAGATTGAGAAACTTTGATTATTTCAATCTATAAATATATTAGATGAATACATCTACGATCTTTTCTAAAAAAGCATTTTATCGTATCCAATCCAAATTTGCTACAACCTTCTGATTTTGATTATCCATAAATGAAACTAATGATGTATTCAAGTTCTAGTTTTTTATACTCGCCTGATAGCTATTTTTGATATACTTAGTCATACGGGGTAATGATGGGCTATGTTGAATTAACATTATACATTCAATCTAGTCAAGCATACAGTTAATCTGCACCACCCTTTATCCCATCCATTCCAAAGATCCCACATTAGAAACAATTTTTGAGTATAAATTTGAATATCAACAATTCCAATGTAAAGAAGAGCCCACGGGTGCATCTTATTTAAGATAGCACTCATTTGGCAAAAGAGAAGCAAAACATTAATATGCCAAACAGTTTGATCCAACACGAAAAGTAATTCTGAAGATGTTTCTTTTTTCCATAAGAGACAAGCATTATTCATACAAGCCAAACATGCACAGGTTCAGAAAATGAGCAAGACAGTAGTGGCAACTTACCTTGCGGTTTTTTGGAAGAAAAGAGAACGATGGCACCAACAACAATCGCCACCACAGCCACGCCCACCCCTGCAAGAATCTGAGTCTCGGGTGCTTGCATCAGATTCTCCATCCGCGTAAAGTGATGGAACATGGAAGTAGTTGCCGACACTGTATTAAAATACACAGGTCACTTAGACTTTTGAAAAAATTAAATTCTAAAATTCCGAGTCAACAATATTTCTGGAAGTCAGAAACCCCAGAAAATTGACGTCAAATCTCTGTATTTTATCCACATTCTTAGATACGTGATTTGTCAAGAATCTTTTGGATGTGTCTCAGGATCGAAACAGATAAATCTCTTATCGATCTCAGCCGCATTATACGTGATTTGTCAAGAATCTTGAGTGAATATATCAAGGTCCCAACTTTAATATATTATATGTTCTCAACTCACAATAAATATAATAATATTTTTGTAAATATTTTTTATTTATATAATTGAAAGTTTATTAGAAAATGATGAATTTTAAAATATAAATTATTTTTTAAATGTTGCAAAATTTTGTGCAAATCTAATATTGTTTTGAGATATTTAATATTATTAAAAGTTCAATTGTATTATAAAATAGAAGTGGCTTTTGATTATGATCACTTTATTTTTTAATAACATTGGATGCTTATGTGATATGATTTGATCATATTCTATGGCTTTATAATAAATTAATTGAAAGTTATTATAATTTTATGTATTTCGATAAAAATAAAGCGGATGATAAAATAAAATAACAAGAAGATAAAAAAAAATAATTCAAGTTGTCTTTCCTCCCACACATTTTGTACACAATAAGAAAGCAGTTATTATATACAAGTGGAAAGAAAAAAATGCTAACAAATGCACATGTGAGACTAAGCAATTAGACAAAGTAATATTAGAATAACTCCAACAGGAGTTGCCAAAAAAGGGATGTCAAATATTATTTTGCAAACTTGAACAGTGTTTTGACACCCCTAAATTGTATTTTTGCTCCAATTGTATGTGCCAAAATAGTGTGATATTTTAATAATTAAATATTTTTTATTTAAAAGTTATTTTTTCAACCCTTGTGAGAGATCCGTTGAGATGCACAGTAGTCATAACTGTTATTTTGTATCCTCTCTTTTCTCTCTCCAAGGTTCTCGAATATGACACCCTAAGACATTGGATGACATTTTGACACCTCTGATGCTAACTCTATTGGAGTAAAATTTCCTATTGTTTTGATGCTATTTTAGTGGTTATGGAGATGGCACCACTTATAGCAACTCTCATTGGAGTTGCTCTTGTTCCTAATTATATCTTGCTCCTAATGCTAACACCTTGTTGAAATAAAGAGTTTCTTACCATTCCTTGTATCACCTAATCAAATCCACTGAATGATATTATAGTGTCAAGCAAGTTGATGTCAATTGTAAAATTATGGGCAGCACCAGAGTCATTGTATCAAGTTGTATCGACGACTATAGAAAATATAGTAGGATTAACCATTGTAGGGCAAGATAATTCTAGAGAGTTAGAGAGATGGTAATTTGTGGTGAGAGAAGTATTGAAAAATTCAAGAAAATGATTGATTTATAGTTTAAATTAGCCAATAAAAACTGATTATAATATGGTCAAAATTACCACAAATTTAGCACTAGGGCTTTTGATGATTGGTAGAAGAATTTGGTTTCCATTGAGATCGAGGTTAATGCAGTTGGAGTTTTCCCAAAATGTTGGGTTGATATTGACATGAGTTTGGCTTAAAATTAAATTTGAATGGGGTTGAATGTATGTCGAGAGGCTGGTCTATAAGTTATCTTGTTCAAATGAGCAACATGGACTTGAGCAAAATTGACTAGATGAATAAGGTTTTGTTGTTCAAGCCAAAAGGCATAGCCAAGTAATAGGCTATGGACTTGCTTAATATTGAGTTGATCAGGATGATTGTAAATGATGGTAACAAAGGGATTATACTCATTATCTAATTTACCGAATAATTAGATGAGATGGTCCTTTTGGGAAACTACCCCACATATCATTGCAAGACTATTGCAAATGGATTTGAGCTTTTATATATATTCACTTGCTAAGCAACCATCTTTCCCACACGTGTGTAACTTGGTGTGAAGCTCCATACCCCATGCCATGGAGAATGAAGAGTAAGTTTAATTAAGGGCATTATAATTTTTAGAATTTTGTTGAATATCCAACAATCTAAGTCGATGAATCTTTGGAAAAAGATGCATACAAGTAACTCATCAAAATATGATTATATAAATGTCAAGCTAATTACTATAGTTTGATGATATATTGTTGTGGATCAAGAAATCAAGCAAGGCAACATCGAGACCCATCAATGAAACCATGGAGTCGATTAGCATTAATAACATTTAGGAGTTGGTTATTCCAAATGAGGTAGTTGTCACTATCCAATTTTATTGTAAGATGCTAATTTATATAATGGAATGAGAAAGAAGGTAGGTTTACTAGTTGAGAAATTGATGTAGTAAGGGTGTTTGTTCTATTGTTTAATTGAGCTAATGGGTTTTGCACATTCACAATGTAAACACAAGTGAATCATAGGTTCTGATGATAGTGGTCATGGCTTTTTGATACTAAGATATATAAGGTATTTTAATAAAAGAAGAATAATAAGATAAGAGATAAAATAATTATATAGCTGTATCTCTATCACACATTTTGTACTGTAACATAGCAATTTTTATATAGAAGAGGAAAGAAAGAAAATACTAACAAATATTGCATCTAAAGCTAAATAATTGGAGAAAGTAATATTATTTTCAATGACATATTTGACTTAAAAAGTGATAGTTCACCAACATTTGATACAAGTTTATTGATATTTGATAAATTATCTATTATATATATTTCATGGTGTTGAATGTTGATTGTGTTTTCCAACTAGAATAAACATATAAAGCCTCTTGAATTCAAATAGAAAAAGCGGATACAAAATTTAAAATTTTGAAAGAAAATAACACCTAAAAAATAAAGAGCAAGATTTATGTACCTCAATGTCACATGGCATTTTTGTCCAAATGATTTAACCTTAGCCATCATGCATTTGGTGATACAAATTGTACCTTAACCCAAACTTATGAATCAAAATAGTCCATTATTCTTATATATCATTCAATACTAACCAAACTCACGGTACAATATCTAATGCATTCTATTATGCAAACACTGATATTCAATCACTACAACTAGAATAAACATGAATTAGAAATAATAATATGGAGAGGATTCAAAATTCACATTTTGCATTCAAGTAGACCAAAATTGCTTAGGCATGTTGTTGTTTCTTTTCATTAGCATTGCTTCATGTACTAACATATTCACTTATAATAGTAAAGTTTGGGGCATGCTTGTTACACTACAACTCATACATAGAAAATTATTGTTCTTTTTATTTGACGATGAAACCAAATGGGAGAGAAGGGTAGTTATACTAATGATGAATAATTTTCCATCACACGGATGATAATCACATATCTTATGTATAATGTGTGATTGGGCTTCAAATTAAATGCATGATCCAACATTTTCAGCTCCATGTATATCTTCCTCTAGTAGGTGAGTATGATTGGAATCACCCTAGTTATGCCTTGGTTGTTGCATCATTAATTATGTTGACTAACTCTTAGAAAATAGAAATCCCTGAAGATTTCTTATATTAGCATTTGTGTTACCATGATGCAATTTATATTGCTAACTTAGCAACTAATTCTGAGTAGAAGATGGCCTACTAGAAATGCTAGGAGTCGAATGATATTGCTAGGATTGGAATTGGGCATGAGAACCTTGTTGCTATTTATGAATCTAGATAGAGTAGATCACTCGAGAAGAATAAAATACCCCATTAAATGAAGAGTTTAATGAGCTAATCTATAACTAGGTGTAGCACCGACATGTGCAATAATAGAAATTGAGTATATAAATGTATATGTTAATACAAATGTTATATAACATTTATATTATATATAAAACTATATGTTGTGACATAAATATATATGTTATATAAATATTGTATAATATTTACATTAAATATAAATGTATATGTGCTTCTTTAAACATATACATTGTATTTATATATAATGTTTTATATATATAACATATACATTTATAGATAAACATGTATAAAGATATACATATATTATATATAAACATCTAATATCCACATTATACGTATATAAAACAATACATAATTAATTTATATGTTTATTTTAATTATCATATATTATTGTCAAATTGATATACTATTTTCAAAACTAGTATAACCCTAACATGTATACTATTTTTGAAAATAATATACACAACTTTTTTTTTTTTGTTTTTGGTTTTATAATATTATTGGATGACCCTAGGGTTTTGTTTTTAATTGCTCAAAAAGTGCCCAAAAAAATAAACATTTTTATTTTGGGGCACAACACATAAAAAAAAAGGCCCAAGATATATTTATTTTTGTTTTGGGCATAATTCTTTTTCTTATAAATATCAAGAATATTACTAATATAGTAACACATCCATTTAAAATATTAGTAGATAAAAAATAATTTATTTAACAAAAGAAAGACATGATCACATATATAACACATGATATGTTTCTTAAATAAGAAATATTTTTTTTTTTTGCAACTCTAATATGTTTTCAAGAGCCACCTCAAGTTTTGTTGGACAAGCATCTCCTAGCTACTTCAATGCCTTGAATAAGCTATTCATACCTATGATGCTTTCTTTGTTATTTTTTGCACATGCATCACAAGTATCGAATTGAATTTTTTAGTTTGATATGCAACAACATTTAATTCCACACACCCACACAAAATCCAAAATTTATAAATCCTCCTTTTTGAAAATTTCATTCTTTTCTAATAAATAATTGTTATAAAAACTCATTACCTTGTACAGTTTAACTATTAGCCAAATATAGCTTATCTCCTATAGTTTTATGAGTTACCAAGGTTTGTCACGTAGACTAGTTATTGGGATTGAATGTTGGTGAGTATTTCCTACTTTAAACACAAAATTATATGTAATAAATCATATAGTTTATGTCAAACATAGGCCAGATATACACTTGTAGGTACAATTTTTTATGTCTCATCATGAATATTTTTATCTATGATCACTTGGATTGATATATGTGTGTATTTTCTCACTCGTAGATATATTTTGAGGGCACCCATATTTTAGTAACGATAAATTCCGACTTTCAATTTTAAAATGTGTGTGTTAGCACGTTTATAATTGTAATTGAATAGTTATGAATGTGTATACTTTATATATATTAGACTTAAGCATGGTATACATATACATGACCACACACACACACATGTGTGTGTGCATGTGTGTGAATAGATTTGACACAGACACATAGACACATGAATACTTATACATATATTTATAGATATATATAAATGAATACATTTCACATAGACACAGACACACACATGGATACTTTATTACCAAATGTATATAAAGACATATATACATTTGACACACCTTTGTTTTAACTCTTATATGTTTATTAAATTTATACATATACATTTCAAACATACACACCTACACTTAAAAATTCTTCATTTATATATCTATATATCTTCTTCTTGAAACTTAACTTAATATACTAATTAAAATTTTGTTACTTTAACTTGATGTTTTATATCTACTTAGATTTTCTATTGAAACTTATATTTGTGTACCTAAAATTTATAATGATTTTATATGCTTAGCATTGCAAATATTTATTGAGTTTCATATCCAATATTTGGGTATGTTTTTTACCAATTATCACCTATAATTTATACTTTAATTTATAAGAATTAACATTTGCATATATAGATGCTTCCTACCACTACCAACAAAACATGCGAATTATATTATTGTAATATTACTTGTAGTAGAATGGCTACTTCTTGATGTGTATGTGAATATGGACGATGAGTTATAAAATTACTAAGCATAACTCTTTAAAATTCATATATGTTTGTGTGTGTGATTAAAATTTTTAAATTATTTTTTGTTGGTAAGTGATAACCCTTGGTATCTAGGACATATCGTGCACACCTAAAATATTCACCACCACTACAAGAAAATGTTCATTTTGCCAGGGAAATTTAGTTAGGGATCAATCCCTATCTAAATTGCGAGGGATTAGCTAGGGAATAGTAAGGGAATTCTGATTTTATTTTGAAATAAAAATTTGCAACGGATTAGCGATGGATTAGCAATGAAATAGCGACGAAAATTCCACGCAAAGAAAATTGGGAAATTTAACGTTGGATTTATCAATTGAATTTCTCTAACTAATTACATCTGGAATATAGCAATGGATTTAACGACGGATTTAGTGACGGAATTTCTATTTCTAATAAAATTTGGAATATAGCGAAGGATTTAGTGATGGAACTTCCGTAACTAATTACATCCGGAATATAGCGATGGAATTTTCATAGCCAATCTTTAATTATTTAATTTTTTTTATTTATTATTTGTTTTAATATTTTATTTAATTTTGTTTATTAAATGTATGTTATGGTCCATAGATGAGCGATCCTTGAAAGACACATTCTCCTCGTAAAAATATAAAAAAAGGATATTATAAATAAATAATTTAAAAAATATAAAAATACAAAAAAATTATATTAATAAGACTAAAATAACTATTTTTATGATTATAAATTTTTAAAAAAACTATAAAAAAAATTTTTCTAAAATTGTTAATTAAGAAACTTATAATTTGTATTAAAGTAAAATAAAATTATTAATTCTATAATTATAATAATTTTTAAAGATATTTTAAAAATTAAATGAACATATATTAAAATTTCTACTAATATAAAGGTAAAATAATTCATTGTATGATTAAATAGAAATATTTTCAAAAATACTTGAATTGATGAATAGACTAGTAAATAAAAATATTATTATAAGTATAAAAAAATTTATGATTATAGAAAATTTTTAAAAAAATAATTAATACAAAATTTGAAAATCTTGAATTATAATAAAAATTTAAATTTTTTCAATAAATTTAAAAGAAAATAAATTAATATTTAAAAATAACTACATAGATGTTTGCCCCTACTAAAATTTATAAGAATTAAACAATTGAGTAATATTTTAACTATTAGCTTTTAATATTCAGTCTATATTAAAATAATAAATATACCTTTTTTTAATTATCTTCTCACTTTAAGTAATTTTTAGAATTTTAAAAATTATAAATGATATCAAATAATATGAAATTGTATGCCTTTAAAACTTATCATATTATCTTCATAAAAATTAATATGAATTCTTAAAAATTTATAATCATAAAATATATATATTTTTTAACATAAAGAGTATTTTATAATGCTTAAAAGAGTGGCTAGAAGACAAAACATCTTTTCATGTATGTCTTAATATATGGAGTTTGTAAATTTTGTAGCTATTAGATTTTTTTTATTATAAGGCTAAACATATATTTTTTGAAATTGTTTATATATTTATTGTTTACTTAATTTTATAATAAAAAATTGTAAGGTGTTTGTTTTTCATGTGTACATTGCTACATGCACATGAATTTTGTGGAAAATATTTTGATAATAAATAAAAAAAAGAGTATGTATTTTATATATTTATTGTTTGTTTAATGTTTTTAAATGAAAAATTTTAATATTTTGGTAATTTTAGTCACTTTTTGTCGAGACTCGAAAGACAACTCTATCAAGTGCCTAAGTACTCCGTAGTCTGCCTCTATCTCTCGACACATATGCATCAAAACCTAATTGAAGAGTAAGCGAGAATCTCTTATTGATTTAAGGTATGTTTTATACCCTGATTCTTCATCAATTATCTTAATGCAAGAGTATGTGTTTTGATTGTGTTTTTTTTAATTTCGAAATTCTTCTTTATTAATCACCATGCTTGGATTTCTTATATTAATTGATTCGTATACATACTCCATGCATGTGTGATATAATGCATTCTCATTGTGTGGATGTTGATGGTGCATAGTAGGTATGCCGACTTGATTTCCATGTCTTTTTCCACTCGACGATCTTGTAATTTTCGATGTTAATCACAAAATGGGTGTTGGTGTTTGTGGTGAGCAGTGTGTATATACCAACATATTAATATTTAAATAATAAATTATGTAAATATGATGATCCCAATAGTAATAACACATAAATATATAAGTATATTTTACTATATCTATAACTATAAAAAAAGTATACATAAATATAACTATATATAAATATAACAACATATATTTAATATATATATATATATATATATATACACACACACACACACACATATACATATAACTATATATAAATGTATTTAACAATATGTATATCAACATATTACTATATATAAATGTATTTATCTACATCTATACCTATACATAGCCATATGCCTATATATATATAATTACATGAAAAACTATATATAACTACATCTACATTATGTGTACTACATGCTTCAGAAAGTGAATATCCATTCATCTCACTCATACATGTTTTTTTTTTGATATTGTATAAATCTTTATCATTTTCCCATATATCTTAGGAACTTAAATTTAATTTTTTCAACCTTAAATATATTTTTATTGTATTTTTATATGTTTGTATAAATCATTATGATTTAATATGTTTAGGGTTTGTATGTTTGTTTCACTTAATATCATTTAACTAAAATTGATTTCTAATAAAATGTTCATTTGTTAAAATTCATGTTGTAAATTTCAAAACAAATAATAATATGTTTTTGTAATAAATATTATAAAAAATTTCTAAAATATATATGTGATGTAGTTTCAATTTACAAAGATAAAACTTTAAAAATAAAATTTATTTACAAAATAAAATTCACACATCATAATATGCAATATGTTATATTTATTATAAATAAACAATGTTTAAAATATATCTATTAATTATAAAAAAACATTGCCATGTATTCAATTCGACAAAGAATTTAAAAATGATTATTTAAAAATAATTATTAAAAAAAAACAAATTCATACATTTATATGGTCCTGTATATATTTTAAATAAAATAAAAAAAATAATTACTTGAATAGAAAAATTTACTCATATATTTATATGGTAATCTAGTTTGTTTAAACATAATTAGAGAAATAATTGATTTTTTACAAAACATTAAAGGCATGTATTTATATGCACTATATATATTTGTTTGAATATTAAAGTTTCTAAAAATTTAGTAATAACAATAAATAATAGGTAGAAATTTATCATAAGCATTAATATTTTAATAAAAAAATTATATAGAAAAACAAAAACAATAATATCTATTTATAAACTATATTTTTATTTTTAACATAATTTTCAAAACAAAATAATTTACAAATATACCAACTTCATTTATTTATATGAGTAAAATGATAGTTATTTTAATATAAATATTAAAAAAACAATATTATTTGTTTTGAGCTTATATTTGAATAAAATAGAAGCTCATATATTTAATTCATAATTTCATTTTTCGCATTAACATGATTCACACACACACACACACACACACACATAAATATTTGTTTTAAATATAAATAATTTACAATATTTTATAAATTGTGTACAATATATAATATTTTATTTTAATTAAATTTTCAAAATCAAAAAATTTTAAATACATTTACACACACACACACAATAGTTTCATGTGTAACTTTTAAAATACATTATGTATATAGGTATATGTGTGTGTTTGTGTGGGTGTACAGTAATATATGAATGCATACAAGTATATACACACTACTTTGAAAATGTAGATACATGTGTGAATATATATAAAAGTACAAAAATTTTTATGCTAATATATAATGTATAGTAATGTATATGGATGTATAAATGTGTGTGTGTAGGGCAGTGTATATGCATATATATATATATATATATGTAAATATCAACATTAATTTTGAGAAGAAAAATACCTGAGCACATAAATATTAACATGTTCCACAAATTTGTGAGAGCAGAAGCAAAAAGTGACATTATTACAAGATACTACTAATCTACCATCTATAATACTTTGCCTCAAAATTTGATTAGAGTACTACTTGCAATGATAAGGCTCATTCAATACTACATACCATCAAGTTACATTTTCATTCAATACTATAATTTGTTTAAATAAAAAAATCTATCTAATATATTCTTCAACAACTCTTCTATCTTATTTTTCTAGTCTTGATAAGCTATTTTCAATTTTGATTATATGTACATTTCTTATCTAATATATCTAGTTCAAATTATTGTAATAGTAAAATTCATCAAATCAATCTAGGCCTGACATCTTTCTTTTCTATAAGATATTTGATTATAGAATATTTAGTATATACTATGACTTTGGTTCCCACTAAATATAATATTAACTTGCCAAAAGAAAAGATAGTTGATACAAGTTCTTTCTCTATAGTGGTGTAATTCAATTGGGTATTTGAGAGTGTGTTGTTATTATAGTATATGATATCTATTTATAAATATTTGTATAACTATATAAAACTCATCATAATTATATTTAACTATATTTATAACTATGTAAACTATTTTTATAACTATATTAATAACTATATTACTATTTTTTATGTATATTTATAACTATGTAACTATATAACTATTTTTTTAAGAGTATAATATTTTATAACTATATGAGTAATTTTATATAACTATATTTTTAACAAAATATATCATATGTATAATAATATATAACTATATATAATTGTATTTTACTATATGTATAACTATAAAAATGTTATATATAACTACATCTTTAACTACATACATATTTATAACTATATGTGTATAACTATATATAAATATTCGCATAACTATGTAATACTCTATATAATTACATATAACTATATTTGTATCCATGTATTCATATAATTAAATCTATATATTTATTTATAACTTTGTAATTATTTATGTATAACTACTTATAACTACTTGTATGAATATATCTATATAAAATTATATGTTTAACTATATATAACTCTATTTTTAATTATATATACTATAGGTTTAAAAACATATAGACGTTGACCTTCCTCTATGGTGACCATCTCTTGAGGTCTATTGATTCTGTTTCTTTCTCTCATCAGATATATTTACTACCATACGACAAATGGATTGAGATTTAGTGTAAGAAATGGGGTTTACATTCACAAAGCTGTTCAGCAGGCTGTTTGCCAACAAGGAGATGAGGATTTTGATGCTAGGTCTTGATGCTGGCGGTAAGAAAACCATTCTATATAAGTTGAAGCTTGGTGAAATTATCACCACAATTCCTACTATTGTCTTCAATGTATAGACCGTTGAATAAAAAAACATCAATTTCACGGTGTGGCATGTTGGGGGTCAAGATAAGATTCGTTCTTTCTAGAGGGATTACTTCCAAAATACCCAAGGTCTCATATTTGTGGTGGACAGCATTGACAGAGATCGAGTTGTTGAAGCCAGAGATGAGTTGCATAGGATACTAAATGAGGAAAAGCTTCGAGATTCAATTTTGCTAGTGTTTTCCAATAAGCAAGATCTTCCCAATGCGATGAATGCAGCTGAAATTATACTGACAAACTTTTCAATAGTAAGAATTGGCTTTCAAATTACATTGCCAGCAAGTGATAAACAATTTTAGCAGGATGAGACAAACTTTGTTGACATATTCTTCTTCTTCTTCTTCTTCTTCCTCTTATTCATCATTATCATCATCATCTTTTTTTTCTTCTTTTTATTTCTCTTCTTCTTCTTCTTCTACCTCTTCTTCTTCTTCTTCTATCTCTTCTTCTTCTTCTTCTTCTATCTCTTCTTCTTCTTCTTTTTCTTCTACCTCTTCTTCTTCTACCTCTTCTTCTTCTTCTTCTTCTTCTTCTTCTACCTCATCATCATCATCATCATCTTCTTCTTCTTCTTCCTCTTCTTTTTTTTTTCTTCTTCTCTTCTTCCTCTTCTTCCTCTTCTTCCTATTCTTATTATTATTCTTCTTCTTATTCCACTTCTCCTTCTTCTTCTTCCTCCTCCTCCTCCTCCTCCTCCTCCTCTTCTTCCTATTTTGCCTATTTTGCTTATTTTGCTTGAGTTTTGTTCTGTTATGTGAATGACATCATATGTTTTTAGGGGGATTCAAATTGTATTTATATTTATATATTTCATGCCTGAAATACAAGATCGTATTTACTTTATTCTGATCTATTGTAAGCTAAACTTGTTTTCTGTTTTGTGTTTTTTTGCCATTGGATCCCAAAGGTATAAGAACATATAACTATAAATAATTGTCTTTGATTATATGTATAACTATAAAATATTATACATAACTATATATAAAAATATAATTAACAACATATATTTAATTTACGTTTTTATATATTAGTATATAAAAATGTATTTTACCATATATATACCTATAGATAACTATATGAATACATATATAAAATTATATAAATATAAGTATAACTATATGTGTAACTATATGTATAACCACATGTAACTATATTTATAATTACATGTATAATAATATACAATGTTATGTTTAACTATATGTGTATAACTATATATAAATATTTGTATAACCATATGATACTCTATATAATTAAATATAACTATATTTGTAACTATGTATACATATATGTAAATCTATATATTTATTTATAACTTTATATATGTATGTTTAACTATTTGTATGAATATATCTATATATAACTATATGTTTAACTATATAAATATATTTATAGCTATATATACTATATGTATAATAACATATAACTATAAATAATTGTATCTTATTATATGTATAGCTATACAAGTTTTATATATAACTATATTTAAATATATAATTTACAACTTATATTTAATATACATTTATATATATTAGTATATAAAAATATATTTTACTATATCTATGCCTATACATAACTATATATAAAAATATATAAAATTATATGAAAAAATATATATACCTACATGTATAATATAAGTATAACTAAATGTGTAACTATATGTATAACCACATGTAACTATATTTATAATTACATGTGTAACAACATACAACATTATGTTTAACTATATGTGTATAACTATATATAAATATTTTTATAACTATATAATACTCTATATAAATATAACTATATTTTTAACTATGTATTCATATATGTAAATTTATATATTTTGTCTATAACTTTGTATACATTTATATATAACTACTTATAATTACATGGAACTATAGATCAATGCAAAATAGCCTCAGAAATCAGGTATGATTTGGATAATATCTATCATGTGTTACTTTCTTTTTCCTTATAAAACTAATGAATGCTGATAAACTATTCATAAATTTTGAAACTTGTTATCATATCACAATGTTCCTATAATAATAAGAATAAAATAAGCTCCAATTTGTTTAACAATTTACATCCTCAATTCATTGGGTACACTCGGGGAAGCTACATGAGTTGGTAATGAAATCATACAAATCTCATGAGTTTGCTGCTGCTTAAAATGAGGTATTGGAGCTATGGATCAATGCAAACTAGCCTCAAAAATCAGTATGATTTGGATGATAGCCATCACATACTACTTTCTTTTTCCTTATTAAACTAATGAATGAGGAAAAAATGTTCATAAAATTTGAAACTTGTAATCATATTAGGTTCGCTATTATGTTTTTTTTATGGCTGAATTATGAACTTTTATAGACTATTATGCATTTCTATTTAATATTGCTTATCATCTAGTTTGTGCTTTGCTTATTCACTTGATATCTACATGAAAACATCCATTAAGTTGCCAAGTGATTTTACATGTGGAACTTGATTGAGTGTATATGTACATGCACACTGTAGTGTATATGTACATATATTATATGCACATATACATATATACTAGTATATATGTATAAGTATTTACCTGTATATATGTACATACTTGTACATATACACTACAATGTAAATGAACATACACGTACATATATAATGTAGTGTATATGTAAACACGTATATATGTACAAATACATTACAGTGTATATGTACATTTACTGAGTATATATGTACATATAAATACCTGTACATATATACCAGTATATATGTACATATACTGATATACATATATACCATTGTATACATATATATTAGCTATATATGTATATGTACATATATATCAGTATATATGTACGTATATATTATAGTATTATATATTTATGACATTAAGGTTTGCAAAATCATGAGATAGAGTTTTTAGTGAAATAGAATTTAACATGGTTTGCATTAAATCAAAATTTTGCAAGGTTTGTAGTAATCTAAAACTCTTCATCTGTTATATCTACTACTAAACTATATGTGTATACTTATATATAAATATTTGTATATCTATATAAAACTCTATATAATTGATTATAACTATATTTGTAATTATGTGTGTGTGTGTGTATATATATATATATATATATATATATATATATATATATATCTATACATATATGTAAATCTATATATTTATTTATAACTTTGTATATATTTATGTACAATTACATATAACTACGTGTATGAATATATCTATATATAACTATAAGTTTAATTACATATAACTATATATATTATATGTATAATAACATATAACTATAAATAATTGTATCCTACTATATGTATAACTATAAAAACTTTTTACATTTAGATTAGGGATTAATCAGCTATAAGAATAAAAAAAGCAAAATTTATGATTAAATAAAAAAATTATTTAAATATTAAGAAAATAAGTATTTTTGTTTTAATGAAATTATGATTATGAAGTATTTGAAGATGAAAACTTTTTAATTCAAATAAGTTAGAGGTAAGTGATAGGTTGGTCTGTCGAATATGAGTCTTTATAACTTGTTAAAATATTCAGATATCAATTATTATTCTGCTTTTTTTAGAGAAAATGAAGAATCTAGATACATTGAGTTTGTAAAAATTATATAAAATTTTTTTCATGATATCTAGAATATCTCGTGATTTTTTGATCTTTAATGTGTTTAGTGTATATTAAAGTCTATCGTATTTATGATTGTGAATATTATTTTAGATAGGAAAATCAAATTAAAATCAATATTATTGAAAATTTGTTATGATAGAAAGATTAAGATAATACATAGATGAGTATTCAGGATCAAATTCCTACATTACAACAAAATATATATGATGATGTATATAATAAAATTTAAAGTTGTACATATCATAACAGTTATATTGAAAATGATCTTATAATTTTTATCATTTTATGACTTAATGATTTGTAATATTTTTTATGTTTTAGTTTTATTTTGAAAATTATGTTAACCATACTTTATTTTATAAGTATTAATTATTATTTTAAATAAAAGAATTTTTTTAATGTTATTTAATTTTTTTAATTCATAATTTTAAATTTTTTATATACTAGGTATGTATGTATATATTTTGTATTTACATTATGTATACATGTATCTACACAATAATTTCTATCTATATACAATGTGTATATGTATATATTTAATATGAGTATATATACACTTTTTATGTACATTCTATATACATTATGTATGTATTTTGTATATTGTAATATACAATAATTATATTATGTGTATATATAGATACACATAACAATTAGCAGATCTATGTTATGTATAATATACTGATATAATGCTTCCATAATGCTTAGCACTTGCCACCTGCACACACTGTCCAGGGGACATAGCCCACAAGAGTCGAAGGTCTAGGGCCTGGGACCCTTGTGAGGCGGACTAGGTGCCATGGCCAGGCCCTGACGAGGGTATGTCTGGCTCTCATGGTTCAGACCCAGGCTATTCTGGGTTGGGCACATGCTGGGCCAGACAATAACCATTCTCATCACAATTGTTGGCAAAGATTTTCATGAGAACTATCTGGAGTATCTTAATTTCTTTTTTCTTTTAAGATTGAGGTGATGAATATGTGTGATATTCATTATATTTATTGCACTATTTTAATTTATGTATTTTTTATTTCACTTGTATCTAGTCTAGGTAGTGTAGTGATTATATCGATGACATGCTCCAAACACTTTTACTTTTGTTCTTAAAAAAATATCAGGTGTCTTGAGGCAGTCTCTAACATGTTAGCTGAAATGAAGGTGGTGGCGGCGGCATTATCACTTTTATTTCCCCCACTTTGATATTATGTTCAATAATATAAATACATGCATTTAGGTGCCTCATTCCTAATGCAACCAAACCTGTAAAAGAGACCAAGTACAATGCCACACAGAAGAAGAAATACATGATGAAAATTTATCTTTGAGAGCATGTTAGATTTATAAGATAGAAAGCATGCTGTGATTGAATTAGCATCAAGGTCATTGGTGATTGAATGAGCATGTTAGATTGTATTATTTTGTTTGGCACGTATTATTTTTTTGTTTTGTTTTGGAAGATAAAAATTATGTTTGTCTGAGCATGTACTGTTTTGATGTTCACCGAGCAACTTTTTTAATTTTTTATTTGTCAAAAATCGACGAAATGAGGCAGCTAGACTAGGTACAGAAATCTGTCGACACACAGGAGGGTCAAAGTCGAGCATTGAGCACACTCGAGATTTGGGACAATTTTAAAATTTTAAACATTTATATATTTAGTGGTTGCCCTAATAGTCTAATAAATCAAATTTGTGCATGGTTTATTAATTTTGTTATATTTTTTTTATTTATTATTTTATGACTTAAAAAATACATATTCTAGGCTGGAGAATTGGGTCGAGACCCCAATTTTTATGAGATTTTCATGAAGATGCATGTGAAGAAAGTAGATGATCATTTGTTGACAACAAGTCTCAGATGATTATTGCAATATTCCATTATATTAATATAATCTCATAATACCACAACACATTTTGAAAGTTGTTTGGAATGTATATCTAGAATAGTATTTTTCTCTATTTTATCTTAGGAACTCATGGAGGAACATGTGACAACTACTTCTCAACAAGTTGAAGGTTCTATGGATCTTCAATCAATTGACTATGATCTTATTTATTTGGAGACCATAGGAGGTCGTAAGAAGCAGCGAGTATATGGCATTGGCTTGAAAGGAGTGACATTTTGTTGTAGCAGTAGTGCTTCTAATTCATTTATCTCATTAATGGTGGATGAGGCGGTCGAACAACAAGTAATAGAAATAAATGAACGTATTGTAGTTATGGAGACCGAAATGAAAAAGAATGATGCGCATATATCTCATTTGAAGGAAGAAATATATGAAATTAAAGAACATAAGGATGAGCAGTATACTAATTTGAAGGAAGAAATGCAGGAAATGAAAGAATAGAAGAAGGAGCTATTACTTATTTGATGAAAAAAATACAAGAAATTAAAGAAATGAATGATGAGATAAAAGAAATTAAGAATGTAATACAATAGCAGATGTCTTATATGGAGTCATAGTTAGTGACATTGATGCAATAGATAGCATTCCGAGATCCAACTATGAAACCTCGTAGGGAGAGGCTAGCACAAATTCCCTACTAATTATGAAGATGATTTCATATGAGAATTATTTATGAACTATTATTAATTTTTGTCTATGTGTAGCAAAACATGATGAAATTTTTTTGTAGATTTCAATTTTTTTATTCTGGTTTTGTTCTTTTCTTTGCTGATTAACCTAATAATTTTGTAGGACACATGATGTGAGACACCCGAAAAAATTTTGATTCAAAACATTCAGACATTGTCATGGTCATTCCAATGAATGGGTCCCATATTTATCGATTTCAGCTTGATCAAAAGGAGGCTAGCTTCTATTATCTTCATTATTACTAAACATTTTATTTTTGCACTCTCTTTCTCTCTAAACATCATTGTTGGATATCTTTTAGATTTTTGTTGAAGTTGTATGACTATCAACTTAAATTTGTGTTTATTAATATCTATAATAACAATATATATATATATATGTGTGTGTGTGTGTGTGTGTGTGTGTGTGAATATGTTTGTATGTCCCCGAATTTTTTGGGTAGAGTTTTAGCCTATTATAGGTATGTAAAAGGCTTGGATGGTCGTCCATGGTGCTGGGAACTATACCTTATCTTCTGAAGCTATGAGATGAACCAAAAAATTAATTCCACGCAAACACATGTTTGTTCTTGACACTCTTATTTTGTGTAGATCTGCATCATTTTAGTTCAAATCTACGATGGCTTGTTATCGGTTATTGGTTTGTAAATGTAGTATGTTATGCTCCATGTGAAGATGTAACAATGTTTTCTATCTGCATGGAGTACCAGAGGAAAAAAACTAGAAATGTTGACCATGCCTGAGAGACCTATATGCGTGTTTTTCAAGTCCTAGATTATTTTTTTCTATTGACTTTGATGATATGTGTATGTTGCATGAAAGTACAAGTGTGTGTGTCATCCAATGCTATGCGAGTATATATACGTAATATAATACTATAGTATATATGTACATATATACTTGGTATAAATGTATGTATAACTGAGTATATATCTACATATATACAGAGTATATAAGTACGTATATACCGAGTATATATGTTCATATATACTTAGTACATTTGTACGTATATACTTAGTATATTTGTACGTATATACTCAATATATACATATGTATATATTATAGTATATACGTATGTATATACTTGGTATATAATTACTTTTATACTATAGTATATACATACGTATATACCGAGTATATACATAAGCGGGTACATATATTTATTTGTAGATATGTATATATTGTCATACATACACACCCATTTACACACAGACACACTTTTGAATATATAATTGCTCGGGATGGTCTGGTCATCATTGTACATTGTTACTGATGCAATAATAAAAGCCATGGATATTAGATTTTCCATAAAGTCGTGGGATGAAAATATTTTTGGTCCAAGCCAGCCAGGCAGATAGAGGTTGGTCTTAAAAATTTTAGTAATTGTGTTGATATGCAATTATCACATGATACAAAGTGAACGTATGAGTAAATAGGTTTTATTGTTATTGGTTCTACAATAATTGGTTATAATTGTACTCAGGCTTAGGATGATGATGATGATGATGATGATGCTCGTGTAGTGTCATGTAATTCTGGTCAAGAAGAAATATCGGGTCCTATTTTGGGAGAAGCAGCTCGCCGCCTCATCAAAAACTCGCTCAATCTCAAGACGAGTGGTTGGCTGGGAAGTTTATCAGTCAAGCATCATTGCCCACCCCACTTTTATTATCAGTGACGGTGGTGATGGCGGCGGCGATGTCGGTGATGATAGTGGCAGCGGTGACAGTGACGAATATGGCATTTGTGGAGATAGCAGTGGTAGCGGAGGCAACAGCAGCAACTACAACAGTGACGACAGCGTGGGAAGCGGTGTCAGCGGTGGCAGTAGCGACATCAACGACAGCATCGGCAACGGTGGTAGTAGGGGCAGCGGCAGCAACAGCGACAACACCGACAGTAGTGACAGCATCAGTAGTAGCGACAGCACCGACAGCTACTGTAGTAGTAGTGGTAATAGCGACAACGGCGGCAACAGTAGTGACGGTAGCAATGGTAGTAGTGGTGGCAGCAGCAGTGGCTGCGATAGTAGTGGCAGGAGCAACAGTGGTAGTGGCAGTAACAACAGCAACAAATGTGATATATACATACGTATATACTTAGTATATATGCACATATAATATCGTAGTATTTTATGTACATATATATTGAGTATATTTATACTCAGTATTTATGCAGGCATAATACTATAGTTTTTATGTACATATACTGTAGTAATATATGTACGAGTGAAATACTAGTATATATGTACATATATATACTACAATATTATATTTATATATATATATATATATCAAAACAAAACTTTTTTTTTATTTTGATTTGATTAAGTGGTTTAAATTTCTTACAAATATGGTACTGCATTTTTTCCCATACGATGCTTGTATAAGTGAAAAAATTTTTCACTAGACATGACGTACCGTGACTTGGCCAACTTTGTCACAGTAGAAAAATGGTGATCGGAGGAGTAAAGGGATAGAAAACAATGTCATTGCATGGATATATTATATTTTATGCACTTTCGGTAGATACATTGATGAATAAGATGTAATAAAATTTTGTTATTTTTTTTATTTTAATTATGTAAAATATTGTATTAAAATAAATTATTAAATGATTTTATTTTTTGTTAATTATAAATTATCAATTATAGTTTCTATTTTTATTCAATTTAATATAAAAAATATTAAATTATTTAATAAAAAAGTTTGAAAAAAATTAAATATTGAAAATAGTTTTGAAATTATAATAACTAGGGAAAATTCCCTAGCTAATTTAGCTTGGGATATCTTTATTTTAGTAATGGATTTTTTCTATCGCTAAATTTATTTTGCTAGGAACTATTTCCGTCGCTAATATTTAGCGACGAGCACTTTAGATTGGGAAAGCTTCCATCATTATATTCGTTTAGCGACGGAAACTCTGATTTTTTTTTAGTTATAGGAGTTTTTCGTTGCTAAATTATTAGCTAGGGACACTTTCCCTCGTTAAATTTTAGTGACGAGCACTTTAGATTGGGAATGGTTTTATCATTCATACATTGCTATATCCCATTTAGTGACGAAAAATGTCTATTTAGCTAGGGAATTGTCCCTATCTAAATGGGATTTTTCTTGTTGTGGATGCTATGTATTGGATGTGATATATGGTTATAGGTTAGTATTTTGTGTTTAAATTATCAAATATTTTTAAGTATTTTAGTATTTTTAGATTATATGTAAGCAAATGAATGAAAATAAAATGGATCGATTTCACAACTTTAGAATTCTAGTAGATTTTGATGAATAGTGATGAAAATGATAGGTATTTGGAAGAGTTTGTCTAATAGGTAAATTATGAAGCATCACATAGTTTTGATATTTATTTTTGGATGAAACTCTATCTAATTGGTTATTGTAATATTTGTATGCTATAACTTTACCATTTTGTTAGTATAATTATTCAATTGTGAAACATATTTTTTGTGACTATAATATTATCATAGTGTCACATCCATACTTATATTATAACAATTAAATTAATATGATATTACTTTTATAATTCTTCAATCAACTACCCTACCGGTACTAAAAGTCATAATCACTTTCTAGTATTGAGACTTTATCTTATAATAATGCTTTGTAGTTTTGAGTAAAAGTCATGACCTTTTAATAAAGTTATGGCTTTTGGCCTACAAAAAATTACAAAGTCAAAACTACTCAAGCCAAAGTCATAATAATTATTTAGTATCACGACTTTTTAACTTACAATATTAGAGAGCATTTACTTGAGTATAACTATTTTTCTATATTGTGACTCTTATCCTCAAGAAAATACAAAGTTATGACTTCTATGTTAGTCTAATTACTAGTGTAATGGCCTTTTTGCAGTTCCATGACCATTTGATATACGAGAGAAGTCAATACTAGTATTCTTACCATTTTCAGCACTACGACCACTTTTGACACAAGAAATATCATTCTTTGCACTGTGATCATTTTTCAACACCATGTCTACATGATACATATGAGAGGGAATATCATGAACATGTTATACACATGACCATATTATGCACATGACCATATGGGAGGGAATATCATGACCATATGGGAGGGAATATCATGACCATATTATGCACGTAATTACTTCTTATGACCATTTCCAATACCATGACTATTTGATTATTAATAGAAATGAATGCTAAAGTAATTATGACTCCCAATTTCATGACCATATTATGTATATGATAAGTAATTCCTAATGCCACGGCTAATTATTGTGCTATGGCCATATGGTGCATATAAGAGAGACAAATATAAAAGTGATATCATTCACAACATCATAATTTTATGTTACATAGATATTATGCCCAAGTCATGAACATTACCAGTACCATAACTTTATATTATAAAAAAATTAAGATATATTCCAAAATCATGACTACTTTCTAGTATCATGGCCTTGAGCTTGTGAGAAGAAGTATAAAGTGATAGTTTTCTTCTGAAAGGCACAACTTTCTACTTAAAATATTACAAAATTATTCGAGTATAAAAGAAGATGAGAAAGAAATTGAGAAAAACTTATAATCTTTTTCTTGTTACATCCACCAAGTAAGAGCCAATGAGTAACAACCAAACCCTAGAGGTGAGTTTTACCCTCCACAAAGGGTCTATAAGAAAGTAAGGTATATAAGACAAACTAAATTATAAATTGGGAGGTATGACTTTTAAACCCCACCCCCCCCCCCCCCCCCAATTCAGGGTAGATTAGAAAAAGTATATGAAAATAGCTTGTGATTTATGATTTGTGTGATGTATAAATAGATTTTATATTGATGAATGTGATTTGACTTATGTTGTGGTATGAAAATTGATGATGGATGAATGATTAAATAGAACTTGAATTAGAAATTTGGATATTGGTGGGTTTTTGTAAGTTATTATGGTGGATGATGATATGTAAACCATGAGTCTTACTCTCACATATGATAAAAAGAAGTTATGGCTCTTCCAAAAATAATGTGTGAAATAAACATATATATTAAAACACATAATTTGAGTATGTGAATCATCATGAGTATAATACTTACAAAGTAAAAAACATGAATGATTTTATATGTCAATCCATTATATATATCTTAGAACAACTAGATTTTGATTAATGTAGATATTATATAGAATATTGTCTAAAGAATATCACATTTAGTGTGAGAGTTGCATTATCACAGAAGAATAGTGACAGATAATCATTAGGATGAGCATGAGTATATTGTGACTCATAAAGTGGTGATAGTCCTTAGAGTTGCTTTCACTCATATAGTTCTCACCAATAAAACTTGAGGAAAAAGTATGTTAATTATATAAGTATAGTACTTATAAATTTAAAAGTATAAATACTAACAAACCTCATTAATTCTTGATCTTTACGACACATGAGGCTAGAGGATAAGAGTTTACATATGAAGTTTTAGTAGATGTTTCAACTAGGTTGGGCGGCCCGGGAATGGTGTGATTCAACTTTGCCTAGAAATGTCATGGGCCGACATGCAACACTACCCAGGGCATGCTAAGCCAAAGATATTTGTATGGGAGGTATGACATGGCATGACTTATGATGATAACTTATTGTGGGCTAGTTTTGGTCTGGCTGGCCAAATAGGCAAGCCTAATCCTAACTAAAAATAACTTAAAACAAACTAGGCTAACATGGACTGGACCCAAGCTAGCTTGGAATGAACTAGGCTAGTATGGCCAGGCCAAACCCAACATATCATAACCCAGGATGACCTAGCCAAAGAACTTCTCATTTTTAGAGTAATGAGCCATGCCAAGCTGCTCATATTTAGAGTTGTGCTAGCATGACACAGTATAATGGCCTTGATGGGCCAAAAAAATGGTTAATGCTAGCATGACATTGCCCATCTGACAGCTCTAAGTAATAGTTAAGGGTAGCTTTAAGAAAATATGAATGTCATCTTAAAAGAATTTAAAAAAAATTAATGATAACAAAGATAATCATATGGAAAAGCTTGAAGTGACAATTGATCAAATAAGTTTGGCAAATAAGAAAATATAAAATCAAATTGGATAATTGATGTTATTAATGAAAGATAAAATATTTGATGAACTACCATGTAATATTAAGACAAATCTAATGAATCTCTCATCTATATTACTTTAAAATATAAAAGAGTTATAAAAGAAATGTATTAAGCCATATTATTCTAGAACTTTTGGAGCTAATAGCATCTCGACTTTCCCAAAAGTTCTGGCTCTCACTGATATTTTCCAAAGTAGTAGATCAATAGAAGATATTTTCAAATATGAATGTTTTAATGATATGGTATCTAACACAGTCATGACTCTAGAAAAAATGCAAGCCCAACTCTTACTTTCAACTATGAATGAAGGAAGCAAAGAAATAGAAAAGTTGTGGAAGATTACCTAAGACTATGAAGATAAAGAAATGAATCATAATGAAGCATAGGGTAACTTTCTAATGAATCTTTCATTTCCACAATATTTTAGAAAAGGAAAATTAGATGAACACTTTGAGAAGTTTCTCAACATTTCTGAAAACTAAAAGTGAATATACTATTTGTCGATGTTGTAGCTCAAATGCTAAATTATGTGAAGTTTATAAAAAATATTATGAGTAGTAAAAGAAAGTTAGAGATATATGAGATCTAAAAAATGACCAAGAAGTATAGTGTAATTATTAAAAGAATACTTCTAAGAAAATTTAAAAATTTTAGAAGTTTTATTATATTTTGCATCATTAGTGACTATACATTTCATAAAGTATTGCATGACTTTGGATCAAGTATCAACTTGATATTCTTATTGATTATGTGAAAATTGAATCTAGAAAATATCACTTTAATATCTCTCTCACTCCAAAATCCTTGATCAAACAATCAAGTGTCCAGTTGAGATTATCAAAAAAAGTTTAAGTAAAGGTGAGTATTATCCAATATTCAAACTATAAAAATATTATTATGTATTTTGGTGATTTATGATGATATGTAGGCATGAAAATGGGATAATTATTGATCAATTTCATGACTTTTGAGCTTTTATAGATTTTGATAAATAGTCATAAAATCGATAGGGTTTTGAAGATATCTGACTTAGGTGTAGAGTATGGAATCTCATATAGTTTTAATATCTATTATTAATCAAAACTCTACCTAATTAGTAATGACAATATGTGTATATCATGACCATAGAAATATATTATTAGTGACCATAGAAATTCAATAATATATTATTAGTGACTATGAAAGTCATAGTCATACTTATCTCATAAAATTTAAATAGCTATGATATTAATTTTATATTGCAACAATCAAGTATCTCACTAGTGCTAAAAGTCATAGCTATGACTTAGAAAATGTGACTTTTACTTTAATATGACACAATAGTTTTAAGTAAAAGTTATACTATTTTTACAAAGTCATGACCTTTGACTTTGAACTACAAAAAATTATATAGCCAAAACTATTCAAGCCAAAGTTATGATAATTATTTAGCACCATAACTTGTAAGACATGAAATATTATAAAGGGTACTACCTGGGTATAATTATTATTCAAGGTCACCACTCTTTTCCTCAAAGAAAGACAGCCACAATTTTTATGTTTGGGCTAATTATAGTGTCATAATATCTTTGCAGCATCAAGGGTATATGATATATAAGAGAAGTGAAAGATAATATCATGACCACTCACAATACCATGAATATTTGAGATATATGAAAGGCTAATTTTTGTGCTTTGGCTATTTTCTATCATTAAGGCTATATGGTATACATGAGAGACCTTCTCAGTGTCGTGAATATTTTCTAGTGTTATGGCTATATAATAATCAAGAGAGATCAATGCCAATATCATAGCTAGAGGTATCAAATGGTCTGGTCAGCCTGGGCATGGCTCGATATGGAACCTTGCCTCAGACTGGGCCAAGCTACTCCTTGGCATAGTTCATGTCGTGTTGGGCCGATATAAACTATGCCTCATGCTGGGCCAAACACGACCATTGTGTCTAGCCCAATGGCAAGATCACCTAGACTATTTTATTTTATTTTTTAAAAATTCGACTACCACATAACAGGGTGGTCCATTTTTTAAAAAAAATGCAGCCACATGGCTGATTGTAATTGGTTGACCATGTGGCCATTTTTTTATGCATGGCATGTTTGTGCCCACCATGCCTTATTGGGCTGGTGGATCATGCACCGTGCCTAATAATACACATGATTTTAACCATGTTGAGAAAAAAATAAGAGGCACTAGGTCTTATTTTTTCTAGCCCCGTTACTGTGGTACGATCCATTTGACACCTCTAATCATATTCATGATCCAATGTTGAGGTCATACTATGACATACGAGGTCATTCATAATGTCACAACTATTTCTAGCACCATGACAATATTTAAACAATAAGAAATATAAATGTACAAAGTTGTGGCTAATTCATAGTATTGAGACGTTGTGTTATAGAGATATTAGGCCTATGTTGTAGTCATTCTCTAGATTCATAATCTCAAACTTAAAAGATGAATACCAAAGTATTAGCATTCTTTTGAAAGCCATAACTTCTTACTTAAAGTAATATAGAATAGCCAAAGCATAAAAAAGGAAGAGAGACAAATTCCAATAGAGCTCTCAAATTCTTCTTATACCTCCATGCAACAAACAATGCTATGGTGCAGCTACCAAATCATGGGTCAATTTTACAATTTCTAGGAGCTATACGAGTAAATAAGAGGGACAAAATTTATTGCTAATTCCTAGAGTTGGGATGTGTGACTCACAAACTAACTTCTCTGTGGTAGATTTTCAAATTTTTATAAAATTAATAAGTATGTAGTATAAGGTATGTGTAACTTAATTTATGTGATATGATAAAGGTTTTATATTAATTAATGAGTTTTGATTTATATTATATTATGAATATTGATGGATGTATGATTAAAAAAAGAACTTGAACTATAATTTTAACTATTAGTTGGCTTGTGTGAGAATATCATGATGGTTAGTGATAGGTAAATTATGAGGCTTACTCACATATATGATACAGAGAAGTGATAGCCTTTCCAACTATGTTGTATGAGATAAACTTATGTTAAAACTCAAAATTTTGGTATGTTAATCATTGTGAGTATAGTACTGATGAAGCTAAAAATACAAATATTTTTGTATGCCATTTCATTATACACATTTTAGAAGAATTAATTCTTGATTAGGATGAATAGTATATAGAATATTTTTTTAAGGGTTTCACCTTTAGTATGAGAGTTGCATCATAGATGAGGAGGACAATGACAAGCAATCCTCTAGGACATGTATGAGTATATTATGACTTATAATATGGTAATAGTCTTTGTGAGTTACTCTCACTCATGTAGTTTTCACTGGTAAAACTTGAGGGGAGCATATGTTTATTGTGTAAGTATAATACTTACAAAGCCAAAAAATATAAATATTTACAAACCATGTCAATTCTTGATCATTATAATAGATGAAACTAGAGAATAATAGTATATATATGAAACAACTATCAATGATAATTAATGAGTTTTATAAACGGTATATAATTAAGAATGACTCTTGAACATATATGATTTATTATTTTAATGATGATGTACTAAGAAGATAATAATAGGGACCATCATTGGGATGTTGTCAATAGTGATAATTATCTTGTATGTCATTATAGACAAGAGTCATTACATAACAACAAAACTTTTATTTTATGTCAAAACATAATATAATTAGAGCTATTTTAAATATACAGCAAATAAATTAATGAACAAGCTTATGTATATATGATTTATTTCATAATTTGAATATATATTTTTACTAGAATTAAGTTATTTCATTATTAATTAACAAAACTACCAATAAATTTTTTATAGGATCGATATCAAGATGAAAGTTTTTTTTACTACTTATATAACTCATACACTATAGATCATTATTGATAAGATACTCTCTCCAATGAGCTTATGAAACATCACCTAGTTAATAAAATCATGTAGTATAACAAAGTTATCACAATTTTTTAGCAATGTTGCCTAGGATTGTTTATTTTTTTGTCAACATGTGTTAACGAAATTATCCTTATAAAAAGTTAATTTCTTTTTAATAGTTTAGATTGTATTGTGTTTGATATATTTTCTTAAATTTAAATGTTGTGTCTTGTTAACTCATTTGGAAAGTGGATAGCTAGATTTTAATATTTTTCTTGTATCCTTTTCATTATTTTTTAGCCACTAATCTGCAAAATCAAAATATTTATCCAATCTTTCCATGAAAACCAAAATAAAATTCTTATGGAATCATGGGAGAAGAATGAAAAAGAAAAAGTATATTTTGGAAAATATGAGATGAAAGTGACCAAGAACAACCCAAACTATCAATACAATAAGTCTTATAATGCTCAAAGTAGTGACTTTTATTATGAATCTTATGGCAACAAATATTGACAGTATTATCAATAGGAAAAAAAGTTAAGAGGATTGGATATATGGAAGTCATTAGAAGAGTATATTTTATGATTCTCACTCATCATTTGAATTTTTATTTGTAACTAAGCATGGATAAATACTAATTAAATTGAGAAGATCTATTATTGCTATGCAAGAGAATGCGAGACGATTAGAGGAGAAATATAAAGTCTTTGATTTGGGTAGTTCAAAAGAAAATGCTACATTAAAAATTCCCATCACTAATATAGAAATTGTTGTGGTTAATAATTTAGAAGAGGAAATCAAAAATATAACCTCAACTATCCAAGAAGAATGAGATGAAGCTAATAACAAAATTTCATTGACTACTGATAAGATACTCTCACCACTATGCTTTTAGGGTACTACCTAATCAATAAAATTAGATAGCATAATAAAATCATAATAATTCTTTTTACACTATCACTAGGGATTGTTTAGTTTCTTAGTCAACTTGAGTTAACCTAATATTTCTTGTAAAAAGATAATTTTTTTAGTGGTCAAGATATAATTGAGTTTGATAAATCTTCTCAAATCTAAATGCTAAATCTTGTTAATTTGTTTGGAAAATAGATAGTTGTATTTTGGTACTTTTCTTATATAATTTTCATTATTTTTTTAGTCACAAATCTACAAAATCAAAATATTTAGCTAATTTTTTAATGAAAACTTGAAGAAAATCCTTAAGGAGCTATATGAGATGAATGAAATAGACAAAATTTATTTTGGAAAATGCGAGATGAAAGTGAGCAAGAACAACCCAAACTATCATTTATAAGGAGACTTATTATGCTCAAAGAAATAACATTTATAATGAATCTTATAACAACCAACATCAACACTCTTATAAGCAAGAAGAAAGTTATGAAGATTAGAGATATGGAAACATGAAAAGAGTAAATTTAATGATTCGCACTTATCATCTAAATTTTCATTTATAGATAAGCTTGATAAAATGCTAATTGAATTAAGAAGATCTAATATTGATATGAAAGATGAGGCGAGATAACTGGAGGAGAAATAAATAGTTATTGATTTGGTTAAGTTCAAAGAAATTTTTATATTATAAATATTCGAGGCTAATATGAAAATTATTGTGGTTGAGAATTTAAAAAAGAAATTGAAGATAAAACTTTAATTATTCAAAAAAAAACAGAATATGAAGCAAATAATGAATCTTTGTGACTAATATGGAGATATTTGTGATAGAAAATCTAGTAGAGAAAATTGAATATATAACCTTAATCATTGAAAAAAGATGAAGATGAAGTGGACAATTAAGTTTGGTGGTTGATATGAAAAAAGTTGTTGAGTAAATGTGAGACTAAAAAACAAAGTTGAGACATTTTGCAATGTCGAGGTTAAGGAGAAAACAAAGAAGATGAGCTCCACCCCGACTTCTTGGATGAGGGTATCAAGATGATCATTTATCCATCATTCACAATTGATATTAAAAGTAAAAGAAGAATGGAGGTAAGTGGTATACTAAGAAAGTAGCATAGACAGTAGAGATTGTTGATGAAAGAAATAAGATTTTGATTATCTAACTTTGGATAGGACATTAAACATATCACTGCTTGAGAGGCAATCCAATATTTTTTTTATTTTTGTTGTTGTTGTGTTGCTTATTTGATAAAGTATTTTTGTTGCGAGAATAAATATTGCATATACATAGTGATACTTAAGCCCCTCACATACAAAGATCATAAATTCAAACCAACTATGATTCTGCATTTTTTAGCCCAAAGTCATGACCATTTCTTTTCTCCATGACTTGTTTTATAGTAAGAAAATCCCTTCAAATTTTTGATTTGAAAGTTGCGGCAATTTTTTAGGATTGCAACTTTAGTATTACAGAAAGAAAAACATCATAGAAGTTATATGGAAAAACTATGGCTTTGACACAATACCATAACTTTGAAAGAACTATTTGACATAATTTCATGACTTTTCATTTACAGAAAAAAAAATAAACCTATAGAGTCACAACCTTCCTTAACTATGTCATGACTATAAATATATATCCTTCAAATTTCTTCCACAAAAATTCCTAATACTCTATCAATGTCATGACAGTTTAACCTTAAATCATTCATATAAGCTTGTTGATTCAATAATGAAAAATAAGAAAATATTCAAAAATATCATAGAAACAAGCATAAGAAGAAAGAAAAGAGATAGAAATTTAGTGTCACTTGAAGCCATGGTGCCCATGATGATTTTTGTTATAGAAATTGGGCAAAGATAGATAAATTATATGCTATCCAAAAAGAGCTTTATTTGAGAGAGGTGATTTAGTGAATTTATTCTCTCTATTCGGAGACATTATTAAAAAGAAAAATTAGATATTATTTTGTATGCATGGAGTATGAGAGAATTTTTTGGTTGTGACGAAATTTTATACTTATTTGGAGAATAAGTAGGGAAAAACATACTATGTGCCAAGGAATTTAAGAATATCATAGAAACAAGCATAAGAAGAAAGGAAAAAGATAGAATCTAGTACCACCTGAAGTCATTAAACCCATGGTGACATTTGTTATAAAAATTGGGTAGAGATTGATGAATTATATGCTATCCAAAAAGAGCTTTATTGGAAAGAGATGATTTAGTGAATTCATTCTCTCTATTTTGGGACATTATTAAAAAGAAAAATTAGATATTATTTAGTATGCATAAAGAATGAGGGAAAGGGTATATAACGAGTAACTTCAAATAACACTTGGATATTTGATGAGGAGAAAACTTACAAGGGTGAGTAAAGTTAGGTTATTTTTCAAATGCTCATTACTGACTCTATATATCTGAATAATCATTCCGAATAGAGTAATTTCACTATATGTCATTCTCTTTCGGTAGCATTCTAATGGAGAGACTATTCTAGGGAAATCAATTTTTGGATTTTTAGAGGGTAAATTTTATGGCCAACTAATTCATCATTCCCTTATCACTTTTTTTTGTCTAGCTAAGAGAGTCCCTATTGATGAACATGTTGATGCATTTTGTCCGATAGTGTCTCCTTTGATATTTTTGTGCAACAAAAGAGAAATAGAAAGAAACATAAAGGCAAGAAACTAATGTTTGAAGGGAAAGAATTTACAGAAATTTAGGATGAAGGCTCATCCTTCACCACAATTGACATACGAGAGACAGAAAAAAGGGAAGTAATGCATGAAGAAAAACTAGCCTACATTGAGCACTCCTTGGCTACACCTGGAGGTATGTTTGTGGTTATTTTGTGTATTTTAGAAAATATGTAGTGATATACCAAAAAAACCAAATTAATAATTAAAAAAAAAGATCAATTCCCTACACACAACTATAGTAGAAGAAGTTGGAAAACATGATATGATGTGGAAAAATCATCTTTATCAAAAAGAGATGCCTTTTATCACAATGAAATAAAAGTTTGAAGAAATGATCTATAAACTTTTGGAGGAAAGAAAGAGATATGTATATATTGGATTAATGGGGAGTACTAAATATTTTAGAATGCTATACCATGCCATCATGGTAGATTGGAAGAGAGTAATGGAAAAAAGAGAGAATATAAATAGAAATAAAAAAAATATTATGAGTGCTAGTGGATATAAGAAATAGGAAAATATAGTGCAAATCAAAAGGACTTGTATTTTGTGATGCGATAGTTTGAAGGTACACTAAATTCAATTGGACAAAAACAAGAAGTGATTTGTGTTATTCTGGAAAAGATATTAGATTTGATAATTATACGAAAGGGAGATTTAGTGAGGCCATCCACTTCTATATCATCGTTTGGCCACTCAAAGTTTGTTTTTACTTTTAAGGAGTATGATCATAAAGAGAAATCATATCAGCCATCCTCGTCACCATAATGATTTATATTTTTGTTGTTTATTTCTTTATTATGATGATGTACTTATTGTGTTGAAATGATTTAAGATGTTGAAATGAATTTTTTTTTGTTATGGAGGGGGAATAATACTAGCACACTAAAATGATTTCTTTAGGATTAGTAATCATTATAGTGTGCAAGTTTGTTCGAAATTCAAACTACCAAATATTTATATGTATTTTGAATATTTGTGTTGATATATAAGCATGGAAATGAGATAATTATGGATTGATTTCATGACTTTAGAGTACTGATGGATCTTGATGAATAATCATAAAATTGACAAGTTTTTGAAAATATTTGACTAAGTGATAGAGCATGGAGTCTCACATAGTTTCAATATCTATTTAAAGCCAAAATTACATTTAATTGTTAATGATAATCTTTGCATATTATGACTACCAACTTATCAGCATCTTTATTCCTCTATGTAATACATTTTTTATAGCTATAATATTAACAGGGAGTCATGGCCATACTTATTTTATAAAATTAAAATGACTATAATATTAATTTTATGTCGCTCCCACCAAGTATCCACTTGTGCTAAAAGTTACGGCCATTTCCTAGCATCACAACTTTATATTTTATTTGACTTTCTAGTCTTAAGTCAAAATAGTGACTTTTTACAAATCCATAATTTTTGAATTATAAAAAATTATAAAGGCAGCATAATCAAGTCAAAGTCATGATAATTATTCAGAATAATGATTTTTGTGACACAAAATGTTATATAGGGTATCTTTCAAGCATAGTCATTCCCCAAATCCATGACTTTTATCCTCAAAGAAAAAAAAACTATAACTTTTATATTTGGACTAATTGTCAATGCCACGACATCTTTGAAGTTCCATGATGATATAAAATATCAGAGAAGTGAAGGTCATTATCAATGAAATTCATAGTATAGTATATACTTGAGACTCATGAAATGCTAGTTTTTGTGTCATATCTATTTCATATTATCACAACTATATGATATACACAAGAGGCTTTCTTAATGTCATGGTCATTTCCTAGTGCCATAAAGATATAATGATCAATAGAGACCAAATTTAATATCATAACCATTACCTAATGTCGTGATCATATTATGATATGAGAGACCATTCATAATACCATAATCATTCATGGTATCACGGTCATTCCTAATACCACATCCACTTCAAAATACTATGACTTTGTGTTATAGAAAGATTGAGACACATTCTAGAGTCATGTCTATTTTCTATAGTTATGATCTCAAGCTTTAGAGATGAAGAGAAATGTGATGGCTTTTTTTAGAGAGTTATAACACACTACTTAAAGAAATATAGAATTGCCTAAGTATAAAAAAGGAAGAGAAAAATTATAAGAGGGCTCTTCATTTTTTTTCTTCCTCCATGCAACAAACTAGCCAGGGTGTAGCTATCAAGCCCTTGCAAAAAAAATTTGTACTTCCTAAAGGCTCCACAAACAAGTAAGAATTACAAGACTTAATGTGATAGTGGTTTTGCATTAATGCATGTGTTTTGATTCATGTTGTGTTATGAATATTGATAGATAGGTGATTAAATAAAACTTAAACTTGAGTTTTTATAACCAGTAGGTTTGTTTGAGATTATCATAGTGGATGATAATAAGTAAACTATATGGATATTTCATGCAAATGTAGGAAGAAAGTGATAGCCATTCTAACTATAATGTCTGAAATGAACCTATGCGTTAAAAACCTAAAATTTGGATATGTTAAGCATTATGAGTATGATGCATCTTAGAAGAACTAGTTCTTGATTAGGATTGACATTATATAGAATATTCTTCAAAGGATTTCACTTTTAGTTAGTGAGTTACATCATAATTAAGGAGGATAATGATAGGCAATCTTCAGGACATACTCAAGTAAGTTGTGACTCATAAGGTGGTGATAACTTTTGTGAGTTGCTTTTACTCATATAGTTCCCATCAGCACAACTTGAAAGAAACATATATTAATTCTATGAGTATGTTGCTTATGAAGTTGAAAGTATAAATACTTACAAATTATGCCAATTCTTGATGTTTATGATACTTAAGGCTGGAGAATAAGAGTATATATATTAATTAACTATTAAGAATAGTTGATGAATTACCTAAAAAGATGAGGGGACATACCAAGTGGTGATATATTTTGGGAAAACTATGAGAGGACCACTATTAGGCTGAGCTTAATGATGATAACTTTCTTATATGCTATTAAGATAATAAGTCATTACACAATAACTCAGCCTTCATTATGTGTTTTGACATAATATAATTCAAGCTAATTTGAATATACATCAAATAAAAAAATAAAAATACTTATGGATCTAAGATTAATTCTCCAATTTGAATTTCTAATTTTTCTAGAATTGAGTTGTCTCACTATTGAATAACCAAACTACTGATATAATTCTGTTGTGGTTGATTTCTGAATAAAAGTCATCTATACTACTTATATGTATCATGCACTCTCAGATCTCTATTGATGATATACTCTTGTTAATGAGATATTGGGATAGCACATAACTAATAAAATTAGACAACATAATAAAGTTGTAATGACTATCTTTATTTTTTTAGTAGATTATTTTGTATTGGATATGGAGGAAAATAAATATGCACCATTAATATTGTGATTACTATTTTTGGCCACTAGACAAGTCCTTATCAACTTTAAGAAAGGCGTCTTCAATCTCCATGTTGATGAGGAGCAAGTAAAGTTTAATCTTTATAAAGACTTGTGAGGTTATGATGATGATGATGAGAGATATTTTTGGAGAGTAGACAATCTCTTCCCTATTATAATACAACAAAAAGTGGATTTATGATGAAAAAGTTTTGTAGAAGATTGCTAACCAGAATAAGATGAAAGAGATGACGTAGAAAAATAACTTTGGAGATGTGGAAGTGGCTAAGATGGGGAAGATGATGAAAAAAAATTATTTTGGAGTTGTGAAAATGAAGAAAGAGAGGGAGATGAATGCTATGAGTTCGCAACTTCTTCGAAGTTCTAACCTTGGAGACATCTCATACTGATAGTTTCAAGAAAACTAAGGGAATGAATGAGGAAGAGAAGACTGAGACAAAAATAATGGAGAATCCAATGAAGGATAAAGTTATGGCTTTGCAAAATACTATGACTTTGGGGATACAAAAACAATCTGCCCAAAGAAATCTTGAAGACAAAGCAATGGTTGTACATAGTGTTGTGACTTTGGTATTACATAAAGAAATAGTTTATTAGAAGCTCAAAAAAAAGTTGTGGTTATACACAATACCATGGCTTTGATGTTATAGAAAAAAAATGGCCAAAAAGAGCTCAAGGATAAAGCCTTGACTATGCACATCACATTCACTTTAGAGTTATAGAATGAAAAGAGCAAGGAAAAACTAAAAAATAGAGTTGAAATTGTGCTTAGCACCATGACTGTGGAGATATAGAAAGGTAAGGGCTAGGCCAGCATTAAAGAAAAATCTATAACATTCACCAAAACCACAACATCTAAATAAGAAAAGGCCAAAAAATAAAATTTAGCTGAACTAATAATGAGGAAACAAAAAATATGGTAAAATAATACATTGAGAAGATAGCTTGGATATCAATGATTTCTAAAGGAGGAAAGAAGATATTGATGGTCTAATCATGAATGTTAATATATTGCTACTTGAGAGACAACCCAATGATTTTGTTTTTCATATATATGTTATAATAAATACCTATATCCATCACATAAAGATTATATACACCCAATGTACTAAGTGCATAATCGTGGAACTTGAATCCCACCATGACTATCAATATATTCACTTGAAATTGCTCCAATATTTTGAGACCATACGACACTAAAAACTAGTCATAAAAAAATATTTTTTTTAGATAAAGTAGTTTTTGTTACTGAGGGGGAAGTTATTACTCAGGATGAGTAATAAGTCTTAGTGTGAGAGTAAGTTTAGTGTTCAAATTACTGAATATTCTTGAGTATTTTGGTATTTTTAGATGATGTGTAAGCATGAGAATAAAATATAAATAGATTAATTTCATAATTTTAAAATTTTAGTAGATTATAATGAATAATCATGAAATCAATAGATTTTTGGAAGAGTTTGGCTAATAGGTATATCATGGAACATCATATAATTTTGATATCTATTCTTAGCTAAAACTTTACCTAATTAGTCATATAAATCTTTGTAGGTCAAGACTCTACCACCTTGTTAGTAGTCCTTCAATTGTACAATACATTATCTATGGCTATAATAATATCATGAAGTCACTGTCATACTTATCTCACGAAAATTAAAAAAATGTGGCACTAATTTTATGTAGTAGTAACCAAGTTTCTTACTACTACTAAAAGTCATGATCTCTTTCTAGCATTATGACTTCATCTTTAATCAGGTTTCATAGCCTTAAGTTAGAGCCATGACCCTTTTACAAAGCTATGTATTTTGGGATACAAATAGTTACAAAACCAAAATTATTTAGGCCAAATCCATAATAATTATAAATTATTAAGCACCATGACTTTTAAACTCGAAATTCTATAGAAGGAATTTACTTGAGTATCACCATTCCCCACGGCCAAGATTATTATCCTAAAAAAAGACAAATCGATGACTTATGTATCATGCTAATTGCCAATACCACAACCATAAGATATATGAGTGAAATCAAGGCTAGCACCAATAATAATTTATAGTGTTGTAACCACTTTAGATACAAGATAGTTTATTCTTTATATCAACCCATTTCCTAGCACCATGTCCATATAATACACATAAAAGGCAATTATAAATGCCTTAGTCATTTCCATCACTATGACTATATGATGATTAAGAAATACCAACATCAAAACTAGGGTCACTCCCAATGTCACGACCATATTATGTTACAAAGATATTAGGCCTATGTCATGGACATTGTCAATATGATGCCTTTATTTTACTAAAAGATTGGGATATATTCTAGATTTATGGCCACTTTGTAGAGTTGTGACCTTAAGCTCAATGGAGAAGGATCAAAGTTGTGGCTTTCTTCCCAAGTTATGATATTTTACTTAAAGTAATATAAAAATTTTGGGAATGACTTTCAAACCCATAGGGGTTTCTAATCTTTTTCATCTTCTTCGTCCATGTACCAACTAAAAGCCAAAGCATGAAAATCAAGCCCTAAAAGTGATTTTTTCGCTCTATTAGTCCTCTACAAGCAAGCAAGAGGTACAAGACATAAGATAAACCTTAAAGTTGGGAGCATGACTTTGAACACCCCCCCCCCCCCCCCCCTTCTAATGTAGATTTGAAAAATCATAACAAAAAAGCATGTGATATAGGGCTTATATAACTTTTTCCAATGATTTATAAATAGATTTTATATTAATGAATGTGATTCAATTTATGTTGTGTTATAAAAATTGATGGATAAGTAATAAAATAGACCTTGAATTATGAATTTGATTATTGGTAGGATTGTGCAAGTTGTCATAGTGAATGATGATAATTAAACCAAGAGGCTCGCTCAGGCATATGGTAGGAAGTGATAACCCTTTTTACCATGATGCATGAGATAAAACTACATGTTAAAACTTGAAATTTGGGTATATTAATTATTGTGAATATGATACCTACAAAACTAAAAGTATGAATAATTTCATACACCAATATATTATACATGTCTTAAAATAACTTGTTCTTGATTAAGATGGATATTATATATATAATATTCTTCTAAGGATATCACCTTTTGTGTGAGACTCCTATTATCAATGAGGAGGATGATGAAAGATAATCTTTGAGATATGTATGAATATATTATTACTCATAAGATGGTGATAACCCTTTGAGTTGTTTTTACTCATATAGTTTCTTCTAGTAAAGCTTAAGATTAGTATATATTAATTATGTGAGTATGATATTTACGAAGTTGAAAGTATAAATACTTACAATTCATATTAATTCTTGGTCTTTATAACACTTGAGAATGAAGAATAATAGTATGAATCAACTATCAAGTGTAATTTATAAGTTGCTCAAAATATATGTGATTATGAATAACTCTCTAACATAGATGATTTATTATCTTGGTGTTGATGTATTTGAGGGATAGCTATGAGGGGACTATTATTTGGGATGAGCTCAATAGTGATTATTACCTTATATGTCATTAGAGCAAAAAGTCATTATATAAGAACTCAGCCTTTATTTTATATTTAAACTCAATATAATTTGAACTATTTTAATATATATCACACAAATTAATTGAAAAAATATATGTATCTAATATTGATACTACAATCCAAAATATCTATTTTACTAAAATTGAGTTATCTCACTATTGATCGACTAAATTGCTTATATAATTTGTTTGGAATCAATATCTAGACAAGTCTTATTTATAATTTGTATGGCTCATATAAATATAGATCTTTTTTTAATGAGATATCATTGCTAATGAGCTTTTGGAATACTACCTAACCAATAATATTAGACAGTATAATAGAGTCATAATAGTAAGCCATTGGACACAAATAAAAGGACATATGCTGATAAAAAGTGACAATTCTTTAATTACATTCTTCTTGTGATGGCTTTCATGGGTAGACTTGAGAGGTTGGTGTTAATTAATTGATATAGGTATGATACTAATATCTCTAGAAGTAGATGTGTCAAAAGAGTTGTACCGTGTAGGCATGGCTTATTATTTCTCGGCATGGTCATGCCACCATACTATGTGTAAAACAAAATGGCCACGTGGCCTGCCAATTACAATCTTCCATGTGGCTACATTTAAAAAAAATGGACCGCCCCATAATTTAAAAAAATAAATAAAATGGCTGGGGTGACTGCCTGACAAGGATCCCATCGAGTGATCACACGGGCTAGTTTATTGTGTCGTCGGGCCAGGCACACGGGTTGTGCATGGCATGGCAGGAGGCATGATTCCAAACCATGCCGTGCCGAGATAGGTACTACTGAACTAGGCCAAGTAGCCCGAGCTATTTGACACCTCTATCTAGAAGTATTAGCCAAAGAATATAGATATTCACAATCAAAGCAACCACTAAGGAGAGTTGACAAATTGCTAAAATGAGTAAGAATTACAAAGTCACTAATTGTTAAGAATATGGGCAAATTTGAAAAATGATGATAACTATACCAAAGATAGAACCACAAAAAGATTATCTAGAGGAATGAAACTTCATGGTTGATTAACTCTTGAAGGCTAGCAATATGATTGGAGATCTCACATCTAATTGCCTTTCATCCAATAAACACATATTACTTATCCACAAAACCATAGAAGAAACATTAACATACACATAAAAGTATACCAATACTAGAGTCTAAGTATCTTTCAAAAACCTAATTTTTATTTTATAAACTTGAGTAGTTAGTTAATTCACCAAAACTTGATCAAAAGTTAACATAGTTCCTATGAGATTGATATTTTAACTTATGTTCACCTTATTACTTATATGACCCATATACTTGTTGAATTTTTTAAAAGCATACATATGCACAATGAGTTTTTGGTTCTATCATTGAAAATTACAAGTTTTTGGCATCATTAGTAATGTTGCATCGAGTTTTAATCTTTAGATACTATTTTTAAGAATTATTTTTATTTTGATTGGGTATCTTTGATTTGACCCAACTCCTTTAAAGGAAAGTGGTTCCCATTTTTATTTGATTTTTGTTTTTGTTTTGTAACCACACATTCATATGAACATAAGATATAAGATAGAGTCATTACCTCTAGACCCAAAAATAAAAATATCTAAAAAATACTTATTAAGAATGAAAGCTTATTCCTCACCAAAGCCTTGAAAATTATTAGAGGTAAATATTGATGGATAATTACTTTGAGATTTAGATGAAATATATTCAAGCAAATTATTTTGAATTTGAAGCTGACTCTCATAGTCATAATGTGACATTCTTGTAGTTATACAATACGGTGGAATATGAATGGAGTTATTCATAATACAATCAAGTTGATATTGTTTTTATTTTCTTTAAGAGATAAGGCAAAGAGCTGGTTCATATGCTTATTATGCGTTTCATTTAAGAGTTAGGATGAGCTATTCAAATATTTTTAACCAACTTATTCCCACTTTAAAGCACAATACAACTAAGGGTAGAAATCAATTAATTCAGACAAGAAGAGCAAGAGATTTTATATGATTCTAAAGATTGATTTTAAGACTTATTATGGAGGTGCCTACAACTTGAATTTGAGTTGTGGTTTCAAGCCCGAATATTATATAATAGTCTAAATTATATGATGATTTACATAGTATATATAGTCTCAAGTAGTTTTATAATGAATAGATTACTCATTGAAGCATATTTTTTTATTTGAGGAATTAGCCAAAAATAACTACTAAACTCCAAATAAAAGAGCAACTAGAAGGAGCCAAACTAAAATTTTAAGTTGGATAAATTTTCATCCATGAAGGCCAAGATAGATACATTCTTTAGCCAATTTTTAATCTAACACATGAAGGGACAACTATAAAAAAGTGATAATGAAGAAAAAGATATCAATGAACTATCATAACATATAGAAATTTAATATGAATAATAAAGAATATGAAAACAATCCTCATTCTTTGCACCATATTCTTTCTTTTCCAAAGAAATTCAAAAAGAGAAAGGTAGACAAAAAGTTTAAAAAATTTCTCATTATTTTCAGAAAGCTAAAGATTATTAAATTATTTGTTGACATTTTGTCTCATATACCATAATATGTGACATTCATTAGGAATATAATAAGTGGCAATAAAAAGTTGGAGTCTAGAGAAAACTGAATATGATTAAAAATATAGTGCAAAAATTTAAAGAAAACTCTAGAGTAAATTCAATGAGCTGAGTAGTCCTAATATTATGTGCATTTTTAGAGTTCACGCCTTTCAGAAAGCCATATATTACTTGAGAGATAGTACCAACTTGATGTTATTATCCATAGTAAGGAGATTGAACTTAGGTAAAATTACTCTAGCTTCTCTTTCATTAAAATTGATTGATAGATCTATCAAATTTCTAAATGGGATAATTAAAGAGGTGCTAGTAAAAGTAAAGGAATTTATCTTCTCTATAAAGTCTTTATGGTGTTGGACACAAAAGAAGACTCATATGCAACATTGATCATGATAAAACCCTTTTTGGGGACTAGACAAACATTGATTGATGTCAAGAATGATGAATTCACTGTTCAAGTGGGAGAAAAACAAATGAAATTTAACATATGTAAAATTCTACAAAATCTAGATAAAGATGAAGAATATATTGGAGAATTGATAGCCTCATCCATATAGTTGAGAACTAGATTGTGGAATTCAAGATGAAAGATTTTTTAAATGATTGTTGGCATGAAGAAATTAAAAAAATCTTAAAGTTAGAAAAAGATATGTAACAAAAAAAAGTCATGATGCACCTTGATGAAGACACATGTTATGATATCATGATATTTTTCAAAGTCATGATAGCAAAATAAAAGGAGACATGCTATGATCATGTCATGACTCACATTGCAAAAGTCATGATATTTCCATGTGAAGAAAAAGGAGAAATAAAATGTAGGAACTATTGAAAACATAGACATAACATGACTAGAAAAAGTCACACCACTACTTGATGATGCTTGGGGAGATATATGGAGCTATGATACATCTTGATAAGCACATAAAAAAAATAAAGACCAAGGAAGAAGATGAACTAGCTTATTCCTAAAACCAAACCTAGAACATTTGCACCGTGATTAGCTATGGAAGTTGCATCCACTAAATTTCTACTCAAGATTTCTATCAACTTGTTATCTATGTGAATTAAGTGTCGATTAAGTTTCACATAGTTTTGCGAAATCAGTCTATGCTTTGCATCCAAACTAATTTTATTCTCTCTATTTAGCTTCTACATAGAGAAAATTCATCAAATTGGACCACCCTAAACTATTTTGTTGCATTTATCATAATAGAATTAATTTAACCTTTGCATAAACTCGCTTATGGGAAGTTATAATTTCTATAAAAAAAAGATATTTTATAATTTTTTCACTATGTTAACTTATAATGAAAATCATCTTTCACAAGCCATAACTTATAATTTTTCCATAGTAGTATGAAGTCGGTGGACACAAAACAAAACAAGTTATTCATATGAATTATATGAGGGAAAACTATATATTTATATATTTAGGCATACACATACACATAGTGCATAAAATAGTTTAACTAAAAAGATCTTATTGGGTTCTCTAAACCAAAACAAAATGCTTTGGGAATAATACATGACATTATAATTTTTTTAATCTTTAAAGATGTTCATTGAGCTCCACTAGCTTGATGAACTTCTGAAAGCTTGCTCTAGGAGCTCAATGAGCTCACTCCAGGAGCTCATGAGCTCCTGGTAGCTCATAGAAGCTTGTAAAGGGTTATTGGGAGATCCACGAGCTCGCAACAACTCAATGAGTTGTTGGAGCTCTACAAGCTTGCTTTGAGAATTGGCAGAAGCTTTTAAGGAACACCTAGGAGATCCACGAGCTTGCATGAGCTCAACAAACTTTTAGAAGCTCACTTTAAGAGCTCGTAATGGGCTCCACGAGCTCATTGGAGCTAGTAACAAGCTCATAAGAGTTTGTAATGAGCTGATAGGAGCTCATAACTAGTTGACAAGAGCTATTAGGAGATCCACGAGCTCACAATAAATCAAAAATGAAATATTCGATATAATATATCAAAGATACGTGCCTTATATATATTCACTTTATACTGTATGGTTAATAAATAAATAAATAACATATTAGAATGGCTTAATGGTGTACATGACATACTTAACTTAAAATGAGTCTGAATAAATTAGCTTGATTATTAAATATCATATAAGCCCCAATTAAGGAATTGGGTCCATTCATTCTCCAAATGGCTCTTATGATTCACAACATCCACAAGGTTGCATGAGTTAAACAAATTTCCAGGTGCTCACTTTAGGAGCTCATAATGAGTTACCGAGAGCTCAATTAGCTCCACAATGTCACGGGCCTACTTTGTCCACATAGAAGTGTAGCCTGTATGATGGTTTCAGATATTCACTTTTGTGAGACTTAGCTTGCCAAGCCACACTTTATACTTTTATGCTGATTGGTTTTGCCTTGCCTCAAGCTCATCAAAAGAGTAGCTCTAACTCCCAATCAATTTATGTAGGATAGGCCAACACCCTTCTTTATAGTTAAGTCACATACTAGTGACAAACTTCACAAACTTAACCAGATCAGTATGCATGAACTCCAAAGAAGCATCACCTTCAATCCATTTACTCACCTTCTGGAGAACTCTCACATATTTTCACTCAAATCCATCAACACACTTGATCTTAAATAAAATCTTCAGCTACAATCATATATGCTCACACATTAAGTCCGTGACAATGACCTCATAGGAGCTAGCAACAAACTCATATGATCTGGTAACAAGCTCATAGGAGCTCATAACAAGCTGACAAGAGCTCCTGGGAGGTCCACGAACTCACAAGACCTCCACAAGCTTCATGGAATTAAAAGAGGTGCAAGAACTCCATGAGGTCGTAACAAGTTACCATGAGCTCTCAATGTGGCCTGTTGGTTGATAATGATCTCGTAACATGGATCTCTTCTAGTAATTAGCTCCTCATAACATCTTCATTCTAACTATCTTATTTTATAATTTTAGGTATAGGGCTTTTTTTAGAATATTTAATATAATTAATACCATAGGGGACTTATTTTTTTAAAATCATAATTCAAAGTAATTATGAACCCTTACTCATACTATTTAATAATTGTCCCTAAATAAAACATAAATATTTTTTAAATTTTAGTTTGAAAACATATGTATATGGGTTTTTAGTGAAGCAGAAGCACGTCCGAATGTGCGGATGCTCGGAAATAGATCATATCTGGTTTTTCTGATTTAACCATGGGAATTGGAGCAGTCGTTGGAGACAAATGGTCAACAAGAATTCTCTGGGCATGTGTCATCGGAACCGCAGTCACTCTCTTCATGGTTGTGGCAGAAAGAAAAGCACAAGACCAGCGTCGAATGATTCACGCCATTGATGACATAGACGATGATGAGAGTGCTTGAAATAGTACTTTTTTGTTATAAATGTCGCCTACTTAACATATATTTTGATTCTGCAGAAGATTTTTAACTTCCAGCTTTAGCTGCATCACTGCTCGAATATAGATCTTCTTTGGTAATGAACTGCTTACTAAAAACATGAAGTGAATTACAAGAACATCAAGATTATTCCCTACTGTGCAAGTGTATTTTGTCTTGTTGGTAAGCTTACATGAGTAGGGTTCTAGATCTATTACTCACTAGTTGTGTGAATAGCTTTTAAATGTTCTTGTAAAACATTTAATTGGGGGATCAACTAGATTTACATTGGATTTCATTGGTATTGGAAGAGAAACAAATTTTTATGATATTAATCCACATTGGAAAAGAGGGGATCAACTGAATTCTAAGCAAAATCACAAACTAATTGGGGGCAATTTGGTGTGTCTTATTATTTGGTTATATTTTGAGTTAGGTTTTTATTAGATTAAGCAAATACAAATCATGATTTGTCATTTAACTCGCATGAAGTTAATTTTTTCTTGTTTATAAACTTTATTTTCTTGATTCATTTTATTTATTTTTGTATATGATCATGCTATCTTTAACTTTAATCATCATCATCATCATTATCATAATTACTCTAATATATTTATTATTTGTGTTTTTTTTTATTTTTTTTTGTTTGACATATTGGCTTTATTACTTTGATCTTGATAACAATTATTTTATGAATGTCTTGATATTTTTTTTGTTTGATATTCATATCTTGAAATATAATTTTTTACTTGTCATTCTATAGAATGTATCTTTTATTTTATTAAAAATTATATGATCACATATTATTCTAGCAAACCTTTTTTTCCTTTATCAATGTGGAATTATTCTCATGAGATATGATTGATGGCTAAAAAATGAAAGGAATGATTTTTATTAAAGGGTAAAAAATCTCAAAAACTAAGAGTTCATATATAGATATGTATATATATAAGTATGAAAAAAAAAATACACGGATGCTTTTTATGTATTAGGTGCATTCTACTACATAAAAAAACATACACAATAACAATAACTGAACACTCCTCCTGTAGGAGATATGTCATCAACACACAATTTAGAGGAAAAATGCGTGGTATGATATCCTCTCGAAGTATTAGTAAAAATACATGCAAATTGGTGTCTAGTAGGCATATGTGCTTTGATAGTGAAATTCACATTAAATTTTTTTTGATGAATTAGCCGTTAATCTCAATATAATTTATTTGCTCATAGAAAATTTGATCGAAAGTAATGTGCCATGCTAACCAATTATCATAAGATAGAGTGATTGGTCTAAAAATTGAAAAATTCAACTCATAGAGTATGTTTGATATACACAGTTTACAAGTAATAGATATCATAATATTGTATGCTGCATCTATATTAGATTTAAAAATAATTATTTGTATCTTAATATTCTTATCAAAAAGATATAAATTATTATCAAAATCATATGATTCACGATTTGATTCATGTATCACGGAAAAAAAATAATCTGACTCTTTAAAAGAATCAAAAATATATATGAATTGAAGACTGAATCGCTGAATCGCAAATTGATTCACATATATCAATTTAATATAGATTCTCAAGGAATTAAGATCTTCAAAAAGTTACAAAAGTAAAAATTAAAATATAAAAAAATTGTCAATTGTATGAATTAATTAACGTAGAAAAAAAAATAACTTCAACATTTAATATTATGAACTTAAAGTGAAAATGTAACAAAATATCAAAAAAGTCAAAAATAAAAATTAAAATGCAAAAAAAAATTATCAACTATAGGAAATATAACTTAATTAACATGAAAAAAAATTAAAAAAAATTGATTTATAATTCGATTTTCGATTTATTAATCAAGTATTTCGATTCTCGATTCAAATCTCGATTTAATAGTTATGGGTATAATAACTTATGACATATATCTTTTTTATAATTAATGGAGTCAAACTAGAATTAGAGTAATAAGTTATACTAAATTGACCTTTTCTTTGAAAAAAATATCAAACATAGGTGTTATTTTCATATACCTAAGCATGTGAATAACAATATCAAAGTGAATTTACCTAGTAAAATCTAGAAAAAATTAGTTATGCTAACAAGATAATTGATACATTATATGATAATTATAAGATGGGTCAATATTCTTATTATTTTATAGTATGTATTTATATTTGAAGAGAATTCCATACTTGAATTAAGTAAAATATCTATTAAAGTACAACTTAATTACTCAAACTCAGAAATAATATTAGATATGTATTTATATTATCATAAAAATATTTATTCACCTTAATAAATAATCTCAATCTCAAGAAAATAATCAATGTAACTATTTGGTTATTTATCAAAAATTTCATATTGAAAATACTATTTTAACTAGGAAGTGCCTAACTATTTATCCTATTTGTTGAAGATAATTATTGAAGTAGATTATATTCATTTCTCTTTCTTTTTTATTTTTATTTACTTTATATTTTTGATGAGAGCATCCAATTTGTGTGCTGCCCCAATCAACTTGTGTCATATATAAGAAATGGCCAAGAATTCTAGGGTTCTGGTGATCCGTATCATGTATTTGAAGTTCAAATTTATACCTGCTCCTGTGTTGGTGTATGGAATTCGAAGCACAAACATGATACTTTGTACCCAAAAGTATCTTTGAGTGGTGATAGCATTATAGACATTGTATAAGTTCAATGTACCGACTATCATCTACCTTAGGGAACAAGATCCTCGGAGAGTGTGTGAGGGTACCAGGGGACTAGTTGTTTTTGGGCAATTGATAACACTAAGACAAATTATCCATGTATTATGCATCCTAGATGTTGCAGAAAAGGAGTGTTAACCCTTCTTTAATCTTCTCTGCTAGAAATGCCATATCATGTGTGGACATTGCTACTAAAGTCAACATGTATTATATTATGAAAGCTACAATGCTACTAGTTGAAGACTGCAAATTTAAGAGAATTGCATATTATCTTGGAGCTATGATGAGCAAGACCATGTTCAAGATCGACTCCAGGGAACTTTAAACAACATGATACTACTAGGTTAGGGGGTAAGTTTGGACTTGTACTTTAGCTCGAGGAGTTTTTGATGTTTTATAATTTTATGTTTACCGTTATTTTATTATCTTTTTAAATTATTTTCTAATGGGAGCATTTAACTTTTAGGCTGTCTTGATTAGTTTGTCTTCTATATTAGGGTGGTTCCTATATCTCATTGCTATCCACATTAAAGAATTGAGTTTGTAATTTTATAATTATGAATAAATTAAAAAAACAAAAGAAAAGAATATTGAACTGCATGGTTTGTTATGTATCTAGTTTTGATGGTGTTGTGATTTTTAAGTTGTATACTCATTTTATTTTATTTTATGCTTTTGGTGGGAGCATTAGTCTATGAGCTACCAAATCATAATAATCAATTTTGTAAGGATAGTTATTGTATGACATTGATTTATTGAGTATTATTGTATTTTTTTTTTTCTGTATGAGTTTGAATTTCAACATGATATTAGAGCAAAAAAATTTTGTACTATCTATCTGTCTATTTATTTGTCTATTTATTTGTCTATCTATTTGTCTATCTATCTGTCTATCTATCTATTTATCTATCTTTCTATTTATTTATCTGACTGTCTATCTATTTATTTGTCAATCTGTCTATTTATTTATATTTCTATATGTCTATATGTTTATCTGTCTATATGTTTATATGTCTATATGTTTATATGTTTATTTGTCTAACTTTATTTTTATATGATGCCATGATACTTTTATAGTGGTTGTTTTCTTGTGCTAATTGATGCTACAAATGGTAGTTCTAGAAGGATTTTGATTGTTCAGAAAGTTTAATTTGGTGCTACAATGCATCCTCATTAAGACAATATATTATTCCTCTTATTTAGAAATAATTAATTATTTTACTCATTTTTTATTTTAGACTAATAGATTTTTGACAATTAGCTAATATTTGTATTACTAGTAATCATATTTTATTTATTATATAATTTTTTTATTTTAAAAAAATTATAGTAGCCAATAAAAAATTATGTTGGTTATTTAAGTATTATTGTTTTGAACATTCATTATAATAGCAACATATAGAAGAAAAACTATAGTAGTTTTAGTAGGCAATCACTGAAAGATACCTATCATTATAATAAGCATCTATTCATATATAGATGTTCAATGTCACAATCAATTATTAGTAATAAGAAATTATGTTACCCTTTACTGAGAGAGAATTATTTTTTTTAATCAGTGATTTGAGTTTCATGTTTCCAAGATTTTCACCGTGATTTGTGTTTACTGTTTCCAAGATTTTCACTGTGATTTTGAGCTATTAACATCATGGCAATTAAGTGCAGGATTTTGCCCCATGGGTTTTTTTATTAATTGTGTATCAGATTGTAGTCACTGATAGAAGCATAACCCTAATAGTAAAGGAGTCAAGTGGGCCAAGTAGCCTAGATATGCCATGAGGCATGACTTGAAATAGTTGTGCCATGCATGGCACAGCGTGGTTCAGAATCATGCTTGGACTATGGTCGTGTCAACCCACAGCATGACTTGTACCAAGCTGGGCAGAGGCTAATTGTGCCTTGTGTCAGGCCAGGCTCAGTCCACATACCAGGCCCATTGGCATTGTGCACAATCCAGTGAGTTGGTAATTGGGCAAGAGTCATAGGTCATGGGTCATAGTCTCTTCATAGGTTTTATTAAGATTTTTTTTTAAACCAAACATCCTACACCTCAGCCATTGCATTTGCCCATTATGTTTATGTAACAACTCCCAACAAAGAAAGCGACAAGTTGCATGTGTCACATTCAATGTCAGTAAAAATATTAAAAAATAAAAAAAAATCATATTTTATTATTTTTTATAACCGTCATATTTCATTCCATTAGCTACGCAATAGAAATCTAATGGCTATTAATTTTTTTATTTATTTTAATTATAAAAAAATTATATATATATATATATATATATATATATTGAAAGGGTATCGCCCGTGGGATTACACTACCCATAAAATAATTATCAGTAGAGTTATAATCTTAGTAGAAAATTAACTACAAAGAATTGATGATAATGATAACATGTTGAAAGAAGCTTTAAAAATTACCATTATGTAAGTAGAAAATAATCAGAGACTAAATATTTTAATATCTATGGAGAAAGAACTTGATCATGAAGTACATGAGTGGGTCAAGTCTGAGGCTCCAGAAGTTAGTCAGTCAACACATGATATACGGCCCCTAGCTTGACATTTGGAGCATGTTACGGAGAGCAATATTACATAATATCTTCTAACATATGATGAAGAATATTTAATATTTCATGAAGCTTCAAATTGTTTAGTTGTATCTTTATGGATGACAGTAATATAAGAAGAAATTAAAGTTCATTAAATTTTATTATACTTTAACAATGGAAGGTAGTAAGTAAATTTATACCTTATTTTTTGTTAATTTTAAGTTATCCTCAAGTGTGTGTTATAGTTTAGAAGAATAGAGGAGGAAGATATCTCATCTATCATATGCATCAGTAGTAGAAAGTTTAATATTTCTAATGATTTGTACAAGATCAAACATTGCACAAGCAATGAGAGTTTTTAGTTAATTTATAAAAAATTCTAATAGAGAGCATTGATGTATTGTGAATAAAATTTTTAGATATATTAAAAAACCTCAAATGTTTCATTATGTTTTAGATGTTTGGATCTTATTGTTAGAGGTTATGTTAATACAAAATATGATGTAAATATTAATAATAATAAGTCAATCACATGGTATATTTATATTCTTGCTATAGAAGCTGAAAGTTGAGTTTCAAATTTAAAGTATCTTGCAGCTACACAAGCTAGTAAAAAGATAATATGGTTATAGATATTATTGGAAGAATTTGGTCACAAATAAAATAAAGTCACTTTATTTTGTTATAGTTAGAGTGTTCTACACTTAGCAAAAAATTTAATATTTCATTCAAAGACAAACATAAATATCATTTTGTTTAAGAGAAAGTTAAAGAAGGAAGTGTTGGTATACAAAAGATTTATACTGATGAGAACATGACAAATATTTTGATCAAATTGATCAATACTGATAAGTTTGAATGAAATACAACATAATGTGACTTAGCAAAAACACAAGCAAGGATAGACAAATGAGAAAAATAATTTTCAAGTGATAGAATATAACGGCAAGGGGTAGGTGAAACATCACCTAGTCCATATCGGAAATCCCTTTGGGATTATTGATTTTTCTTCTATAAAAAATGTTCCTCTTATGAAAAATAATACAATCTCAATTTCCTTTTTACTTGTGTTGCATTTCTTGTATTATTTATTTTATTATCTACAGTGTTACATTTTCTATTTTCAAATTATTGTTGCGACTTGCGAGTTCAATTTTTATAACATATATCTTTAGATAGATTCAATATTATCCATCACCAAAGGTCCTCTCAAATTCGCTCAAATCATGGTGAACATCTGTGATTGTATTCACGTTCATGCTAATGAGAAATCTCTAACAACTTTTTAGTTCATGGTTGCTGACTTACACATATCTAGATAAGATCCAAAGAAGCACATAGGAATCATCACCACTTTCATATTTTTTGCATTGTTACACAAAAGTAATGGAGATTTGTGATGCCAACTATTGAAAGTATCATCCAATTTCCTCACAAACTTATGCCTCTGCTTTGCTCGATGAAATTGTGAAAAATCAGTTTTTGGTGGAATGATTTTGATATAGAAAGATTGACATGCAACTTTTTTGTGCGTAGTTGTTATTTCGCACACAATATATATCTTATAGTAGTGAATGGCACACATTTGGTGTGCCCATACTTCTTGGATTTTAAGCCCTTAGCCACACATACATTATCTAGGGTTTATCCCCCCAAGGGTTCTTGCTCTAATACAATGTAGAATAAAACAATGGAACAAACTTAATATTTATTTAACTTAATAATGTTAACATATATGAGAGTCTCTTATATAGAGGTTATCCCCCCTTAGGTGTCCCATCAAAGCATAAAATAAAGGAACTTATATTAATAAAAAAAATTGTAACATCACAAACTTCAATAATTTCTAGCTTAATATCAAAGAGTATATCTTATAGACATAAAATATATCTATGTTTTTAGTTTATTCTTTGTATTATTTCAATGGATATGATTGAATGGAGATGTTAATTATGAAAATTGCATCATTTTTTGGAATTTCGGAGGCTTTGAATATTAAAGAAAGCTTGATTGCAACAAAATGAGTCGTGATGCCTTAATAAAAAATTGTGACAACATATTTGAAAGATTTGAAGTATGAGGGGTCACTACAATTTATTTCCAAGACGTTATGTTCACATGCCACAATACCATATTTATCAGTCATGATGCCAAGCAGACCCAATAAGCACCAATAAAGTCGTGAAAATAGATAGCTTCTCTTTGGTCGCAACTGACTCATGTAGTTGCGACACTACTTTTTGGTCGTAGCAATATCATATATGTTGGAACTCTACTTCTTAGTCACAACAATACTCATAAGTTATAATTTTGCTTACTAGGCATGATATTATTTCTTTGGTCATGATATTAAATTGCCGGTCCACCTTATCTCTCAGCTATGATCACATTTCCTAAGTCATGAAATATTTTTCTTATAAGCAACACTATTTCATGCTTCATGACACTAATTCTTATTTACAGTAACATGTCTCAGTCACAATGCTGATTGTCTTCTTGTGATGTAAGCAAAGCCAATATGCACAATTGAAGTTGTGACTTTGTCTTTCTCGTTGTGATTTGGACTAGCATAAACATAAACTCACGCCAAAGTTTATTTTTAAATAGAGGATATAAAGAGCTGTGAGGGGGATCAAAAGACGAGCACACAAGAGCATAACATGAAGAGGGAAGCAATAGTTAGAATAGAGTTGATAGAACAAAATAGGATATGAAAGGGAATTGAACATGTTTTTACCGATAATACTCCGACAAAGTAATTCGGTAGTAGAGAGAATTACTCACACCCAAATAGAGGTGTCAAACGGGCCGGCCCAGCACGGCACGGCCCGTTTTTCACGTGCCCAGCCGTGCTGCCGTGCCGTGCCGTGCCCGGCACGGCACGGTTTTTTAAATTCGGGCATGGCACGGCCCGTGGGCACGGCAAGGCCATGCCGTGCCGTGCCGGCCCGCTCGGGCACGGGCGCACGGCAAGGCAGGGCAGGCGGGTCGGGGCGGGTCGGGTCTGTTTGGACCCAACCCGCGGTCTTTTTACCGGGGGCGGGGCCCGGTTGGGTCACGAGTCACGACTCAGGCACGCGGGCCGACGTGCCGGGCACGGCCCGGCACGTGGTTTGTTCGGCCGGGCCCGGCACGGGCCCGGGCACGTTTTTTTATCGTGCCGGGCCGGCCCAGGCACGGCCGAACCGTGTCGTGCCTCGTGCCGGGCCGGGCCGGCCCGGCCCGTTTGACACCTCTGCACCCAATTGCATAAAGCATAATCTTAGGAAAGTTCTAATAGTGGGAAAACCTCTTGACACAGAGGAATTCAACAATATTTTCATCTATATTTATTTGTATTTGTGAACTAATGCTGGATTCAATACTTGATTTATATTTATTCCCAATGTTAGACTAAATCTTTTTTTAGGGTTGATTTATAATTTATGTACATTGATTATTGAATTATAATGTAATTCATTTTATAAAAATGTAGTATTACTTTTGTTGATGTTCTTGATAATGATGTAGATATTCTGGCCTCTACCAAGATGTATACAATGTATCTGGTTAATTAGTTATGTGAATTGTATAATGTTTAGTAATGATTTATATCTGGTACATCCAATAAATTTAATTATCATGCTCATATATATTTCTTAGGATGGTGATAGACATTAAGAACACATGTGTGCGACCATTAGAAAGATGGCATACTATAAGAGCACATGTGCCAAAAACTCTCTACATGGACTATTGGAAATGAACTTATATACTTGGCACATTCATCACATGGAATGTGATAGGTGATTGATAAAATGTCTTGGCGTTATTCAATAATTTGACCATCTGAGATATTGTATGATTCTTAGAATGATTATGACATGTGAATAAGGTCACATGCCTGATGCACTCATCGTGGTGAGTGATTTTATGTGTGTCTAGCACGGATAATAAGCATATTATTATCCTTATCACTCACATGAACTATTTTTGGTGACAAAGTGATGTGTATGATAAGTTGGATCTATAATTATCAACTTCACTTATTTTATTTTTCAAAAACTAATGATTTGTAGGCTATATGATCATAAATATTGAGCAAGGGCAATCAATATGCACAACAAAGTAGATCAATCCTAGAACTCTTTGAATCATGTATATGTTATGTATAAATACAATAGAAGACTTTGATACAATGACCAACCAACACAACTGTTGTCAATATCAAGTGATATGATACCATCTATATTTATTTCTATGTATATTTTTGTGTAATATATTCCATGTTTTTTTTATAATTTTTTATTCTTAAGGTGTTTAACTAAATAGTAAAATTTTATTGTAATTTCTGTGTGTGTGTGTGTAGGACTTGGAGACTGAGAACTACTTTTGTGGGGATGAGTGTAAGCAAATTTTACATTTTACTTTACTCAAAAAATTGACTAAATGTATCATCATCAACATCAATCATTAAAACACATTATGATATTCTTCAAGTATCAAATAAAATTGAGTTCTTCAAGCAATTCGATCATCGCACAAATTCAACTTCTGAATATTTTTTCTTGCATTTTTCATATACGTTTTTAAATGTGTATCTCTTTTTTATATCTTTTATTAAATTAGTAATCTAAATATTTTTAATTAGAATCATGCATGCTTTATATTTTATATATCCAAATTATCTAAGATGTTTATCTCCAATTTTATCATTGCTATTTGTGATATCTATATATTTTCTAATTTTCTAATTTTTATTTTTATCATTATGAGTTTTCTCATGTATTTATCTTTGTGTTTGTGTGTATGTACTATGATCATTTATTGAATATTATGTCATGTAATAGTTTAATATTTTAAATGATAAAATAAAACAAGTCTAACAAATGTATGATAATTTTCTCTTTAATATGACATACATTTTTCAATCACATAAAATTAATGATGTAATTTTTCTTATCATCTAATGAACTTTAATCATATAGGTAGTCTATTATGGTTTATAATTTTTATTGTAATTTTATTTTTTATTTTACTTTATTGCCATATGGAAAGGAGCGCCCAAACTTGTAGATTGACTCAATTCGATGAGTCTATTATGCAGAGGTCTTTTTGATACATGTATTGAGGTTTATGGATTTTATAGATTGTTTGTTTATATTTTGACTTAACATTGTAATATGATATCAGAGCCAAAATCTTAGGGTAGTAACTATATGGTTTGTAGAGAGAGACAAATAGAATACATGCACTATAATGGCTCAATGCACGCGTGAAATGTGCGCATGGCACATGTGAAGATGGACCATACATGCAACTACGTGCACCAAACCCTAGGGTTTCTTGTTTTGTGGTGAACCTCTCTCCTTACTTACCTACATCACATGCATGCTATGTGTGACACATGATAACACATAGCAGGGCATGCCATTTCCACCTTAATCTGCACATTGTTTCGTGTATTGTGTGCAACATGCACACATAGCAGGGCATGCCATTTCCACCTTAATCTGCACATTGTTTCGTGTATTGTGTGCAACATGCACACATAGCAAACATGCCAAAGAACAAGCATTTTTTAAAAAACAAGAAGGGGTAGACTTTTGTGTTGTGTTTGTGAGTGGCATCAACCCATTCTTTGGGGTCAAAATTAGTTGTGTAGTATTTGATGTTAATTAGGGGAGTAGTGATATAGTGTTAGTGTGCAAACACAAGAGATTCTTCCTATAGTATACATATTGTGTAAAGAAAAAACATACCATATAGAGTTATTAGCAGTTATTTTTAGTGAATGGGCCATGAGAACTACGAAGTATTGAAAGAAACATGTTGACTATCAAACTATCAGTCATCTAGTGGTTATCATTGAATTCATCTACTATCTTACTTACTAGAAATGTGTATACAATTTTTGTTCTAAAATAATATTGAATATTTCTTATTTTTCAAGTACCACTGATCTTGTCACTCTCATTTACTTTTAACTCTTTAAATTATTAACATAGGAGCCAAAACTTAGTTATTCATATTATTTGTAATTATTTTTTTTTTCGCTAATATATTTTCTTATTTCTTGTATATTATGGTAAGTAATGAAAATCATTCATAATTTATTGCGTATGCAAGTATTCAACTTGATCTCTTATTTATTCTTTGTATTTTGTTTATTTTTTATTATTTTCTAATTTTTTTATGAGTTATCTTTCTAGTTGATTCAATTCTAATTTGTGTGTGTGTGTGGATGTTTGTTTGTAATATCAAAAGATTCTAAGTAAGACTTTATTGTGTTTGAGTGGTATATATTATATCTCCTCTACAATAGAATTGCATACTATGTATTCCAGTATGTTGAATCATTTATTTATACATTCTCAACTTGGTCATTCATCCTTCGTAAAGTTGTGAATAATTTACCTTAATTTTAAGAATATTTTTATTACAGAGTTTGAGGCATGTCAATAAAAAAATTATATCAAAGTTTTCTATCATACCCTTTAGACTAGTGGGTACATTCTCATTCAATGTGATATATTCAATTGTATGGAGATCTAGTGGAGTTGAAACTTGATAGGGTTTTAGGTATTTGTTTATTTTTATTGATGATTATTCCTAATTTAAATGAGTATTTATTTTTCGTGTTAGATCATGAGTTTTTTAATTTTCAATTATTTTATAAAATGAAAAAAAAAATTATTTGATTAAATTTTAAAAAAAGAAGTGATGATATGTTAAAATATATGTTAAATAAAATCAACTTTTATTATATGATCACAAGATTATATATCAAACTTTTTGTGTTAGTATATTTTCATATAAAGAGATTACTAAAAGAAAAAATAGAAATTTAGTTGAGATAGCTTGGATACTCATATTTGGTAGGAGTGCTCTCGAAGTATTTGTTTAAGGGGATGAGTGTTAAATTTTAAAGTAACTCATCAATTGGATTTCTTAATTTATGTTCTTTATAATATTACAACGTACAGAGATTATTTAGCATTCCTTTAAGTTTCATTTTGAAAATATTTGTTTTATTTATAATCTATATCTAGGATAATATAAATTAGCACATAGTCTTAAAGTGTATCTTTCTTAGTTGCTATTCTATTCAAAAAATATATTAGATTTTTTTTATCAGTCTAATATAATTTTAGTTAGTATTGATTTTTTTTTTGAGTAACACATTTTTTAGCGAGACTAGGAAGAGTTCGAGTCTAAAATATATATATAATATATAGATCTATTATTATTTTTTTCTTATTCCTCTATTGTGTAACTTGAAGCTCCAATTATGAGAGAGCATTGCTCATTCACTACAACTAAACTTGTTAATCTACAATATGTTGATATTTTTATTGAGTCATTATTTATACCAATAAATATAGATCATATCGACTTTGGACCATGGGAGAGTGGGATATCTAAAGAGAGATAATTTTTTTCTAGTGCAGTCGATACAATCGGTCATAAGTCTCTTGTAGTTCAAACTCATGATGAGTTGGAGATTATGGATCACCTAGGACTTGGAATTTATATTAGTAGAAGGAGGCATCCATTGTCTTCTTAGATCTAAGATGAATTTTTTGAGGATTCAGATGATCATGCAACCAGCTTCTATGATGTTGATCTTTTGATCGTCCTCTTTAAAGGATAAATGAGTTATTGAATATTTGATTTTACATGTTCTCTCTAGTATTTATATTTCTTTTTTTTTTCTTTATTACTTCTCTTGATAATACTGTGATACTAATATTTCTTTATGAAACATTATTTAATGTAGGATATCTTTAGTCATGTTTTAAAATATAAATATAATTTCTTCAATAAGATATGAGAACTAATATCATTAAATATTATAAGTTAGAAAAATAATTAATAATTAATAAATTTAGAAAATATAGTGGAGTGATATTCGTGATGTTATATATAGTCGTAATGATGCATCATTTGTATACCTCATCGCCCACTATATAAATTTTACATGATAAATTAATAAAATAATTTTAGGATTCCAAGAGTTTCTTCATCCTCATGATGACCATGTCATATATGAGTACATGATGAGAATCTTTAATGAACATGACATTCACAATAAGATATTTAGTATCACATTTGATAATATATATAATAATATAGTTATTATTAGTATATTTGTTATGACTATTAGATATGAGTTATTAGTTAAGATTTTTCATGTTAGGGGCATGTATCACATTATTAACCTAATAGTACAAGCGGGTATGAATATTATTTATCTTTCAATAAAAAACTCACTAAAATATCATAGAATGCAAAGTAGATAATAAGAATTTGATAGTCTCTATTTGTCTACGGGTCTAAAGAAGAAGAATGACAATTTATTATTGATAATTCTAACTGAGATATAAGAATTTCTTTTATAAAATTTCTGAAAATTTTTTATGATATGTCGAATATATATTTGCATGTTTATACTCTTATTACTTACATTACACTTAGGTGCATATACAATATTAGTAGCATGTTTACCAAGTTTAGTAGTCACCCTATATTTAGTATCATAGTCATTGATATGAAAATTAATTATTTAAAGTACTAATTTATTATTTTATCTCTTTATTATTTGGATGCCTACATAAATTCTAAGGTTAAGATAGAAAGGATATAGAACATTTTGACAAACAAATCTACGTGCATTAACCACGACCACCAATTTTAAGGGTTCACTCACAAAAAAATTGATCAACTTATTTATATATTATGATAATAGGTATGGTAGAAGTTATAGTCAGGCTCTAAGTATGATAAATAGACATAGATATTATATTTTAAGATGATAAATTCTTCATTTAGTTAGCGAGTGAAATGATGAGGTGGTTCATCAAACATGAGCAAGTTGTATTAGTACTTAAATATTGATTATTATTCAATCATATCACATAATAATAAGAAGAAATTTGATAATTTATTATGGTGGAATTCATATGAATCTACCTATCTTATGATGTCTAAGATAATATGTGATCTATTGATTCCTCTAATGTCTAGCATAGTATCGGAGTCCATTTTCTTAGTTGTAGTTAATGTCATTTCAAATAGAAAATTGAGACTGATGTGGAATATCATCAAGGCATTTATATGTATGAAGGACTAGTAAGATTCAAGGTTGGGCATTTGCAAGATTCTTTTTTAAATTAGCGATGTAATAAAATAGAAATGCAAGTTCTATTTCTAAATTAAAAATGGATTTTGAAACGCCAATGTTCATTTCTAATGTTTGCAATAGGACCATATCTCTCATTTATGTAGTTTTTATATGCTTTATATAATATATAAATACATATAAAAATCATATAATATGCAATCAAATAAGTACATGCATATATTTACTACAGGGTAACACGTCAAATACTAGACATAAAAGTCTATTTATTTAAGTACACATTCGTAACTTAATTAAAAATAATAATAACACAAAAACTAAAATTTCACAACAAAAATTTTCGTTGCAAAAAATTAATAACATAACATCACAAACAATTACAAGTCCTTGTCATGATGAGTATTGTCCTCTAGAGATCTGGATGGATCCTCTTCAGAATAATGAAAAATAGATGATGCCTCTGCAAACTTGCAATTTATTTTCTTAATATTTAAAATCTTTTGTTGTATTTTCTCTTATATTTTTATTCTTTCAGCCTCTCTTTTTATTATTTCTTTAATTTTTTTTTGTATTTTTCATTCTTTTATTACATCTCATTATTTTTTTCTTTCCAATATATCTTGAATTTCTTATATTTCCTTGTGTAATATCTCATCAAATATATTATTATAATTGGAAGATGATAATGATGAACTCCTAACAGAACCTGGATAAAATGTAAATACATGGGTACCAAGATCGTATACTCACCATTTGTTTGGCTCCACTTCGGTAGCCTAAAAGTAAATATGTTCAACATCAATTTCTAATGCTTTTGTAGAAGGATCTATCAATTGTGAAGCAATGGTAACTATATTCTTCACAGCTTCTTATAATTATAAAAATACAAAATAACCCATCATTACTATATTTGATGAGTACATTATATTTGATGAGTTAGCCTTTATATTTGATGAGTCCATATATAATAACTCATTATTGCGGTAAAAAAAATACTCGAGTTTGCATATTAATTATAGTAAAAATCAAAAAATAAATTTTGGATATTGTTTTCTTTAATTGATTATAATTTACATATGACACTACAAGTACAAATTAAGAAACTCATATTAATATCAATTCTCCGCTTCACAAATGATCCATCTTTTTTTATTGCATATTCGCTTGAACACCTCAAATGGTGTTGGTTAACTTCCCAACTCAGCACCATGAAAATAAATAATAGTTATTATTAAGGCACATGATACATTGTTAAACATATATTATCGTTTGCATTCAAAAAATTTAAATAATAAAAAATAAAGAAAAATAATTATACAAAATATACTGAATGTTAGTAGTCGCCTTTAAACTTCCAATATGGTTTGAAAGTATAAATCATTCACTTGCTTTCTTTGATCGATAATTATGTGAGGTTATATGGAACAAGGCTTTGAACTCCTCACTATTCTAATTTTCTCACCACTCAATCCAAATATTAAGAGGAATATTATTAGACTTTGTAGTTTTATCATATATTTTTTTAATCTGCCAATCTTGCCAGTGTATCTCATACTTATCACATATTTTCATGTATCCTTCCCTAAAATTATAAAATCATTAATTTTTTTGTATTTTTTTTTGTAAAAATAAAATAAAATAATAATATATTCTGATACATTTATTTTAAGAGTAAATCATATTAGATCAAATTAAAAAATAAGTAAATGCATGAAAATTATATCTCAAATTCTTTTCAATAAAATTCTTTCATAGTTGGGGGCATTTTGCTCCACTTTATACCATATGCAATTAGTTTCCCCTTAAATATCTTCTTGATTATTCGAGAATCAAAATGAATAAACTTGTAGGTAATTTAATATCAGTACATACAAATATATATAAATAAAATACACTTTTTTCTACTACTAAGTTAATATTTAATTTATTTATATTTATTATCCAAGATTTCATAACGCAAATATTATTTTAATTTTAAATGATAATATTCGATAAGTAGCAAAATCATACTTTGTTATTAATTAAAATTATCATATTTTAAACCTTATAATTTACTTATAATTTCATTCAAATTGTGGACCGAATAAAAAAAATGATAATGCATGCAAGTATTAAATGTAAGAAAGCTATGTGTTATTTATTGTCAATTGTGGACCGAATAAAGATTTTCTCATAACTTGGCATACAAATTATGGATTATAAATATCTAGCCTGTATTGATGATGTAGTACCAATGCATGGGCCTCATAAGATAGATGGGATGAAGCTTGTAATATCTTTCTATTCAAATTGAGACGAAGTAGAATATCATTGGCAGTTAATCCATGTGTGTCATGATGAGGTGGTGCCAATGTATCTTCGGTACATGTATGAGAATACAAAGAGACATTTGTAGTGTTGTTGTCACTGAATATAAGTAGATTTTCACTTTCACGAACAATTAGTTGGCTTCCTTTATCTCTTCCCATATATTGAAATCTTTGGTCACTTGAATGGTTATGCCTCATGCCTAAATCAAGTTATATAAACATTGAAAAATACATAGACAATAACAAACATAATGATAAATATAATGATAAATACAATGACATTCACAAAAGCAAAAGAAAATATTTATTTAATATCCAAATTATAATAGTTACAAAAAAAGCAAGACAACATAACATGGAAGTTAATAAATGTCTAGTCATCTTCGGAAATTTCAAACAAATTATCTCTATTTACATATTTATCATCATTTAATTTTGTAATTAATTTATCCTCATTATCTTTTTTGATATGGTCATCATCAATGTCCAATTAGTTTTTGTTTTTACCAAATAATATTTGAAGCCTGTCATCTATCCCATAAATGATTGGATAAAGTTTCACATTATTTTTTTGAAATACATGTATATGCGATGAAGTGATATTAACATCTTTTTCAACTTCCGTAACTAATCTAGGTTTTATTTTATATATCATTCACCAAACACAAGGATTTTTTCTTGTGGTTGGATAAGTGTTATAACACACTTATTTAGCTTGTACAATAAGAATAAATGACTTTTACTTATGATAATATATTTTATGATGCACATCTATAAGGTTGTATTAATGATGAATCATAGTACCCAAATTTGGAATATGATCAAATCATTCACACTTAAATAGAATTGTCATCTTAATTGGTAAAGTAGGATACTCCACTTGTAGAATTTTAATTAGTTGACCGTGAAAATCAATATTAGATCCAGTTGAGTTAGACCCCTTAATGCATATATCATTGTTCATTACTGCTATATGAATTATATTCCAAAGTGTGAAATTTGCATCTATTTATATAATATATGAGATATGTCTGTAAACTTCATAATTATCTTTTGCAAGTTTTTTCATTTGTCTGTTACTTATATTTGATAGCAAAAATTATACCTATAAAATGATATAAGATAAAATCATACTTATATAATGTTGCACATTACTTTTTAAAAGCAAGAATGATAAGATACATATTGACAAATTTTTCAAATCAAATTGTAAAATCTTTTTAAAGTTTTACATCAATTGAAGTATCATCAATATGTAGTTCTCTTTGTTTTAATTCATTAGCATAAATTATACAAAAATAACATTAATGATATTTTGAATTATTAAAAAAATGTATCACATATCATTACAAAGAAATGAGAATATAAATTTATTATAAGGTGTAACTTTTTCACGGTTCAACAAGATGTATGTGTGCATATCATGATACTCTTAGTCATTCAAAAAACATTTTGATTTTGCTCTACCATACGATCGACCCACAGGTCACATGTATGAAAAATAAAAAACATATAATTTTATTCTAATCCATTTTTTGGTAATATTTTGTGATGTGGATTATACAATTATGATCGAAAGTAGTGCACACAAAATATTCATATCGATCCTTTCACTTTGGTTTTATTTCGAATATTTTTTTTTAATTTTTTAAGATATATAAAATACATCTTTATTATAAAATAAATATTCGTCGATTACATTTAAATTTTTAGATTAATAAATTAAAATTATATAACCTCTTAAATAGATACATCTATTTGTATTGCATAGATCATGCTATCATAGATTCAAAGGAAAGTGGATCAAAAGATGTTCCATGGAGTCAAAGAAAGTAGGAGAAAAAATACGCTCAAGTTTGCATATAATTATAAAGATTTTATTTTGTAATTGCTTCATTTTTTTTGTTATAATATTACAAGTGAGATTCTTAAAAGAAACTTATTACCGTCAATGTTTCCCCAATAATTTTTGGAAGTAATTCACAGAATGCTATGAGTATTAACCTCTGCATGAACACATGACAAGTTATGATTTTTCATCACAAATAACTTATATTTTTTTCATATCAACATATCATCTCAAATCCCATGTTAGATGCATATCCATTAGGGAACCTTAGCTCCATCAGTCATTTGCACAACACTTCATTGGCATCCTTATCAATACTATAATAAGTCTTATGGATTTTATTTGTTAATTTATCCTTATGTAACTCTGAACATGAACATAACTCTTTCAAATTCTTTTTTGATTTGATATTATTTTTTATTTTTCTTTCCACATTTATGATAGTATTCAAAATATTATCAAAAAAAATTTACTCAATATGTATCACATCTAAGTTGTTTCTAATTATGTTGGTTTTTTAATAAGGCAAATCCCAATAGATATTTTATTTTTTTCAATCATAATGAAAATTTTTCAAAATTTATGTATTAATGTAATATGCATCAATATTTGTAATATTTTTGAACTCGTATCTTTCAATTATATTTATTATTTTGATACTTGACATCAAAGGTGATGCACCTTTTATAATTTTATGAACTTTCCTAAATATGTTGATATTCATCTAAAATAGATGTTCCACATGTAAGAATTTTTGGTGGCTATCAAACCAAAAAATCTTTCCTCCATTTGCTCAGAGAAAATGTATTTGAGTCCTTCATGCAATAAGGAAAAGATAATTTTAATGCAGTACTTCATCATGAAAATATTGAATATGAAGGAAAGTCTCTTATAGTCATCATAAGTGCTGCTCATATTTTAAAGTTCTACTTTTTAGATATATCATATATTTCAACATCATTCTCCTATAATTTTTTGAGCTCCAAAATCAGGAGCTATAAGAAAACATACAATATGCCTTTTGGGTTTCTTTAACCAGACACAATAACATACAAAAATATATATTTATCTTTCATGCACTTTTATGGCGGTAAATTATAAGGTGTAATAATAATTGGTCATGAAGAGCATTGTTGTTATATTTGTCCAAATGGCTGAAATCTATCCATGCACAATCCTAATCTAATATTTTGACTTTTATCTATAAAAGATAGATGACAATAATCATAATATTTCTAAGAATGAGAATCTGAGTAATGTCATATCATGTTATCTTCATTTATATGCTCTTTGTGTCAACTAATATCATTAATAGTGGTTTTAGATACAAATAATATTTGTAAACAAGGAGTTAATAAGAAATAATAATTTTTCTTATAAGAAATATTTATTTTCTATCTTTTACATGCAATATTTCTTTTATATTGAAGATAGTTATAAAAATTACATGTAATTATTTCACTATCTATGCCCCAAAATATATCATGCAGCAATTAATGTAGTAATATTTTTTTTTCACATGCAAATCTAAAACTCATATTAAATACTTTATGCTTTAAAAATTATCTATCATGACATTATTCTTAGATAACAATTCAGACAATAATTGATATAATTTATCAAAACACCTCTCTAAAAAATAATGTTTTATCTTTAAATTCAATAGTTTTGTCACCGTAGATAACTTTAAGTGACCATACAGATTATTTGGCTAAACTTTTTCTTCTGATATTTTTAGCATTTCATAAAATTATTTTGCAGATTAAATTGTGATATTGTCAGTGATATCCAGATTTAATGAAATACCAATAATATTCTTCAACATTGTTTCACATTTATCATAGGGATTAACATATTTCATTACAATATTTGAATTAATATTTCTATTTACATAATATTTTGTTTCTTGTAGCTTAACTATTTTTTCTTGCAAGATAATATTATATTGTGTCCACATTTTGGAAACTTTAATTTTGATATTTATGGTCATTACATTAGTATTTTATTTTCATTTCATTCATATATTCATGTTGTTTTTCAACAAAACCAATACACTTTTCAATCTTATCTACAAACTCATTAATCAAAAACTCATCTTTCAGTCTTACATTCATTCAATAAATGATCAAGTTGTATAATATATTTTATTCTTTTAGCACATAAAATAAACATATTTTTAATTATATTAATGTAGATAGAAATTTATTTGTAATAAAGTTGTAGTGACATATTTAGAATATTTCATAAATCTAATATAAAACTTGTAGTCAAATCATTATTAGATAATTTTGGATTAAAATGAGATAAGGTGGTATTTCAATCTCTTAGATATTTATCAAAAGTCATGAGTTATAATTTTGTTAAATATATAAAACTAAATATTTGATATTTATCTATATTGGATGAAATTATATTAATTAAATAAAAAAAGAATAATTCACAAACTGAGAATTCATGATTTCAGAATTAATAATTTGTACTAACTAATTAGATAAAATCATTTTATTTTATAAAAATCCTAAAAAAATTTGCAATGTCAGTGCATTTAAATATGTTAGTGAAAAAATAACAAATATTAACTAGCGGTGAAGAATATTAATAAATTAATAGGAATATTTACTAATCTATATTAAGCATGTAGTATAAACATTAATAAATATCAGCTGTGACATGCAATATATATTTTTTAAAAAATATATAAAATAGTGAGAGATGTTATTTATTGGATGCACCTTTAATGAAGTGTAGATCAAGCAACTCTATGAATTTTGAAATGAGGTTATAATTTTTTTAGTTGTTCATTTGTTATTATGTTTTAACATTCGAATTGCATACTTTTAAAATGTTTTATGTTATTCATTGCTATATTACATTTTAATTTTTAGCATTTGTTAAAATATTTATAAATTATTCATTATTAATGTTGCACCATTAGTATAAGATCATTTATAAATTATTATATTTCAACAAATCATAGTAAGCAAATTAAGTCCATATTAATTAACATGATCAAAACAATAGGTAAAAATAAAATGTACAAAAATTTCACACATAAATTAGGAAACCCAAAATTTAATAAATCCTATTATGTGCAAAAAATATAAATATTATAATTTATCAATTAGAATGATATTAATTCAAGAAAATAAGAAGAGAGAACCCCTTGAGAATGTTAAATATGAAAAAAAAAATTATAGGTTATAACAAAACACACAAAAAATATAATTCCCAAATACAATACTAATGGGAAATTTTGAAAAACTAAATTTGATACCTCGATTATGGATGATTAGCATGACGAATATTAATTGGAGGAAAACAATTCCAAAAAAAAAAAATCAGACGAACTCTTAATCAAATTAAAAAATTTTCAAATCATAACTTTTTTTAAAAGTTTCTAAGTGTTTTTCAATAAATTAATTATCGTAATTCAGCAACATAACATTATTCTGTTGCTGAATTTTTTAAAATCAAATAAGACGTTTCACATTAGTGATGGTAATAATTTTCATCGCAAAATATAGTAACGGATAAGTATTTCATTTCTAAAAAAACATAGATACATAAATTTCCATTGATAAATATCACTTAGTCGTATCCGCCCACGATAGCATATCACAATTAGTGATGGAATTTAAAAATATTTATAAATCTATCACTAGCTAGTGACAAATTTTTTTTCTATTTCTAATTTTTTCATAATATGTCATCTCCTTCTCTAATAAATTGTTATTAATTTTAAATAATAGAATTGAGCGTTTCTAATTTTTATTTCTAATTGTGATACGTTATCCATGTGTATGCATGTATACATGTATATACACTATTTTCAATATGAAGATATTTATATGTAAATATGTGCACTAAACTCTAAACAAATATATATACATTTACAAGGATATATATATATATATATATATATATATATCCATGTGTATATTTTGTGCAATTATATACATATAAATTTATTGATGTATTTTTAACAAAACTTATCTATATTTTGATGTGTTTTAATATATGTGTGTGTGTGTGTGTGTGTAATTTATAGTATTATACATACATCTACCCATGCATTGACAATAGTTTTTACATAGAAATACATATTACATTTACATGTATGTACATTAAGTATTGTTTAAGTATTTTTAAAAATACATATAAAATATAGTCTTTGATCTATTATTCGATAAAATTTATGATTGAATGCCTATTGAGATGTTGTACATGGTACATTTTTTTTATATTTTGTATTATAAATTTATAAAAGTTGTTTGTGGACATGGAGTTTATTGATGCTTGAACATAATAAATTGTATTACAAATTTATAATCATTTTTGAATGCAAAGTTTGTAGATTCATCAAAGACAGTTTTTATTTTTTACTAATGTCAAATATTATATAATAATTATTATTCATTTTTACTAATTTATAATTGAAATGACTAGTATATACTATTAAAATTGTAGACTTCTTTTCCATTTAAAAAAAAAATAGATGGTGAGATATTTTGCTTTGTTCATGAAAGTATAGATTTGATCAAGATTAATAGTAAGTCAGTTGAATATAAGGATGGTCATACCAAATCTATTATTCTTCATCACAACATCACGTTTGACTCACTTTTTTTTAATTGTTTTTTTTTTAAGTTTTTTTCCATGCTCCTCCCAATCCCTCCTTACCAATCACATAATAGATACACACGACAAACTTCAATAATGGTCAATCATCTCAGTAGTGATCAAGACAAAGCACATTTAACTTTAAAGTTCATATGAGATCCAATGTATTAGTGATGGTTTAAACACATCTAAAATTTGACTCAATTGTTAGTCAAATATGTGTTGGAATAAGCATTGAGTTAAATTCATTCAATATTTTTTTACTATAAAATTTTACCTTTTTTTATGCTTCTACTTGGAGATGATGCGTCCGTGGAGAATTTGTTATACTTTAATTAAACTTTTTGTTGTATTTATCTTATCTCAATTATTACTGTAAATGATAAACTCTTTCAAATAACAAGGTATTATGTTATATATTTTTATGAATGTTACAACAAGTATTTGTTGTTTATTATGAAGTTCATAATAAACAAGGTAATATTGAAAAATTCTTTATTATGGAATCTATCTAATTATCATGTTTATACAATCTAGTTGGTTTGATTCTACACATGCTGAAAGTGAATATGGCATTGCATCTACACAAAGGCAATCAAATATATTTATTATTTATGTGGTTTTTCATCAAGATGTACTGAAGTATATAGCTTTATACTCGAGATAACTCAATACGAGGAGTCTGCCTTTGGGCCAAACATTTTCGAGTGCAATTAAATTTTGTGATGCAGTTTACTTAATATTCTTAACTGAAAGATTTAAATATAAATTTAAGAGGAATTATCAAAGGCATATGAGTGTGATTTGCAATGTTATTGATTATCCTTGGAAAATAACTAGTTGAGTAATCAAAAATATTATAATTATTTGACTATATATTTTTAATAATATTCAAAAATATTCCTTGGAGAATATTATTGTATCTGGGCATGTTGTTCAACCTAGTAGATCATCAGTTATCATTGTCAATGTTATCCGATCAACTCATGATTATCTACTAGGACGAATATGCGAGGATTTTATTCGAAATTATAAATTGAATATTTCTTACAATCAAACACGACATGTTATAGAGAAGGAAATAGAATTTATATTTGGAGTTTCATATAATTATTATAAATTATTACCTTGAATGTGTGAGCATTTTGTCAAAAAAAAAAAAAAAAAAAAAACCCCAGGGAGTATTATGAAATATACTCATTCAGAAGATTAGCAGTTTGTGCAACTTTTCCTTACACATTCTCTATTGATTCAAAGTTTTGCTCTGTGTTGCCGCCATTATTACTATCGACTATCTCATATGAGTGGGTCTTATGGTGAAGCTCTTTTCTCTGCAACAATATATAATATTAATGATTTAATATTTTCTTTAGCTTTTGAGATGATGAGTTTGGAGAATTATGATAATTAGTTCTGGTTTTTAAAAATTATAAAACTATTATTGATGATTTAGTTATTTTTATATCTGGTAGGCATATAACCCTTTTGCGTGTAGTTCTACACTTAGAAAATTATGCATATTGTTATCATATTTGAAAAGTGAATTATAGTAGTCATTTGGATAAACACAATACTAAAGAGAAAAATGAGAAAAAGGAGAAGAAGAATGATGTAAATTAGCTTGATAGTATTACATATGCAAGATTAGATTATGATTATAAGATATGTTTGATATAAATTTGAAAGTCTAATGAAGATGTAGTAGCTTAGGTTGAATCAAATAAACTACAACATCAGGCAATGCAATATCTAACTTCCCAAATAAAAGATATAAAACTCATCATCTAATCTTCATTAGACTTTCAAAAAAAACTCATATATTTGCATGGTCATCTATTTATTTGAACATAAATAAAAAAATAAATTATTTACAAAAAAAATTAAAGGCTTATATTTATATGCACTATATTATATTTTGTTGTGCATTAAAGTTTCAAAAAAAAAATTATTAATGACAATAAAAAATAAGTAAATATTTATATTGACATAAATGTTTTAAAATTATTATTTACAAAAATATAAACAAGATTATCTATTCATTAATTGCATTTTAATTTTCAATATAATTGTAAAAACAAAACTTATTATTTGTAAATAAAACAAACTCATTTATTTATATGAGTTTAATGATAGTTATTTTCAATATAAATGTTTTAAAAAATAATTATTCACATAAAATGCAAACTAAATATTTTATTAATAATTTTTATTCTTAAATTCAAATCATGAAACAAATTATCATCAAAATTTTATATATATATTATTTTTAATAATTTTTAACACACATTATGCACACTAATATGCTTTATACGCATATATACATATTTGTTTTTAATGTACACAATTTACAATATTTTATAAATTGTGTACATTATACAATATTTTATTTTAATACAATTTTTAAAATTAAAATTTTTATATACATGTATAGATATGCGTGTGTGTGTGTGTGTGATACTATCATGCGTTACTTTCAAAATATATTAATATACTGATATGCATATAAATGCACACAATATACACATGCATGTATACATGTATATACACACTATTTTCAAAATGTAGATATATATGCGGATATATATATTTACATAAAAAAGTACAGAGATGTGTATGCATGTGTATATTTATGTAGAATTGTGTCTATGCACACTCACACACACACACACACACACACATATATATACATGCATACATACATACATTCATATATATATATAACTAAATGTGGAGATAAATGTATATATATGTACGATAAAATGCATGCATATACATTTATTTGTATACATCAAGTATAATACGTATATACATATTTTTAATTATTAAATTATGGATTAATTTTTTTCAAATACTTTATTTTTGGGGTCCCAAAATACAAGTTTCCCATTTATGGATGCATATTGTTCTCTAAAAAAGTAATTTTTTTAAAAAAATCATCTTTTAATGATTGTATGTAAATTTTTTGATGATGTGAAGGATATGCTTGTTATAATAATTGATATTGGGTCAAGAATTAAATAATTTTGATTTTCGTGCATAATTTTTTACTAAAAGAAATTATTTTGCTTAAATCATTGATACGGCGTTGGATTGCAAGTACCGGTTTTTTGTGCTCCGTACCGGGGACACCGGACCTTTGAACAGTGACATAGGTCATGAATGGAAGTGCCGATCCGGATTGGTCGCCCATGAACCCGACCTTGCACTCGGCACGCGCTAAGTCTGACACCGGCTGAGGCTAGGCTAGCGTTAATAAGTTGGTGCTCTGGTGCAGATACATTCAAAGAGAGTGGAATTCCTGCCATAAAGATGGGCGGGTTCCTTCGGCACCAAACGTGTGGATAGACGAAGAATGGATGATCAATAATAGAATAACATGGCCATCGGTGGTGTTACCAACACGCAAGCCGAGCAGAAAGAGGTTTTCTTGTGGTGAACTGCAAATCGATCAATGCCCCACGCTCATCTCTTGCGTTTGGAAAGCGAGGATTCGTTGTTTGGTAGAAATGCCATGCAAGCACATCAGTTGGGCTAGCAGGACATGATCTCAATTTTGAGCTCTTGATCTAAATTGAAGCGAAGAGTTCGTTCTTGAAATAGTTTCGCTTGTTGAGTCCCGACAATTGATCAAGAACAATACAGGTAGGGATTCGATCGTTCGTCTCTGCGGTTCCGTTAGCTCAGTTTGTTTGCCTATTGTCATGGGTCAAAAACATGCATCATCACCTACGCTCGTTTCTAGGAAACCACTGTTTTGTTTATTATCATTGATATCTGCCATGCTCATGCTATCATGCTTATGGGCGTTGCTTTCCTCGAATCCGCCTCGATCAATTTCTTCCAGATTTTTGCCCAATTCAAAGTTTCTATCCGTAATTGACATTAGCAGCTTCTACATGTTCAACCGAAGCAACGAGGGTGGTTCTGATGATTCTTCAGCAGTGTTTGCAGATGGTAAAGAGACGGAAGAGAATTTGAGCAAGGAAACGGATACGGAAGATGGCAAATGCGTTCCTACTGTCATAAACAACAAAGAATCTCTTAGGGTTTTCATGTATGATTTGCCCCCAGAGTTCCATTTCCAACTCTTGAACTGGAAGGCGAGAGATAACAGTGTTTGGCCAAATCTTACCGAGAATATACCACAGTATCCAGGTGGGTTGAATCTGCAACATAGCATTGAATATTGGCTTACGTTGGATCTTCTCTCGACAGAAATGCCAGGATCTCGTGCTGTTAGAAATGCTATTAGAGTTAGAAATTCTAGTGAAGCTGATGTGGTGTTCGTGCCTTTCTTTTCTTCTTTAAGTTACAATCGTTTCTCAAAAGTGAAGCTAGGCCAAACCAAAAGCAGAGACAAGCTGCTGCAAGAGAAGCTGGTGGAGTTTGTGACTTCGCAGCCAGAATGGAGGAGGTCTCGTGGGGTTGATCATATCATCCTGGCACACCATCCTAATAGCTTGATAGATGCAAGATATAAGCTATGGCAGGCTATGTTTGTACTTGCTGATTTTGGGAGGTATCCTCCTCACGTAGCTAATGTCCACAAGGACATAATTGCTCCTTACAGACACATGATAAGAAGCTACCACAATGATTCTTCAGATTTTGATAGCCGCCCAACTCTTCTCTATTTTCAAGGAGCCATATACAGGAAAGATGTATGTCTTCTCAAGTTCTTCAACTCGTTCAAATTCTCTTGCCCATTATTTTATTCTATGATGTAGCCCTCTTCTTGTTCTTCATGCATATCTAGAATTGTTCTCTTAGGTTTGATTTTCGTGTAGGTATTGTAGTGATGAGGAGATTGAATTTTTATGTACGTATGTATATATGTATGTTATCATGTGTTAATGCATATAGACATGCATCTTTATGCATCTGTATGTGTACTTGCATGCATGTGTGTGTGTGTTTGTGTGTGTCTGTGTTTATCATGTATATATAGAAATGTATGTACTCAAGTTATCATGGAGGATTAATCTTATATCATTTGCAGGGTGGATTTGCTAGACAAGAGTTGTTCTACCTTCTGAAAGAAGAAAAGGATGTGCATTTTCAATTTGGGAGTGTGCAAGAAGATGGTGTCAGAAAAGCTTCGGTGGGAATGCACTCCTCCAAGTTTTGTCTCAACATCGCAGGTGATACGCCATCCTCAAATCGTCTCTTCGATGCCATCGCCAGCCACTGTGTTCCAGTTATAATCAGCGACGACATCGAACTTCCATTCGAAGATGTCCTCGACTACTCTGAGTTCTGTCTGTTTGTTCGCACATCTGACGCGATCAAAAAGAATTTTCTTATAAATTTCGTGCGAAACATTGGGAAAGAGGAGTGGACCCGGATGTGGCTCCGTCTTATGGCAGTGGAGAGCTATTTTGAGTTTCAATATCCATCAATGGAGGGGGATGCTGTTCAAATGATATGGCAGGCCGTGGCTCGTAAGGTTCCTGCTGTTAGAATGGAAACACACAGGGCTACCCGATTCTCTCATTCCTACTACAATGATGGTGAATTGAGAATTTTACCAACTCCTGCCAATTTTGGATGACGCACAACTTTAGCTTACTTGCCGTAGATGTTCCACATGAACGATCGATTAGTCCAAATTTGGAATGCATCTTCCTCGTTGAATGGTCTGGATCTGCTTCCGGTTGTATATACTTCTCTCGATGCCGATAGAAAGTTGCTTTTTTTTTATTAATAAGATTCATGTATTGTACTCTCTCAAAAAAAAAAAAAAAAATCAAATTTTGTCTAAGTTTAAAGTTTATGTTATGATGTGCATTTAGAGGTAGCATATTAAAGATTCATAATTGACTTGTTCAATAATCATGAGTTATGTCACAAATGCATAGCTCCAAAATGATTCAAAGAGTCCTAGTTCTTATCAATTTAGTCTTTTGTGTTTTTATTATATAATTATAGATATTGAAGATTGTAATTATTAACCTAGTTTGTAATGTTTTAAATATTATTTGTGTGTGTCTATGTGTGTGTGTGTGTGTGTGTGTGTGTGTGTGTGTGTGTGTGTGATTTTGTAAATTGAAATGAGAGAAAAAAAGGTTTGTGTATGTACAATCTTTGTTCTTTAAGAATATTTGCAACTTATTAGGATTTTCTATGATATTAATCTAAAATTTATCAATCTATCATTAATAATTAAATGTGAAATTACCATTATATTGAAATTATTGTTTCTTTATAAGTAGTGGGTTGAAATATTTCTTATAAATCTGATTGTAAAATGATATTGATCACTAAATTTGGCGTGAGCCTTGTTATTTGTTATTGAGGTTCATATCATTTTATAATACTTGTTGTATATAATTTGTTTTGATTATCTATTTTGTATAATCAAATTATTTTTGTTTTAATATTTTCATGTAAGTGCATGAAACAAAATATTAAAAGACTGATAATGTAGCAATATCACAATAACGGAGGTTCCGCCGACCAAGTAATCTGAACCGCTCTGGTTAATTAAATCGAAAATTATATTAATATAAATTGTATTTATTTTACATTTTTTTTCGGGCTGCTATTTTTCATGGTGTGGTACTGTTCATCTCTCTTCTTCCTCTTCTGCATAATTTTATCGTCACTGTCTCTGCTACATAAACTGTAAGAAAATTCTAGACACTTTTGGATATAATTTGTAACGTATATATATTTTCTGGTGGATGTAGCTAGTCTTGTTGAATGACTAGTGAATCATGTTATTTCGTGCATTTCTGTTGTGGTTTTGTTTTCGTTTTTGATTCTGTTGTGGTTGGATTGTGGTTGTGAATTGAATATATATTGTTTGTTTCTATTTCTATATTGTTTTCTTCTTCTGAATCACAATCGTGGAAGCACAATTGCCCAACACTATCAACTTTAGTTGGTTTAGTCCTAATGGTTAGATGATGTAGATGTCAAATGAGTTGTGATTAGTCATCATAGCTTGTTTTATGTAGAGTTCTATCGGGTTGTCATGCATGACTAACATGTCATGTTTCAAAATTGTGTCGTGCAAACTTGACATGTCTCAAAAAATTAGATTGCAAGATGTTGCAATAGCACATTGGTGTATATACTAATGCAGACATGTTGAGGCATGCTGAACCGAGTTGGTCATGATAATGAGCATGGCTCATTATCCTAGGCATTGAGCATGGGATTTGTGGCAGTGTGGTTTGGTGGATTGTGGTCATGGCTTAGACCCTCAGTTTTGGCCACGAGTCTGGGCTTGTGTTACGTGGCTCTCTCGACTCGAGCCTAATCTTGTTTTATGTGGCTCCCTCGTCTCATGCCTTGGGTGGTTGGGCTAGTGTCCATGGTTTATGTGCCACAAGCTACTCACTTTCTTTAAAACTATAAATTTTCTTACAATAATTTTTTAATTTTGTTTAGTTTTTAAAATTCTTAAATGATTTTTTATTATTGTAAATACATAATAAAGATAAAAAATGTTGAAGGAAATAAAAAAAAATGTCTTATTTGATATTCTAATAAAGCTCATTAAAAAATAAGGATAAAAAAATTATGAAAATCATTTTGAAGTTGCTTATTTATACAATTTTTTAGGAGAGGGAGAGAAATGACTGGTAAAGAGGAGTATAATAGCTTCTATTAGGAGTATGGGGAGCTTCTATCATGGTCATTTTGCTTGTTGAAGGGGGGTATTACAATGGTCTCAATGATCATTGTATAAGGGTATGTTTAGGCTTCTATTATGGCTAGTTGAAAGTGTCACGGATTGTAAACTTTAATGCTATATGCGTGGTCTTAGGCTAGAAAATTTTCTTCCTCAATTACCTTAGTCACTTTGCTATTTCCTCTTACACGAGTTATACCCATAAAATATCACACATAAGCTTAATAAAAGAGAGAAATACTTAGAGAGAGAAAATAAATTATAAATAAGATTAGAGTGAGCATGATAATGGAATGGCTCTCTTATATAGTGAGACTATGAGAGCTCTCCTTCTCCAGAAGCTCAGATTGTGTTATATGCCACAATGTTATTACACACTAACTTCCTATAATATTTTAGAAAAAAAAGAAGTCTTGAAATCTTTAGTGTCTTCTAGAATTTTTGTGAAATCTCTTCAAAAGCTTGGTATCTTATCTAAATTTTTTAGAATTTTAATGAGCCATGACTTTCTCCCTCGTTGATCTTGTTGATGCTCTTGTTGAAGTATAATAATGAGATTTTGCAATCTCTTTCTAGAATTGTCATAAGGCATCGGTGGATTTCCAATCGGCTGTGTAATCGAGTAGTCATTTCAATTTCACTAAATATTTATGTTTTGGCATGTAATTCTTCTGTGTCACAAGTCATTTTATCAAAATGGTTTTTATGATTTTTTTTCATAGGAAATGTTTACTTCTATTGGTGCTCGGTGTAATCCACCTTGTATTTGATTATCTTGATCCTCATGGAATAGTTTCAGCATTGCACTTTGAGTTTTTGAGATAAATCAATATGGTATGAAGTATTACTAATCCTTTTAAGAATACTCATGGTCCTTCAATTCTTTGCACTAGTCCCTTGTGTACTCCTTTGTGATATAGTATTAAGTATAGCATTAGCAACACTAGGTCTCCACATGATAGACAACATCTCTTTGTTTGCTATCATTTCACTTTTTTGATCACTTAGATGCTTGTATAATATAATTTGAGTCAATTCAATTTGTTCTTATCACTCATTAGAAAAATAATAAGCTGTTAGATTTGATCATGCATTATCTGTTATAATTGTGTTTGGGGTATATGGTTGTTGTCTAGTCACGATTTCAAATTGACTTTGTTCCGTTGATTTTTCCCACTATAAATTGTAAGAAAATTGGATAATATTTAGTAATTTTAGCAAATTTCTTTGTGAGATTTTCACATATTGTTGTTAAAATGTCTCCAAAAAAATTGTTCATAAGTTTGGGAGTGAATACGCATTTAAAATTTTAAATATGATCATATTAGTTTGAATAATTTTATCTAAAATCATCATGTTGATCATTCATCTTGATCACTGACTATAGACTAAGGAATACTTTAATACTTCACAATATTCTTTAGAGATATATATATATTTTTGTTTTCTCCATTGGACATTCTTTCATGGAAGAGATAAAAATGATGTATTTGAAGAATTGATCAACTACTACCATAATACTCTCTGAGCCATCAATTTTGGGAAATTTCATAATGAAGTTTATGGAGATACTTTCCCATGAGCATTTTAGGATTTGTAATGAATGTTTGTAAAAGATTTTGTTGTTTTTTGCTCTGCCTTATTTTATTGGAAAATTAGATAAGTCTTCATATGAGCTTCTATATTATTTTTAATGTATGAACTATAGTCGCACTCTTCTACTAGAGTTATAGTATAATGCATACATTGATGGATATCCTACTTAGAATCATAACTCTCCTATATAATTTGTTTAAACAACTTCTCAAATGAGGGGACATATAATCTTTATCCTTTTGTGAAAGATAAATCATCATCGACTCAGAATATTTGAGTCTTTCCTTCTATGACATACTTCATAAGAGATTTAGTCATTAGGCCTTTAGATAACCTTTATCTAATATGATCATTCAAGTATTTGTGTAATTGGTCAATAATCACGAGCTTTGTGATTTAGCCTAGCACAATTACTACCACATTGGTTTTCTCTAGCTTGTATTGCAATGCATAGTCAAACTCAATATGGAATTCTTACCATCAAGCTTGTTTGGGAGTTCATTTTTTTTGTGCTTGGAAATAATTTATAGCACTATTATTATTTTTTTCACATATATTGATCCCAAAAGATAGGATGTGCTTCATACTCATAAATAATGAATTATTATCATAATTTTTTTTTCATGGATTTTATTTTATCATTTAGTTTCATTCGGGTTATGACTTTCAAATATAATTTTATGACTTATTTATTAAGTATCCTTCAGGTTGCAAAATCCAAAATATTCATGTATACTTTTCATGATTTGGAACTATTTGGTAATTCTCAAATAGACTCTCATGTGATGGTTTCAAATGATCAAAAATTTAATGTTAACATTTGCTTCACTTCTAAAGCTTATCTTCTAGAACAAATTAGTTAAAAGTATGATAATATGAAAATATTTCCGAATGAAATGCTAATAGTAATTGACTAACCTATGAATTATTTTTTTTCATAGATTTATAATACCATTTAGTTCATTCATTTTATGACTTTCAAATGTAATTTTATGGGCTTCTTGGACAATTACCCATATGGTTGCAAAACCCAAAACATTCATGTATACTTCTCATGATTTGGAATTATTTGATAATGCTAGGATAGACTCTTATGTGATAGTTTGTTTCAAATGATTAAAAACTTATTGGTAAATTTTGCTTCACTTCTAAACTTTTCTCTTTTGGAACAAATTAGTTAAAGTTGTGACAATGTGAAAATATTTCCAAATGAAATGTTGATAGTAATTGGCTAACCTTGAAATTATTTTTTCATTAATTTATATTTCCATTTAGTTTCATTCAGCTTATGACTTTCAAATATAAATGTATTGCCTTATTGGATAAGTACCCATTTGGTCATAAAATCCAAAACATTCTTGTATACTTCTTATGATTTGGAATTATTTGGTAATACTAGGATAGACTTTTCTGTGATAGTTTGTTTCAAATCACTACAACAAAACAGCAAATTAATGACGCTTTATATCTTGACGCTTTCAGAAAACATCATTATACGATTTGTAATTAGACATTTAATTACACTTTTCTAAAAGCGACATCATTTGTAAAATTTATTAAGTTTTTATGACACTTACTAGAAGTGTCATTGTTGCTACAACAAAACTTAAATTTAATGGTGTTATATATCTTGATGCTTTTAAAAAATGTCATTATTATATTTGTAAGTATACATTTAATGATACTTACTAGAAGTGTCATTGTTAAGACTAATAGGTTAGGAAAATTGCTTAACTCCTTAAAACTTTCCAAGAAAAAAGAGGCTGAAAATTATAAACCTTGCACTTTTATTAGTGTCATGAATGTGAAAAAATTAATTTTGAATTTATAGATTTGTAACAAATTTCTTATTTAATTTTTTTTATAAGTAATAATATTTTTATTTTTACTCTAGATTAATAAAAATTATTAAATTTTTGTTCAAAATTATTTATTAAAAATAAACAGAAACTTAAGATAAAATTAAAAAATATTTAAATATTTATACATTCAAAATTGCGATTTTTATTTATAAAATAAGTAATAATATTTAATTTTTAAATATAATTTGTTAATATTTATTTTATCCCTAAGAGAAATAAAAATAAAATGTAAAAATAAGGTGATTTATTATAATTATGTGAAAAATTTAATATTAATTTTAACTTAATTATATTGATTAATCTATCGCTAGAAAGAGTTGCGCTTCTTCTTCATCACGTTCGGCCATTTCCAACAGCTAGGATTCAAGCTTGCGTCTTCGAAATTATTGGCCATATTTGCAACATCCTGTAAGTTTCTTCATTAAGATTATAATTGTATCAGCTTTTCGCTTTCTTTAACCTAATTAATTAATGTGAACGTGTTCCGAGTGATTTAGCATAAACCGCAGTATTATAAACGCAACATTATATGCTCTATTTGTTGGGAGCAATCGGCGAGAACAGAGGAAGAGTTGGGCTGAACTGAGTGATCCTTGTTTAAAATTCCTATAGTTTGCCACCATGATTCTTTTGTTCAAACCTGAAGCCAACTTCTCCTTATAAATACAGATGCTTTGCCAATCTATTTCCTTCACCATTGTCATGTTAAGTGCTACTAACAAGTGCAATAAACGTGTGTGTATGTGTATGTATATTAGAATTAGATCGAATCACAAGTTGATACAACCCACATATTTATTAATGCACAACAACTCTTGAGTCACATGTTATCTTGCATCTATTTGATGAATTTTTTGATTCTCACCCAGATATTTTTTTATCTGATCCATATTTTTTTTATATTCAATATGTTTCATTTTAAATGTCTACATTGAAGAGGGGAAAGAATAGTTTGATTGAATTGAAGAGCAATAAAATATTAATTATTTAGTTTTTTTGCAATTTTTTTTCTAAATTTTAGGAGTTATGATTTTTTTTTATTAAATATGTTAATATTAATTTTTATATAGCAACTGTTCAACAAAAATATAAATAGATAAGGTTCATTCATTGAGAACACCAATGTCACAATGATAACTTCAAAAAAAAAACAATATCCTACCTTAGCATAGGTGACATAAAATGACATCCATGTAATAATTCATTCATAAATTTATTCTTGTTTTTAAAATAAATTAAATGTAGTGCACCATTGAGATCAATCATAAATAAATTTATTTATTTTTTTATTTGTACTTATTTTAAATTATGTTTTTTTATTAATATTTTACCATACTTTATCATTCTATTAAAATTATGATTATCTTTTGTAAATTTATAAATATGCGTTTACTTATCTTTAATATTTATATATTTTATTATGATTTTTTTTCTTACAATGAAACACATATTAATCCAAATAGAAATAAGATTTGGATTTTTGAATCATATGCATTGGTAGGGTGTTATGCGGGCTGCAGCAATTTTTCGTTGTTATTAACTTATATCTAACATCGTGGTTATTGATTTCGTATTTTTTGAATCGTGTGCAACTATTTGGATGGTGCCATATCAACTTTGGTAGGGATAATAATTTCCATCTTGTAAGTGAGCGCAAAAGGAGAGATTCCAGTTGACTTTTAAGTAGTGCTACAGTAAACCCAGAGCACCTCAGGAAACTCTTCCACCTATTTACATTTAGCAGAGTCTAGTTGTTTTTTCAAGGTAATCAACATGGTTTTGTTGGAGGCCTTAACTTGGCCATTGCTTTGCAGATACCAAGGGGTAAAGTATAAGTTTTTATTTTCAATTCATGGCAGAAGTCCTTGTAGACTTGGCTTTTAAATTTTCGCCCGTTATTAGATATAATTGATCTTGGGATGTCGGGGTAGCAGAAGTCCCAGATAAATCGAGTAACCTTTCTATCTTTGATTGATGAAAAAGTGTCAGCTCTATCCATTTACTAAAATAAATAGTGGCGACCAATAATAGTTTATATTTTGGATCGTTCATCTCTTTTTGAAGCCTTTAAATACACCGCATTGCTATTTAAGCTCAATCATACCATCTTCGCAAACAAGTATCACAACAAGCGCTGCATTTGTTGGAAACATTTTCCTTCGCCGGAGAATACCAATCCTCGGTGTTGAGGCCATTTATTAGTTTGGCACCAGTCATTTCTGGGATTCCGTCTAGAGGAAATTGATGATTTGAAAATTCTTATTTCTATCTCTGATTCAATGCAAACTTCTTCTCCAATTTATTTTACTTATGATAATTCGAGTCCTCTCTTGTACCCTAACATTAAAAATTCTGCCTTGTGAAAATTATACCTTATGACAGATAGATATATTAAACTTTTGACAATTCTACCATATGTCATATTCTTATATTGTAAAAAACAAACAAACATTAAAAATTATAGAACATAAATTGAACTTTGGCCTAAACATATTGCTGAGCTTAGCTTGGATATTCTAGAATCTTATAGAATCTTCTAGATTCAATATTATTGTGGCACTGGACATTGTGTAACTCCCTTATGTCATAATCTTTCTAAATATTTTTTCAATGACATATTATATCAATGAAATAGAAATTAAATGTTGTAGTAGTCTTATTTGATATGTTCTTTTTGTAGATATTAAAGGTTATTTATTACATCAAGCTCAATCTCATGGCTTAGTTCATCAGCTACTATGTTATTCTTTTCTAACTTATAATTTAATACAATAAACTTTTACTAGAAACTCCAATAATTGAGCTTTTTTAAGTAATTTTCTAATGTGTTTGAAAATAAATTAATTATATATTATTCATGATCACCAAGAAACGAGAACCATTATGGTTATGTCCCCATGCAAGTAAGTTGTGAATTATAATGATTATTTCTTTTTCTTGAATTATTATTTGATATTTTATTTACTAACTTTTTTGAGATAGTTTGTATGTATTCACTATTTTGTTATGCATATTTGAGTATTTTTTTTAGAAATTTTAATAAATATATATTTTGAGCAAATTTGTTGAATATTAGTGAAATTCAAGTTATCTTTATTGACATTTGTAGACTTGATGGAGTGAAGATATTTCCCATTATATGAGAGAATTACCTAATTTCTTTCTTTTATGCTTGGATTTCTGAGAGCAATGTAAACTTTTATTTGCTCTCCAATTATTACTTTTGGCTTCTTTCAACTCTAGACTTCAATTGGAGTGGGATGCATTAAGATTGTGGTTGGACTTCTATTTAACAAATAAATAGAAGGGTCGATACTTTGGCTTATAAGTATATTGGGAGACTCTTTTGAGGCATCATGGGCCTAGTGCAGCTTTATTATCACATGATTCTTTTTCTTTACAACATCATCATTATAGTGAGAAATTTATGGAGTTGTGAATTATCTATAAATTCATTTTTATTCACAATAGAAGAGAAAATGCTTAGAGAGTGACTCTTTCCATTTGTCACTTTTAACTTTCAAGTACTTTTATTATATTTAGGAGTATCTTTCAATTAAGTTTTGAAACTTCTTAGATATTAAGTATACTTTAGATTTTTATATAATAAAGTAAACTCACATCATTCTTAAATAACCAAGTACAAACAATATGAAATAGTTATTGTTCGTATAGAATAATACAAACATTTGTCCACAAATATATAAGTGAACCAAGTCAAGAATATAATGGTACGTCTTATCAACCCCTTTTGGGAATGATTGCATGGACTATTTACCATTAGCATATTCTCCACAATCAATATTTTATACTTCAATATTAAGGGACTGTCCATTCACTAAATTGCTTTGACAATGAAGCTTAAAGCATTTATAATTCATGTTTCCATACCTTGTGTGCCATAAGTTAGACTATTTTACTTCATGCATGTTCAATGTAGAATCGATTCTTGAGTTGAGGTTGATAGAGATGTTACAATTTTAGGACATCTTCACCTTCCAAAGAATACTTCTTGATTCCTTATCACATATAGTATAGTTATTCTCTTAATGTATCAATTTATAATCCTTCTATATTAATTGGCTTATTAATAGTATTGTTAGACTATTTATAGATGCTTAATTTTTTTATAGTTAAAATATTGAGGTTTTGAATTATACAATAAAACTTTCTCAACATAGCTATTCTTCTTACATATATTACAGCTACAAGAAGAGTAAACATCATCTACTAATAAAAATTTTGAACATCTTTAGAATAAATGTGAATCTCTGATTAAAAAGTAGCATCAAATAAATTTTGGAAATGTCTCATTAGTCTTTGCTTAAATAATTTGAGTGAGTTTTTTGATGCTCACATAATTAGCATCAAATGCCCTTGGATTCCTGTTTAGATTTAATTCAGAGTAAAACTAGGGGTGAAAGTGTAAGTTTTTTGTTTCCTTCTCTTCATTTTTATTGATTTATTTTGTACTTGGATGTAGAGGTTGCAGAATCATATCATATTAGAAAGTTAATTTCATGGATGCTTTCTTATCCATCACATTTCTGCCTTTTAAAGGATATGTTTCGTTTTCACTCCCCCCAATACTAGCTTGAATTTGATCTTCTTTTGTTCTCGAAAGATAGAAATTGTAGTCAATTACTCTTGTCATCAGTTTCTACACGGCTTTGATTTACAAACTGTGGAAAGTGGAGTTGTACATGGCTTATGCATCATATTTTCGCATCGTGTTTAGTGTTGCTATTTTGTGAAGTTTAATTATTTATGTTTCCATCATTCTATGCAGATTTTGTGATGCTGGTGCTGGTTTTGTCGGTGATTTTGCCTTAGTTGAGTTATCTGCTCCCTATTTTCAGGCTATAATTCTGCCACAGAGTTATAATGATTTCTTTTCTATTTCCCATTTTTAGGCTCAGTCTCCAATTCATCTTGCAAGGTCCTATTTGCTAATTATAAGAGATAAAGAATGAGCAATTCTTATTGTTGGCTTTGAGCAGGTTATTATCCATTCTTTTTTTTTATCTCGTGTCATTTTTATACATGTTATTCTATTTGTTCTCTCGTCCACTGTTTATCAGACAGTGACAGTATGGAAAAAAATGAGGCTATATTTCATAAAAATGTGTGCTCTATAGTAATGCTATTTCAAAATTAATTAGCGTAAGGACCTAGAGACATTAAATGTCATATCTATAAAATGACTTTTATCATATTTTACTTTAATTTAAAGTATAATTAAATGATATTTTTTTTGTTTAAAGATTTTTTTCTATGAATCTAACTTACTTTGAGAAATAATTTCTCAATTTTAAATTTTATTTTAATAATTTTGCCTGTGTTAACAAATTCAACAATATTACAAAAAATAATGCTCATCTCTTCTATCTTATATCTGACATGCATTTAAATATTTTTTTAAATTAATTTTTTATTTTCTTTTAACAGATAAAATAGAGGTTGCTCAATGAATAACATTGGAATGTTGATGTTCTTCCATTTGAAGTGTGATATCTATTAGAATTAATTTTTTCTTTAAAAATGGATTGTTCATGGATCTAAAAGGATAGAAGATCGAAGGAATATGAAGATGGAGTTGAATGGTTTATTGCATTTGCAATACAAAATTCTGCAAATAAAACCTCCATTAAATGTCCATGCTTATAATGTGGTAATATGATTTTCAATACTCCTCAAATGATTTGAAATCATTTGTTTTTCTTTGAAATTGATCAGAGTTACCATACATGGTATTGGCATGGAGAGGCAGCTCCAACTGGCCCACCGTCCATAAGAGCATAACATTATGATAGACTTCAATTTGATGATCAACGTAGTACAATAGAAATGGTTCAAGCTGCACATGAGGATTTTTAATATGATCCTCAATTGTTTGCAAGATTACTACAAGATGTAGAAAAACTATTATATCCTGGTTGCATAAAATTTACAAGAATGTCAGCCTTGATCAAATTATACAACTTGAAAGTATGTTTTGGGTGGTCTGATAATAGCTTTTCAGAGCTTTTACAAATTCTTGGAGAAATGTTGCCTTTAAACAATGAATTGTCTTTGTCGATGTATGAAGCAAAAAAGACATTAAATTCTTTGGGAATGGAATATGAGAAAATTCATGCGTGCCCAAACGATTGTGTTCTTTATCAGAAGGAGTTGAAAGATGCATCACTATGTCCTACCTGTGGAATTTCAAGGTGGAAGACAGATTACACTGGAATAAGAGGAGAAAAGGAGTTCCTACGAAAGTATTATGGTATTTCCTTCAATTACAAGATTTAGAAGAATGTTTCAATCATCAAAAATTGCAAAAGATCTCATATGGCATTTTGAAGAAAGAAATTTTGATGGGAAAATGCGTCATCCATCAGATTCACCATCATGGAAGCAAGTTGATCACAGATGGCCTGAGTTTTCAAAAGAACCTAAAAACCTGAGACTTGCAATTTCTACAGATGGCATAAATCCTCACAGTTCATTTAATAGCAAATATAGTTGTTGGCCCATTCTCATGATAATTTACAACCTTCCTCCATGGTTGTGCATGAAAAGAAAATTTATGATGTTATCTTTATTAATTTCAGGTCCATGCCAACCTGGCAATGACATTGATGTCTATTTAGCACTGCTAATAGAAGATCTTAAAAACATTGTGGGAGGTTGGAGTTCAAGTTTACGATGCACATAAATAAGAAATCTTTACTTTAAGAGTCATTCTTTTATGGACAATAAATAATTTTCCTGCATATGGAAACATGTCAAGATGCAAAGTTAAAGGATATTATGGTTGTCCAATATGTGGATAAGAAACATATTCTTGTAGGTTAAAGCATGGAAAAAAGAACTCCTATACTGGACATAGACGATTTCTTCCAAGAAATCATTCTTATAGGAAATAAAAGAAAACATTTGATGGAAAACAAGAGTTTAGGTCACCTCCAAAAATATTGACTGGCGAGAAAATATTAAAAAACATCAATGGAATTTTCAATTCTTGGGGGAAAAAAAGGGTTATTCTGGGAAAACCTGAAATCAACAATACTACTTGTTGGAAAAAGAAGTCAATTTTCTTTGATTTTGATTATTAGAAATATCTTCATGTTCATTATAATTTGGATGTTATGCATATTAAGAAAAATGTCTGTGAAAGCATTATTGATACCTTACTCAACAGTGCAGGTAAGACAAAGGATGGGCTTAATACTCGCTTGGATCTTGTAGATATGAGCTTAAGGAGCCAATTGGCACCAGTGTTTGATTCGAAGAGAACATATCTCCCTCCTGCATGTTATACACTTTCTACAAAGGAAAAGAAAGTGTTTTGCCAAACACTTTCACGATTGAAGGTTCCATATGGATATAGTTCGAACCTTCGAAACCTTGTGTCAATTGAAGACTTGAAACTTAATGGATTAAAATCCCATAATTATCATGTATTAATGCAACAATTTTTGCCGGTTTTGTTATGTTCTATCTTGCCCAAGAATGTGAGGAATGCGATCTGTAGATTGAGTTTATTTTTCAATGCTCATTTGTACTAAAGTCATTGATGTTCCTTCATTAGATGAGTTACAAAATGAGATAGTGGTGACATTATGCTTGTTTGAAAAGTACTTCCCACCTTCTTTCTTTGATATCATGGTGCATCTTACTGTGCATCTTGTAAGAGAAGTGAGACTTTATGGACCGGTTTACTTTAGGTGGATATACCCATTTGAAAGGTTTATAAAAGTGTTAAAAGGCTATGTACGAAATTATACTAGACCTGAAGGTTGTATTGCTGAATGCTATATTGCAGAAGAAGGAATCGAGTTTTGTACATAGTACTTATCAAATGTGAAAGCAATTGGAATTCCTAGTAGTTCAAACATTGACCACACAGTCGGGGCACCATTATTTGGAGGTCTTAATATGAAGGCCGAATCCAATTTATGGTTACAAGCACATCATTATGTGTTGGAAAATACATCAATTATCCAACCTTTTATTGAGTAAGCACCACTTACTTTTTGTTTCTTTATTTGTTGTACGTATTATATATTATTCTAATTATTTAATTTTTATACATGACCTCATAGAGAGCACATGCAATGGCTGAAAGCGATATATCCACGTCAATCAAAAAGTAAAAACTGGTTACCTGATGAGCATGCTCGTACTTTTACCTTTTGGTTACGAAAAAAGGTACAAAAATGGTTTATTAAATTTTCCTTTTCGTTTTCATTATTGGTCACCATATAAATTATATATTTATCTTATTTCTATAGGTTGAAGTTGCATTGGGAAATAATGAACCTGTATCTGAAATACTTAAATGGATGGCTAATGGTCCAAGCCTTTATGTGATGAAGTATAATGGTTATGTTATAAATGGGGGTCAATATAATACCAAGGAGCGTGATGATTTACTAGCTACCCAAAATAGCAGAGTTAGTATTGTATCAATGACAATGCAAATTGCTAGTGCTTAGGATAAAAATCATATTTTCGGGGAACTTTGTTTCTATGGGGTTATTACAGAGATTTGAGACCTGGATTATACTATGTTCAGAATTACAGTCTTCAAGTGTGATTGGGTTGATAATAATAATGGAATCAGGGTCGATGATCTTGGGTTTACCTTATTTGACTTTAGCAGATTGGCTCATAAGTTAGATCCGTTCATATTAGCTTCCCAGGCTAAGAAAGTCTTCTATGTACAATATGAGCTTAATCCAATATGGTCAATTGTTTTGTCAACTCCTCAAGAAGATTTCCCAAAAAGAGCATACAATGATGATCCCATGAAAATTTCTATTGAACACAATCCAATCATATCTTCTTTGCCACAAGTTAAATTATTTGATGCATTGGATGAATCTGATAAAATTTGTAATCGGAATGATTGCGAGGGAATTTGGATCGATACAAATCATAAATGATTCCAATTTTTATCTTTGTTACGGCTTTGTGAATTGATACGCTTCTAAAGTTTTTTGTTTTTTAAATGTATGCGGACTAGTTAAGATATTCGTCTTTGTTATTAGATGAATGTTATTCTTTCTATTTTAGTTAATGGCAGTTTGAGAATATTCTAAAAACTGACATTATTATGTTTTGTGCAAAACAGCTGATTAGGTAATGCCTTTAATTAGTTAAATTTTTTCCTTTTAAATATTTTTTTATTTTTTTGTACTTCTTTTTAAACATTATTATTGTTTCTTTGATAGGCATGTAAACGAAACAACTAGATAAAGCTACTACAAGAAATAGATGTAGATGGATAACAAGAAAGCTAATGATTATCAAGAATAGGAGCAAAGAAATTAAACTTTCAGTTCAGTATAATGTCGATGGTGTTTATGTCGGACAAGCTATGGTGTATCTCACAAGTTATTTAAAAGTATTGGCGCGTACCATGGTCCCAATTAGATATAGCACTTGGCACCATGTACCCAAGCAATTGAAGAATAAATTGTGGGACTCCATTGAGGTAAACTTGTATTTATTTTTTATATTTTTAACGTTTTCTACTTTTATTTGCAAATTTTTTTAACAACTTATAACTATGTTCATTACTTCTAGGTTGCATTTACATTGGATTGTAAAAGTAGAAGGAATTGTATGAAAACAATTGGCAGGTGCTTTAGATCTTTCAAGAACATGTTGATAGCAAAGTATATCATTCCATTCAAAGACCAACTCGAGCTTCTTAAAAAACCACCATCTGAATACAATTTTATTGAAGATGAAGATTAGACAATTTTTGTCAATGAAAGAGTGACTCAAAGATTTTAGGTATATTTCTAATTATTTTCATTGAATTTTCTCAATTTTTCTTTACTTAATATAAATTAAAAATTGTAGGAGTTTAGAGAAGTTCAAAAGGAAAGAAGGAAAAAGCATATTTATAATCATCATCTTAGTAGGAAGGGATATGCTGGTCTTGAAATGGAGATGGTAAGTTAAATATGTTGTTACTTTACTTTTTATTTTATGTTGAATTTGCCCAGAGACTCATTATATTACATTGTAATATTGTAAAAATTGGTAGACACCGGCTTTACTATAGTCATTGATAGAAGTGTATTATGGAAGAAAGCGATGATTAAAAAAGATGGCACATATGATGAAGTGATCATTCCAGTTGTGGAGAAGATTGTAAGTATAAGTTATGGAACAAATATTTCATTTACGGTATAAACTTATTTATTGTAACCAATATGACATTTAATTTTATAATAGAATTGTGTATCAGGATATGAAGTTGCATCAAGGTATGTGGTTTTTTTTAAAATAAAATATTTCTTAATAATAATAATACTAGTTTATCTAAGACAATTCTTATTTATACAAAGATATTTTATGTTTGATAGGATTCAAAGAAATTTAAGAAATAGAGTAATAGAGAGAGAACACTGAGTTTAAATGATGAGAATCCCATAGATATCAAGAACTTTGCTACATTAGTTGGGCGCTTATTAAAGGATGAGATCATACATGTAGTAGAAATCATAGAGGAGGTTTTTGGACAGTCATTTAACACATTCCTCATGAAAGAAGACATGGATATCATTATATCATCAACAAATGTGTCATCTAATTTCTTTTTGTTCTATATATGGCAAGATAAAAATTTAATATGTTTTTCATTTATTTTAACTATTTTATTTATGCTTTAATTTTTCATTATGCAAATTGTATTTAATATTAGTTAAATTAAAATATTATAACTTTTAAATATTGTGTGAAATTAAATCAGGCATTTGCATAAAAAGATGGTTGATGCTAAAGAGGAAGAGCGATTTATTTTTGTAAATTCGACATTGGTTTCCAAAGTTGGAATGGGAGAAGCAAGCAAGAAAAATAGGTCAATGGTTATAGCTAATCGGTTGATTAATGCAAATAATTTAGATTTTGTTTTTTATTCCATATTACCCATGGTAAGTTATTTAACATAACTAAGATTATAAGTATGCATATATATCAAATTATAAATGATATGTTGTTACACTAATGTAAATTTTGTAGTTGTCATTGGGTATTGGTGGTACTTGAAATAAGGACTTTGATCGCCTATTACCTTGATTCATTGCATCATCAACCTGCAGATGATCTTAAAGACATTGTTAATATGTAAGTTTTTCCCTTCTTATTATATAATGAAGCATTTGATGGCAACATAAATTTTTTTTCTTAATGTAAGGCTCAAAGAAATCTTCACTTTAAAAAATATATATCATCAAAAAGAGAGCCTAATTGGGTTGTACTAGGGGTACATAACTCATTAACTGAGTAATATAATATTTAGTGTATTCTGCTTAATTTTAAACTTTTTACAATATGACTTGCAAGTAACTACATATAAATATATATTGATTTTATTTTACATTCAGTGCCCAAGACAACAAGGTAGTGATGAATGTGGATACTATGTGATGAGATATATGAGAGATATCATTCTTGATCAAGGATGTCTAACATCAAAGGTATGTGTTGATTTGTTGTTTCTCAATATATCAATTATTTTTAGTTTTTCAATTTTATTGATTAAGATAATACTTTACTTTTCAACAGTTTAATGAGAAGGAATCATACAACAAAGATGAGTTGAATGAAGTACGATCTGAATGGGTGATGTTGGTGACTCAATTAATAATTTTCTTGGTTTGAAAAGCATTGGGGACACCTTTTTTTATTGAAGCATGAACAAATTTTGGGATTTACAACATTAACTTTTGATGATGTTCGTAATTTATACCTCTTTTGAACAAAACTATGACTGAAGGTAAATTGTTCGACATAATCATTTGAAGACATTTTAGTATTTAACTTACACAATCATTATATTTCAATATTTTTCATATGTTGAATAACGTTAGTATATTGAATGCATGATTCTTAGGTGTTTAAAGGTAAACTTTTATTTGGTCAAGTTAGGAGATCTTCCTACTTTGGAATGGTCCATGCACTATTGTGATAATAAATGTATTTTTTTTAATGAGATCATAGTTATTACTTCTTACTTTCAATTAAATATTCAAAACTTGAATAAGTAATTAGAATTTTTATGTTTTCATTTTATCTTTTATGTATGTTATCAACCATAGATTTTTTGTTGTAGATTGATAATAGAATAAATTGTGATTTAGACTTTCGACTTCACTACTTTACCACAACAGTGTAAATTACCTTTTCACCCTTATAAAACACTAATTATTTCAAGGCACAAATTTTTTTTTCATGCAACCAATATTTTATTAATGAATCTAAAACTATATGTTGATTGGATTACTATATTTGTGTAATCAAATAGAACTTGAAATTAAATTACATAGCATCTCATCGAGTTTTTTTGATGTGTTGGGAAGATGGCAAGTAATTTAACTTTTCATTTTATGCTATTTAATTAGTTTTTGTAGTATTTTTTCAAGTTGTTTGTGAGATCTTTAAACTCACTACACACCTTTAGGTTTTAAATGGATTATTATTGTTTTGTATTTAAAAAAATTTTATCAACTTTTATGCCATAATTGATAAATCTCCAGCTTTATATTTTATCCATTACTACTAACTTTGTTTTTGTTTTTGTTAAATTTGTTTAATCGTATATTTCAATTGTTATATAAATTATTTTTATGATATGTTGTTATCATTCCTGTTTTTTTTTCCAATTCTCTATAATATATTTATTTCTGCAAGTGTAAGTATTTATTGTTCATCTATTTGTATGCAGGTTACCTTGTTTGGAAATTAACTCTCAACTTTGTCAGGCTAGCAGGACCCAGTTTTATGGAGTTAAGGCACAATTGAGTTGCATATATCAAAAATTTTGAATTGAATTTAAGAAACGAATGTTGAAATTGTGTTATATTTTTTTTTGATTTGTAAGAAGTTTGAGTTCCCCATTGTACTTGAAAACTGTATTCTTGGTATGGATTGTAAAGAATGTTTTTCTTATGTGCATGCAGTATTACAATAACAGGTAAAAATATATATACAATAATTATTAAATTTAAATTTATTTAAATCATAATCTTTCTTGATTCTTTTTCTAATTGTCATAGTATTTAAAAAAAAGTACGATAGCTACAACATATAATGACGTTTTTTTTGCATTGTCGTTGAATCATACCTTGACACTAAAATAACGCATCATTGTTAATAAAAATGATACTTTATTTTAGCGTCAAGGTATGATTCAACGACACAGCAAAAAAACGACATTATATGGATAGACTTTTTATGTCACGCTAGCGGATGATGCTCTCGATAAGCGACATTATATATATATAATGACGCTTTTTAGGCGTTATTGATTATGGTTTTTGTTGTAGTGAATGATCAAAAACTTATTGATAAATTTTGCTTCACTTCTAAACCTTTCTTTTTCTGGAACAAATTAGTTTAAGTTATGACAACTTTGAAAATATCCCCAAATGAAATGCTAATAGTAATTGGCTAACCTAGAAATTACCTCACCTTCAATTTCATTGGTTGTTCCCATTCAACTATATCTCACACTTTGTGTATGTTTATCCTTATTACTCCATCACCTAGGAATGAAACTTCAAGTTTGGCAAAAGAATACTTTTCTCATTTGATAAATAATTTACTTTATCATAAAGTTTATAATATTTATATTAAATGATCAATATGTTATTTTGATGATTTATTATATACAATAATACTGTCTAAATAAATATATCACTAAAAATAATCAAGAAAATATCATAATACCCTATTCATAAGTAGATGTGTCAAATGGGCCGGGCTGGCCCGTGCCAGACACGGCACGCTGCTGTGACATGCCCCGGCCTATTGTGCCTTGCCAAGCACATTGTGTCGTGCCAGGCACATGGGCATGACACGCATGATCATGCACTAAATGTGGTCAATACGCACCGATGCCCGATAGGTGAGGCTCGTCGAGCCTTGAAAGGGTGAAGACGGGTGGCGCACCTCCGAAACCCTGATTTTTTTAAAAATTAAAGTTTTGTCCAAACCTAGTGGTTTTCAGGGCACGGGCCTATGCATGGCCCGACACGGTAGCTTAGTTGGGTGGCCTAAAATCGGGCCAGGCCAGGCTGGCCTATTTGACACCTCTATTCATAAGTGTACAAAATATCTCCTATGTATTTATAAGTTCAATGGCATCACCAAGAATTCATAGGATCTGTACCTCAATGCATATGTTATCTTTGATTCATCACTTTCAGTTATTCATATTTGATAGTATCTCGACATCAAATCGAGTTTGAACACTCATTTCACATCCCCAAGTTAGTCAAGCATGTTCTCAATTAAAGAAATCAAATATTTATTCTTCATTGTCAATTTGTTGAGCTCTCCTTATTTAATGCACAAATCAAAATGATCAATCATGTTTTTTTAAAATAAAATAAGAGCACCATATTTATTCTTAATTGGAAGAGCATTTGGGCACTATCTCAATTGACCTCTCTATTTGGTGGTAACTTCTTTGCCAACTCAGCATGCATGATATCTCGAAATGATTCAGGAAGTTTTAACACTTCTATAATTTATAGGTGTCTTGTAGATGATCTCTAAATTCTCCAAAATCTTTATTGTTGTAATATGGGTTATTTCATTGCATCTCATTTTCTTTGTTAATTTCATTATAAACATTATTTTTGTAGATTATTTCGTACTTCATATTAATCAAAATAATACATTGATACATAAGATCTATGATATATATTAAATCTGCTAATAGAACTAGAAGTATATTTATCCGATTTAACAAATTCAACCCAAGTACAAAGTCATACTAATCCAAGTGAATTACTTTGATTGTTTTTTTCCTTATGATCCCCTAATTGGACCTCTACACCTAGTGCACCACTAATTGTTAGAATTTTTAAGAGTTCATCATCTTGATTCATCCATTGCATTTATTTATGTTCATATTCAATTTCTTCATGATCCACTCAAAAATAAAAAAATCGATGTATATGTATCAACCAATACTTTGGTATTATAATCAATAATTGTAAAATTTATAAAAAAAGCCTTTTCAAGCTTCTTGTTTATTGTCAAGTTAAATAAGATCGAACATAATTTAATAATATTTTTTTATGCTTTTTTATTCTTCATAGTAATAATAATAATTTTTTTTCAACCAGGACAAATGTGAATTTGTTGTGGTCCATCAAAAAGAAAGTATGTTAGAGGTACTTTCTTCTTTTCATTATCAGTCAGATAATTTTCTCCTTGTCATCGGATAATTATCCTTTAGTTATTTATTTTAATCAATCTAATTCTTATTTTACTCATTGAAAGATTGAGTTTGCCTTCTTGAATTCAACCAAGGATTTAGCCACTAACATTGTATGTGTGAGGTCTTTAACACATCTTCCCAATAATTCTTATTTAGCTCAAATTTGAGATCATCCATAAAGAAAAAGAATATATCTTTCTCACAAAGATTAGAAATTTGAAGATTTAGTTTTGAGAACTCACGTACATAGTCTTACTTCTGTATGTTGGATTAGTCTCTGCAGCTTAGTCATCACTTTATCTTTCACATACTCCAGATAAAATTATCAGTAAATCTTTTATTTAAATAATTTCCAAGTATGAATGTTGTTATTCCCACATCTGTGTTGCCACCGAAAAGTATAACATCCTTTAGATACATATATGTAATAATAATCTTGGTTCTATCGCTCATAATATTCATCACTCAAAAATAATATTTCATTTCCACAAGAAAGTTACCAACCTTTTTCAATGCTCAAGTTTTAAACTTCTTTGATTTTGGAATATCTACTCATTGTGAGAGAATTTGACCAATCATATTAACCTCTATTATTCTCTTACAAGTCAAAAGTTTATTTTTTAACTTCTTTCTCTTCTTACATAGTAACTACCATAGATTTTAAAATAAATTTCTTCTAGTTTAATATCTCCAAGATAATATCATGGGTGATTTGCATCCATACTTGGAGTTTCTTTCTCGAGAATGTCAACTTCTGAATGCTCTTGCTAGATTCCTCAATTTTGTCTCGTGATAAACTAATTATCAATTTTGTCTTAGCTATTTGAGCTTTTATGGATGTCATTATATTTTTTTAGTAACCTTTTTTTTCTTGACCCTTAGCTTCATATATATTTGCCCATGATTCTTGATCGTGGAAACGAGTGTTATATTAAGAAAGTTGATCATCTTTGATACCATTTATCATTGATTACAAGTTTTAATGTTATTTGTGTGACCCTTAGCTCGATTTTTTTTCTAAATAATCAATATAATCTCGCTCTTACACTCACAAGAGTTATGCCAATATATTCTTATGCACAAACTTAGTAATAGAGACAAATATTTAAATAGAAAAAAATAAATTGTAAATACAATTTGAGTGAATACAATAATTAGAGGACTCTCTTATATAGTTAGAGTTCTTCTTTACCAAAGGTTCAGATTGCACCACTTCAATATGTCACAATCTTATTATATAAGAAATTCTTAGAATATTTTAGAAAGAGAATAAGTTTTGAAGTCTTTAGAGCCTTATAAAATTCTTATGAAACCTCTACAAAAATATGGCTCATGGTCAGTATCTTCTGGAATTTTATTAAGTCATGACAAAAAAACATACTTGGCTTAGCATTTTCAATTTATTACTCTTGAGTAGACTAAATCATTAAATATGTATGAATAATATAGTACATAACTTACAAGAAGTCTCATTAAAACAAATAGTTAGTTTTTATTAAAAAAATATTTACATAAAGTTATTGATTCATTATGTATCAAAAAGTATCTCCAAATTCCATTCCTTTTTTGTCGGAAATATGACAAGTTTAATATGAAGATTAATCTAACATTGAAGACCTTTGTAATACATCTAAAATAAAATTCTAATCTGAAATATGAAGATCTTCTACAGTTTGTAAATCAATAGGCTTCAACATTTGGAATCATTTATGAGATAAGATTAAAACTTTATCTAATATTCCATATCTTTCCTCATGAATACAAATTCATTCTCATTGTTTATCCTTAACTTTCAAAGCAAAGTGAAAATTTCAAATCAATAAATAAACCATATTTCAAATGATAACTTTTTGGCATGGTTGTGATAAATCAAAAAAAAGATAACAAATACAAACATTATGATTGCAAATAGTTGAATCATCTTAATGAGTGCTTATGGCATGAAATGACAAAAACATGCAACAACTTATACAATTGGAAGCAATACATGGTTATCATAATAAATAAAAAAGTCATAGTTGAGCATCATATTCATCTTTCTCAAATAATGACGAGAGACATATTTTAAAAGAAAAATATTATTCGCTCCTCATATATATGATGAATTCTCTCCACATATAATTCTCCCCTCATATATGATGAATTCTCTCCACGTGTAATTCTCATCTCTATGTTGTATCATTCATCTTTTTGAGCATGCTCCTAAGTAACATCCTATTATCGATGATTGATTTATGATAATATGATTAATACTATTTATAGTGAAATGCCCAAAAAGTTGTTGACTATTACTGATGATGAAGCTAAAAATTTATCCCAACTGTCTGATATGGCCTTATCAAAAGGGTAGACAACATATTTTTAACTATGTTATATTCAAATACTAAATCACTAACTTCCTCTTAGTTTTATTCTTTTCAAATATTCTAAATTTGGTGGAATCTCCAATCTCTATGATCATATGTTGGACTTTGATCAATCTATAATCTTGAATATGAGTAATTGTTTATATTATAAAAAGTATTCATTTCTAGCCAACAAAGCTTTGCATTTGATGAATTTCACAAACACTCTCCAATATTAATTAATTATTTCAAAGACATATTCATCATGTAGTATATATTTATGCTCAATATGACAAACCTAAATCTTAATTTGAATTGTTAGAATCCAAGAAGGTAAAAAGTAATAAGAAATTTTATTATTAAAATTTGGACAAAAAATGAAACAAATTGCAACATGTTGCATGGGTATTATTTTTTTAAATTCTTATAGAAAATTTGGGTCTAGTACCAATTTGATTAAATCTTGATCTCTAAAGTCATCAATTTTTATTCTTGTAGATATACATGAAAGTTACTCCCATCAATTTTGGGTCTAGTACCAATTTGGACAAATTGGAGGAAGTATTCTTTTAGATATAAAAATATTTTGTTCTAGACAATAACATCAATTTTTATTCATAAAGTCATCACACTAAACAATATGAACCATATGAAAGTTACACCCATCAACATAACATGTGCACAAATTATCATTACTCTAGCATATACATGAGTTCAAGTGGTCATATCTTATCCAATCAATTTCTTAAAAAAAGAATAGTAGACATCATTATTTGTATCACAAAGACCAAGGTTATTAGTAGAGAAGCTCATTTTTTAGTGGAGAAGCTCATTTGAACCGAACATATAAGGTAATATATTAATGATTCATGCCAAGTTTAGGGCTTTATCTACTAAAATGAAACAATTCCTATGGATATCATGATTATACCAGTAGAATCTCATTTAATAATCAACTATGTATACAAATGGTTGTTGATGAAAATTTAAGCTAAACATATCATCAAGGATAATGTATTGGTAGATGTTAAAATAATTGACGAATTCATTACTTTTCTACTAATTGATTCAAACTAAACATTTGTTTAAACATTTACCATGATATTTGTCCTTAGTTAGGTGCTTGTGGATTCAGATAGAGTATCTGCCTTATTACAACTAGTAGCCTCCAAAAAAATAGAGAACCCTGTGAAAGCATTAACATTTCCTTGTAGGATTCTCATAAGATTCAATTATACTAAAACTATAGCATTGGGTAATATCTTACTTCATATAATAACGATCTAGTTATAGTCATAAAATTCTTTGTAATAGGAAAACTTGACTTGTATAATGTCATCATGGATGTAGGATGGATGCAACTACTTTCCTAATAGAAAATATGTTAGTTTACACATCAATCACTTAGTCACCAAAAAATATTACCAATTAGTCTTATGTGCACAGCTGAGAGTGTCACAACTACACATAAGAAGTTTAACTAACTTAAAAGACAAATATAAATTAAATAGTCTTTCTCAATAGCAAATGAAGAATCCCTCTCATAAGGAGCTTAGCTGGATGTGACTCTTGGTAGTGTCCAGGAGCTCACGAGTTCAAGTCTTACTAGTGGGGGGTACTGGGAATATTTCTTACCTGTTCGGTTCTTTGGGGGCCCAAGAGGATGTAGGGGCCCACGTAAGTGGGCCCTAAAGCCATTGGTTTCCAAAAAAAAAAATCAATAGCAAATGAAGATGAGCAACTATTAATATGCACCTTTAAGAAATGTATCTCAATTTTTTTGAGAAGTACACATTTTCAAGCTCACTAATATAAAAAAACTTAAATTTGGTTCTTATTGAAAAAAAAAAGATATATTAACTTGGAGACACACCAATATACTCTATATTAATCTTTCAATAATCTCACATAAACTTGTCGGACAAAAAGTTAGAATATTTTACCTACTATGATAACAAATTATTCTCGATGAAATGGATATGCTTCTCGAAGTTGAGTTCATCCGAGAATTAAAATATCTGAATTAGTTGGAAATTATTATCATAACATATAAAATTGAGAAAAATTTAAGGTATGAATCATTTTTTTTTGTAGGTTATGAGACACTTTTTTTTGGAGGGTACGAATCAATTACACATACTTAAAAACAAAATATTTTTCTAAGATGTATTCCCTCTCTCTCAATTAGATCAAATTATGGATGTTACTATCAACTATGACATGATTTTCTTCATAGATACTTTCTCTAACTATCAATAAATTTTCATTTATTCTCTTCATATTTTTTGGTTTAAATAATATCAATCCCACATATTAATGGTTGGTTACAAAAAAAATCAAAGACTTCCCAACAAATCTATGGAATTATATAAAATAAAGACCAAGTATAATACTTTCATCCCATCAACAATATATTGTCATCCAAGAAGCAATATAACCTTAAATTGCATACACTTAAGTATGCTTGTAGATTTACTTCTAGAATTTTTTTTGGGCACATAGGCCTTTAGTAAGGCATAGAAGCTAATATGACTTATCTTCTAATCTTTATCAACTTCCCAATACTTTCCCAAGTAGAAATCTAATAGTTCACAAGCCAATTAGTTGTTTTTTTTTTTTGAAATTCACATCTATCCCATCTTTAATGCTATCAAAATAATTAAGAATGCTAGCAGAAAGATGAATGTGAAAGATTCTCAATAAAATGATAATCTTTCATGCTAGACCTCAAATTAGTTGTAATCCATCAGGGGGGAAACCTTATTTATCTAGCTATGTAAAAAACTATAATTAGTGTGGCCTTATTCAATGAAGAATTTGAGAAATGATAACTTCTCATTTACTACATTAGTATTGCTTTGCTATTTGCATAAACTTGGTATGCACTACTGAAGATAGTTGTATAAGTTTTTTGGATCTCATCAATTAAACTATGCCAATATTTATAGACTCAACATATCATAGTGTTAATTAATTTTCTATCGAAATCAACCTTTTACAAATAGAATCTATCCAAAAAAAATAGCAAATTGGGCTGTACAACTTTGAACATTTATAATTTATTATAACTCTCGCCCGGCCTCAAAAGGCAACTCCTCGATAATTTCTTAGTAGATATTTCTTAATAGTCTTAAAAAATAACAAATGAATGATGAGGGATAATCTTTACATAAGGTGCTTCTTCCTATCTAGTTGGACTTATAATTTTGTATAGTTAATTAGTTATAATCTCTAGGTAGACAAATAATTGAACTAGTAACCTGCCGTGACTTTTTCATCTCCAATAATAAAATTGAATATTAATTTAGATTAGCCACCTTGAATTTAGCCATTTCTATTTTAGTTTCCAAAGTTATTATTTTCAATGAATCCTAATTATTAGTTAAACTTATTAAAAGACATATTCAAGATAAATAATAATCACGTGAAAAAATATCTAGGCCTTTTGAATGAATGATTATGAATATTAACCAATGTGTCAAGATGTGAATATGGAAAAGATAATGCCCTTGCCCATAATTGCAATAGCAATATGTATGACAGAAACGTTGATGTTGCCTATTTTTTATCAACTTGATCTATAAAAAATTCTTCTTTGACAACACAGTACGAAATTAAATAAAACTCTTTTGTTTTCCTATAATATTATATTGGAACAAGAGAAAATTAATTTTTACACTAAAATTCATAAAGTGTTTATACAAATTACCTATTTCTCAATTATTCATTGATAGCTACAACAATAATCAATTTCTTGTAGATACTAAAATGCATAAATGATCATCAAACCAAAATAACACTATCTGAACAACACGACAAAACTTATTGAAATCACCCAAATGGATGGATCTTGACACATGAAGCTTCCACCTCATAATGCTATTGATCCAGAATGATAAATGAGATGGAAGACTTAAAAAAAAGATGTGATCGCTATCAATAATTTTCCCTATGTGGCAACCTCACAATAAATTTCTTAATAACTCTTTTGAGCCATTAGTCATTTACAAGATGGGGAATTGTAAATGTTATTATCTTAGCTAATGTTTACTTTAGCTAAGATAATAATATTAGCCATTAGCCATTAGTAATTTTCATTGTCAATGATTTTAAAAAGTGCATGCAAGTAGCAAAAAAGAAATAGGTTGATGAACTATCATGGATTTTATGGCTTCGACAAACTATGAGTGAAAGAACAACTGAGTTATCTCACTTCACTCTTACATATGGAAAGAAAGTAGCAATACCAACAAATATTGACATGCTCATTATCAAATCTATTTAGTTATAATTGATGCGCATATTTTTTGCAGTGGAGTACTCAATTTATAAATGAATGTTCCCTCTATGTTCCATGTTAATGCTTATATATATATCCAATTTCATTCATAGTTTCTTGAAATTTTTACATATTAATACAAATTGATCTTTCTTTCATTCAGCATGATCTCAGAGTTTGATAATATGCTCCACTAGTACGGTAAACTATCATTTTCTTTGTTACTCCAATCATCACCAATATTACATATGATAATTTTTTTCATTCATCTTAGGCACCTAAATCTCATCAGCATTTTAGCCTTTTTGGTGGGAGTGATTTGAAGTCACTCGTGGAAATGTTTTTGGAGGTTTTTTCATTTGGCTACAAAAACTTAATTAAAATGTTTTAGTAGATCGGTTACTTTTTTGGGTTTAGCTCATGGCTATAAGAGTATTTGGTGAGAACCCTAAGTCAATACATTTGTGAATACTTAATATCATGTTGACTAGACAAGTGACAAGACCCAATACATAGTCGAAAATATAAATTTTTCGACTGAAATGCCTTACCTACATAATTAAAAAAAATGAAAATGTTTTAAATCTAATATCCAAAATTCTCTTAAATGTTGTTTTAAAAAATAACATGTATGAAAACTATATATATGTATATATATCTAAAAACTATATAGTTATATATAAATGTTGTTTTGGACCTCATATATGTAATCAAATAATGGGGGTATGCTAAAAATTTCGGGAAAGCGAGCCGATGCCTGTTCTACCAGACGAGCTTTGGAGGCAAATTCTGGAAATGGGGATCAAAAATTCCGAATTCAGTAACAAAGATCTTTGTCGAATTTCGATTTCGTGCAGGAATCTTCATCGACTGTCTGGCGAGGACTCTCTCTGGTCCTACCTTCTCTCTTCTGATTTCTCCAACCTTCATAACGGCATAAACGGCATTCTCTCCTCGATCGAAAGCGATGGTTTCTCCACATCATCGGCTAAAGTTATGTATAGAGTCAGGTATGTCTTGTTCTGTACATATATGTGTTGGATAATCACAAAAGGAAATTAAAAAAAAAAACTGCATTGCGTGTTTTCTAGAATTTTCGATGTATACAGTTCGTTTTCATCTCTATTCTTGAGGATTTTCTTAGACCTACTCAAATGTTATCTCAAGATGGCTAATCAGAGATAACGATCGGAAATCTTACTAAGTTAGAGATTTTTAAAAACTATTAAACATATACTAATCAATCATTTGAAAGCAACGTCGATTGATTAGCTTGTTTAGCATTATATGTATTGATCAACTTGTTGAACATTGATTGTATTGCCCAAGCAGCTAGTTCAACTTGTTCAACATTCTTTGTTGTTGATATTGACTGGCAGTTTAATCAGATATAACTGACGATGTGCAACTTTCTCTTTGATCCTTAGAGAAGTTCGATGATATCTAATAATATACTGATCTGTTGATTTGATCAACAAGGTAAAGATAATTCAACAACCTACTTAACATTTTTGGTTGATTCTGAGGCTGTCAGATTGTATCCAACAATTAATCAATCAATCAATTGGCTTTTACAAATGATAAATCTACAAATATTCCAAGGCATCAATGACATGATGCCACAATCATAGAATAATTGTCAATAATATCGATTAATTGTTACATCATTGTCATGGCAGAGGAAGCTATAGCTGGTTTGCCGCCAGCATAGGATGGCAGTGCTGCAACAATGACCTGCAATTTTTAGTTAGTTATGGCTGTTGTTTTTACCACTTCTTTGATTCTCCTCCATACATAAAATTACCAACAATGACATGCAATTGAGAAAGAAGAGAAAATGGCATGTAATGAATCAGAATAACAGAGAACCGTGTGTCAGATTCTTATCAATATAATCTTTTAATGGCAATATCATTGATGTAATGTGATAGATACTCGATGTAGTGCATATAAATTCACCAATATAGTGTCATGATGTAATAATAGAGATTATACACAATGCAAAAGATTATTGTTCTAGAAATAATTTGAGAGATGTTAATATCTTAATAATCTTATTTTTAAAAATTAGAGTGATTGTGTTTAATATATGTTGAATTCAAAATCTATTATCATTGGACAAAAATATTTATCATCACATCAAGATACCACCCCCAACAAATGTGGTGCCATTGGTATAGACATGACATCATGTGGAGATAAAAGAGTTGTATCTTTTGAGAAAATAAAGAATAAGTATCTTGATGATGATTAGGAGAGAAGGTATCTTATGGTTTAAGGAAGAATATTTATGCTTTGATTTATGATTGATTTATGATTCTTTGAGATGAGATTAATTGTTGATCAATGACATCAATATATTTTTGAGGCTTCAACATATGCGTTTGTCAGTGGTAAAGAGTGCTTTTGACTTCATAATATTGATACATGAGATTGAGCAGTGCAGTGAGAAATATGATGACTTTTCTTTTAAGTTTTGAAGTATTTATATAGTAGACATAATGATTATATTCAGTGGGGGAGAGTGTAGTTCTGTTTGGAGAGGCTGGCAGAGAGAGGGACTTATTGGATCCATGACTACATATAAATATTCATAACCCATATGTTAATTCTTTCAATATTTTAAACATATAGCTATATATGCTATATATACATTAATTATTTTAACATTTTAAATATATATGTATATATATAATATAACTAAATATAACATATTTATATATATATTAAGTTATATATGTATATGTTACATGTTTTAAATATTTATATATATGTTATATATAGTTATATGTTTTAAATGTTAAAAAACATTTGATGTACATATGTTATATATAGTTATATATTTAATTAAACTTTGTTCTTTAATTTTTTGAGAAAATTATATAATAGGATTCCAAAATAAAAATATTTTTTGTTTGGACTTTGGTTATCTATTTTTTTTTAATTTTTCCTAAAACCAAAAATATATGCCTCGGTCCATTTTTTATGTTCAATTATAAAAATATCCTTAATATATTAACAAATTAATTTTTATTTCAAAAACATAATTCCCAATTGTGTTTTTGACTGTGAATAGTGTTTTTGGAAAACACTATTCATGAAAAAAAATTGTTTTCTAAAAATGATATATATATATAATTTATAAATATATAACATATATATGTTAAATATTTTTAATATTTTAAACATATTTGTAATATATATATATAACTATATATATCACATATATAAATGTTTAAAACATATAACACACATATATATATTTTAAAACATATATAGTGTAAAACTATATGTAACATAAATACACACACATACACACACATAAATTAGAGATAACATATAACTATATATAATATATATAAATAAATTTTAAAGTTTTTTGAACATATATATATATATAAATAAAGTTATATACATATATGTTATATATTTTAAATATATATATATATATATATGATATATATAGATACATATTTTATTAAAATTTATTTTCTTTATTTTTTTGAAAAATTATGTTTTAGGATATTAAAATAAAATTTTATGTCTTGGAATTTTTTTTATAATTTTAATAAAAAGTGCCTAAACCATAAATACACATGTTTTGGTCCATTTTTATGTTTAATTATGAAAATACTCTTAATATATTAAAACATTAATCTTTGTTTCAAAAATATTATTCTCAATCTTGTTTTTGAATGTGAATGGTGCTTTTGCAAAACATAATTTATGAAAAAAATTATATTTTAAAAAATGATATATATATAAATATAACTCATAACTATAACATATATATGCTAAACATTTTAAACATATAATATATATGATTACATATATCATATATATCATATATAAAAATGTTTAAAATGTATAAAACATACATATATACATTAAAATATATATAGTATAAAATTATGTACGTACATATATGTGTGTGTGTATATGTTTTAAATATATAATATATACATATATAGTTTAATATATATTGTTTAAAACTATATATGCCTATACTATATATATGAATATATAACATATATACATTTAAAATTATATATATTTATTTAATGTTTTTAACATATAATTTATATAACATATATATATTAATTTTTTAACATTTTAAACATATAACTATATATAACATATATACATTAATTTTTTTAATGTTTTTAACATATATATGTTTTAAATTATATATGTATATGTTATATATAGTAATATATGTTATATATATATATATATTTAAAATGTGAAAAAATATTTCATGTACATATGTTATACTTATATATAGTTATATGTTTTATATTGTTGTAAAAAAGAGAAATAAATGGAGAGAATAAAAATAAAGATTATTATATTTCGCTTTGATTAAGCTTATTTATAGACTCACAATTAGAGGTGTCAACCGGGCTGGGTAGGCCCTACCCAGCACGAGATACGACATGATTCAGTCGTGTCTGGCCCTTAATGGCATGGGAATTTTTCGTGCCCGTGCCCATGATGTGCTTGTCCACAGCATGAACCATGATGTTTCGAGGCCAACTGGGCCTTGTGCCATGCCTTCCCTGGCACGGTACCATGGCCCGTTGGTATGGACCTCAGCACGAGCTGAGAAATCGCCATAGCGGTAGAAGTTGAGCCTGATGGTTCTAGAAATCACCTGGGTCCGTGTCTGATTTCACCCCCCCTCCGCCCCCAATCCCCAACTGTTCAAAATAAAAAAAAATAAAAAAAATTAAAAATTTTGAATTTAACCGTTGGATTTCGCCTCCAATGGCTATGGGGCAGAATCCGACGGCCTACATGATTATGCCCCTAAAATATCAATAAAAAAATAAAAAAAATAAAAAAAATTACTTAAAAAAATTACTTAATTTTCTTCTATAAAACCCTCCTTCTCTCTAATTTTATATATTTCAAAAACATAAATTCTAACTCTTTCAAATATCTCTCCTAAAATTATTTCTCTGGATTTCAGCTTGACTTTTTGTGACTCACAACTTGGGCTCGGTTTTGAAAGTTAGAATTTGTGTACGTGCTTTATCCTTACACTATTTTATGAGTATTTTTGTTTTTTAATTAACAAAAACTCGTTAGTCTTAATATAATATTTAAAAATAATTAGTTTTTTACTTTCTCTTTCTCTCTCTATTTAATCTATCTTATTGTCTAAAAATATTAAAAAAAATGATAAATATTAATAAAATTAATTTAAATTTAGAAAATGAAAATCTTATATAAAGGTTCGAGGCTATTGCAATTTTTGTTTCTCTGGTTTTCTCAACCTAAATATCTAAAAAATAAAAAATTAGGACTTCTATAGTTTGGACTCAAATTCAATATAATAAAACAAAAAAAATATTTAGGGATAAAGAAGAAGAAATGACACATTTCAAATATTGTAAGAAAATTTTTACTTGTAAGAGTACGTTTGAGACTAAGCACCTTAAGATGCATTCTGAAATATGTATCAAAAAATATGATGCATTAGATCCTAGGGAAATCTAATTTAGTAGTGCATTTTTGTGGTTGGATATAGTTCAGTTTTTAAATTTACCTACTTCATATACCGCAACGAGTTGGGTAAGGAAGTCATGACCAAACTTATTATATTGATAAGTCTTCCGATCAAATTTTCGAAAGATCAAAGGATAGTGAGCATCATGCAGACATATTTTCAATCTGTTTATCATAGCATTCCTAGGTTCACATCTAGGAACAAGATATTCAAATATTATAAATTAGAAAAATAAATAATAATTAATAAATTCATGGCATATAATGGAGTGGTGTCCGTGATGTTTGATATTTGGGTTAGTCATGTTGATTCATCTTATGTATATCTCACTGTTCACTATGTAGATTCTAAATGTAATATGAATAAAAAAATATTAAGATTCTTTGAGATTCTTCATCCTTATGATATCTCGGTTATTTTTGAGTGTATGCTGAAGATCTTTAGAAAATATAAAATTCAAAATAAAATTTTTAGTATTACTTTCGATAACATATCTAATAATGAAGTAGCGATTAACATGTTTGTTAGAAAATATTAGAGATGTAACATTAGGAGAGATTTTTCACGTCAGATATATGTGTCACGTGATTAACTTGATTGTACAAGCGGGGATGAAAGTATGTTCCCTCACTTTTGATAATATTCGTAACTCATTAAAATATATTTGAATGCTTTACTGACAATAAAAGTTTGATAGTCTCTATTTGTCTGCGAATTTTAAGAAGAAAAAATTCTAATTGGATGTGAAATACTGTTGGAATTACACGTACATGATGTTGGAGTCATGTGTTGGATACAAACACGTGATATCAGATTACTTCAATAGTAAAAGTGTCGAACTTATTATTGATGATATTGACTGAGCTTTAGAAATTTTAATGAAATTTTAAAAATTTTTTATAATACGACGAACATGTGTTCATCAGTTTATACTATCACGACTTGCTTTGCACTCAAGTGCATATAGAGGTGTCAAACGGGCCGGCCCAGCACGGCACGGCCCAGTTTTTCACGTGCCCCGCCGTGCTACCGTGCCATGCCTGGCACGACACGGTATTTTAAAGCCGGGCACGGCACGGCCCGTGGGCACGGCGAGGCCGTGCCGTGCCGTGCCCGGCCCGCTCGGGTACGTTTGCTCAACCGGGGTCCGGGAGCCAACAGGCAACACGCAACACCAACAGCCAAGCACGGGCACGGGCACGGGAGCACGGCCCGTGCTTGGCACTTGGCACTTTGACTTGGCAGAATATAAAAAAATTTTTTTTTTTTTAACTTTTTTTATTAATTTTCTGTTTATCTTTATTTAAGTTTATGTAATAAATAAAAAATAAAATTTTTTGTAAAAAATATTACATTTAAAATTAAATGTAAGTATGTAAAAAAAAATTAGAAAATTTATTTTTTTTTTCAATTAAGTTTAGCATTTTTTAATATTATAATGTATTAATTAAATATTAAGATTTAAAGTTAATAAATTTTAAAATAATATTTAAATCTTAAATTAATAATTAAATACATTAAGTTAGTAAAAATTTTAATTAAAAAAAATTTAAACTACGCAAATAAAAATTACCATTCATGCTTTTGAAACCAATATTCCAAAAAAAAAAGTATAAGTTTCAACTTCAACACAACGTATAATACAAAGTACAAACAAAGCGTATAAATAAAAAAAAAATATCGAAAAAAAAGAGCAGATGAGCATCAATCGTCAAGCGGCATATAATGAGAATCATCAGCCGCAACATCAAGATCAGTATCATATGGGTCATCATCATCGGCAATCAGCTCCTCCGCCATTGTAGTGGATGTGGATGCGACTGCAGTGTCTGTCATAGTCCCAGCTTCAGCACGATCACTGATGCTAAATCTCGATTCCTCCCAATCCTTCAAACATGCCAAGGCCTCAACCATATCTGGACGTAATCTCGATCTCCTATCCGAAATCACGTTCACTGCAACAGAAAAAGCAGACTCCGATGCTACGCTCGACACCGGAGGAGTAAGTAGATCCCGTGCCATCCTAGATAGCACGGGATAGGCGGACTCATATGATTTTCATCACTGTAATAAATCAAGATTCTTATTGTCAGAAGGTGATAGGATTGAGCAGTAATCGGTATCTAAGTACCGAGACAGCTCGCTCTTATGTGAAGGTCCACCCCTACGTTTCCCCCTCGCTAGGTTAATGGAATAAGCGTCATCTCCGAACAAGGTATCAGTGTCCGTACTCACAGTCTCAACACCACCACCACCATACCTAGTATCGTAGTATGTATTAGAGGTGTCAAACGGGCCGGGCTGGCCCGGCACGAGGCACGGCACGAGGCACGGCATGGTTCGGCCGTGCCTGGGTCGGCCCGGCACGATAAAAAAACGTGCCCGGGCCCGTGCCGGGCCCGGGCGAACAAACCACGTGCCGGGCCGTGCCCGGCACGGCACGTCGGCCCGCGTGCCTGAGTCGTGACTCGTGAGTCGCGAGTCACGAGTCACGAGTCACGAGTCACGACTCACGGTCACGACTCACTGAGTCGTGACTCGTGACCCAACCGGGCCCCGCCCCCGGTAAAAAGACCGTGGGTCGGGTCCAAACAGACCCGCCCCGCCCCGCCTGCCCTGCCTTGCCGTGCGCCCGTGCCCGAGCGGGCCGGCACGGCACGGCACGGCCTTGCCGTGCCCACGGGCCGTGCCGTGCCCGAATTTAAAAAACCGTGCCGTGCCGGGCACGGCACGGCAGCACGGCTGGGCACGTGAAAAACGGGCCGTGCCGTGCTGGGCCGGCCCGTTTGACACCTCTAGTATGTATATAGGTCTGTCAACTTCTCGTAAATGAACCCTTCAGGTGGTTCTTCCAGGTTCATGCACGAGGAAATGAAAGTCAGGGTGTTTTCAACCCCTTCCACCTTAGCCCTAGGGTCCATGCATGCTGCGAGGCAATAAAGAGATGGAATGGTGGACCAGTACTTCAGGTACTTGGTCTCCATCTCTGCAACCATATGAGTGAGCGTCGGGTCCGCTCGATACATCCTAAACATGCTACTAATGTTGCATATGCAACGGAGTGCAATGCAAGTGGTGGGCGTATAAACCGACGAACACATGTTCGTCGCGTCATAAAATATCTTCAGGAATTTCATTTATGAAATTCCTGAATCCCAGTCAGTGTCGTCAACAATAAGTTTGCCACTCTTACTATTGACGTAGTCGGATATCACGTGTTCGTATCCAACACATGATTCCAACATCAGGTACGTGTAATTCCAACGATGTCTCACATCGGATTGGAATTTCTTCTTCTTAAGATTCGCAGACAAACAGAGATTACCAAACTCTTGTAGTCTGCGAGGAGTGCGAATATACTTGAGTGCATTGCGTATATTTTCCAACGCGGGGGAACACATCTTCATACCCGCTTGAACTATCAGGTTAATAACATGACACATGCATCTAACATGAAATATCTCTCCTAAAGGTGCGTCTCTAATATTCCTAACAAACATATTGATCACTACTCCATTATTCGCAGCATTATCGAAAGTGACACTAAAAATTTTATTTTGAATTTTATATTCCCTAAATATTTTCATCATACACTCAAAAATGGCCGGGCCATCATGAGGATGAAGAATCTCTGTGAATCCTAATATTTTTTTATTTATTGTCCAGTTTGAATCGACATAATGACTAGTGATACATGCATAAGAAGAATCATCGTGACATGTCCATATATCGGACGTCACGGAGACCACTCTACTAAATGCCAAAAATTCCTTAATTATTTTTTGTTTTTTCTAACTTATATATCTTTAGTATGTCACTCCTAGATGTGGACCTAGGAATCCTACGATAGGATGGCTGAAAATAAGTCTGCATGATGCGCACTACCCTTGGATCTTCCGAAAATCTGATCGGAAGACCCATCAATGTGATGAGCCTGGCCATGCCGTCCCTACCCAACTCGCTGGAGTATACGAAGGGAGTAAACTTTGAGACTGAACTCGATCCAGTCTCAAAAAATGTAGTGCCAAGTTGGGTTTGCCTAGGATCTAACGGTCCATGTTTTTTGGAGCATATTTCAGCATGCCTCTTTAGGTGCCCAGTCCCACATGTACTCTTGTATGTTAAAAGTCGCATACAATATTTGCACTGTGCCATTTCATGTTCCTCACCCCTAACATCTAATTGTGTTATTATTTTAAAATGTGTCCAAACTACAGAAGTCCTCCTAGTTTTTTGTTTTTTAGAACTTTGGGCTGAGATGACAGGAGAAACCAAAGTTTCAGGAGCCACAGACGTTTGTGTAACACTAACATTTTCATTTTCAAAATTTAAATTTGTGTTAGGTGAATTTGTCATTTTTTATTTTTCGTACTTTTTTCTAGAGAGAGAAGCTTTAGAGAGAGAATAAAAAAAGCAAATTATATTACCCGGTAAAAGCAATGAGGTCACTCACGTGCAAGATGCACCGCAGCCCGCATGAAGCTTTGATGTTCAAAACTCAAGTTGAGTTTCACGAAAATCCAAGCCGAAATCAAAAACACGAGAGCCGAGAGAGAGAAGCTCGGATTATGTGAGAGAGAGAAAATATAGAGAGGATTAATATTTTTGAAAAACATAAATTTTATAGGGAGGGGGGTAGAATTTATAGGCTAATTAAAGTTTTTTTTTAAAAAAAAATTATTTTTTTATTATTTTTTTGAATTTTTTATTATATTTAAGGGGCAAAATCACGAGGACCGTCGGATTCTGCCCCCTAGCCGTTGGAGTCGAATCCAAGGGCTGAAAATCGCTCAAATTTTGAAATTTTTTTTTTCCCGTTAGATATATCGATTTTCTCGGTTTTCGGCAGAAAATACCGCGGGTCGGGTCTGTTTGGACCCGACCCGCGGTCTTTTTACCGGGGGGGGGGGGCCCTGAGCCTGATGGGTCGAGTGACTCGAGTCACGACTCAGTGAGTCGTGACTCGTGACCGTGAGTCGCGACTCACGCCACGGCACGCGTGGCACGCCGCCAGTGCCACGCGTGTCTGCGGGACCGGCACGGGATGGACCCGTGCCGGCGTGCCGTGCCTAGGCACGGCACGAATTGTGCCTTGCTTCGCCCGGGCACGGCACGGGCCCGGGCACGGTTTTTGAACGTGCCGGGCCGGCCCAGGCACGGCCGAACCGTGCCGTGCCTCGTGCTGGGCCGGGCCGGCCCGGCCCGTTTGACACCTCTAAGTGCATATGTAATATTAGTAGTATGTTTATGAAGTATCGAGCTGATCTAATATTTAATCATATTATTATAGAGATAGAAATCAAGTACTTAAATTACCGGTCCATCGTTGAATATCTTTATTATTTTTCTACATGCATAGACCATAGGGTTAAAATGGAAGAGATAGATAATATTTTGACTTATATTTTCTCATGCATGAACTTGGAAGACCAACTTGAAGGATTCATTCATGAAAAGGTGACTGACCTTTTCATATACTATGATACTAGGTATGGTGATAGTAGTAGTGAGATTATAAGTACAAACATGAATATAATATTCATCGATGATAATTTTTCATTTAGTTAGCGAAAGGGGAAATGATGGGGTAGATCGTCGAATATGAGCGAGTTTTCTCGGTACTCTGATACTGATTATTGCTCATTCCTAACATATTCTGATACTACGAATCTTGATATATTACAGTGGTGAAAATTATATGAGTCCATTTTTTTCATGCTATCTAAGATGAAATGAGATTTACTGATTTCTCCGGTGTCTAGCCTAGCATCAAAATCTATTTTTTTGTTGTAGTAAATATGATTTTGGATAATAGATCTATATTATGTTTATATATTATTGAGATTTTAGCATGTATGAAGGATTGAAAGGATTTAAGATTTAGTATTCAGGATCGTGTTGGGACATGGACTATAACGAAAGTGGAGGAGTTGATAGCTGATGATAATTCATATGATAATGATTTTGATATTAAGGTTGAGGATGATAATGATACGCCGATAGATGATTGATGAAGTTGTCACTTGATGCCTTAATGGTTGATGATTGTGAGATTGTGATATGCTGACAGCAATACTTATGTTACAATTATGCGTATGCTTATGAGTTATGTTTGATTCTAATTTTTGATTTTAATATTTTGTATTCATTTTTATTTATATTGTATTTATTTTGGTTTGAGCATTTGACTTTATGACTTTGTCATTTTTGTTAAAGAAATTTTATGTTTATTTTATTTTTGTGTTTAAGAATTGTATTAAAAATTCTAAAATTTAATTTCAATAAATTATAATCTATTAATCTAATTAATACATAATTAAAACAAATAATAAAAAAATAAAATTTTAAACTATTCAAATATTTATAATTTATAATTTAAATATTTTTAAATATTATCAAATTTATATTTTATAATTACATAAATAATATAGACAAAAATAATTTTTTTTATTTTTTTTAAACTGGCTCGCACGTGCCTGTTTTGGCCCGTTTGAGCCTGGCATGGCATGGTAAAAAATCGGCCATCCTGGGCCTAGCCTGAAGAAATTGTGCCGAGTTAGGCACAACATGGTTATTGTGTCGTGCCTTCTTTGGTTCGGCACGATAGCATAGTTGGGCGGCCTAAAATCATGTTGGGCATGCCCGACACGGCTCATTTGACACTTCTACTCTCACAAGATCAAATATTATAATTTTGAGACAACCAGAAATCATGGTGTGAAATCTAAAACCCTTACATAAATGATAATTATTCATTATAAAATATTTATAACAAAATCAAAAGTCATAATGAGAAAGTTAAAGGTAATACATAAATGTTGATCATTCATTATTAAATATTTATAATATTTTTTCTTGAATGATCATAATACTAAAGAATATGTCTCACTAAAATCTTACTAAGAAAAATCTAGCGAGACAAAAACCTAGTAAAAGAAACAGTGTACATGTACCTTGAAAGGATAACTATCTCATTAAAATTTTACTAGGAAAAACCTAATAGAACAAAAATTTAGTAAAGAAAAAAGAGTAGTATATCTTGAGTATTTGCTATTTCTTCTAATGTCATAATAATTTAGTTTGGAGATCTTTAAGCCTCATTTTAATTTGATGTATAAATTTCTTGAATGTCGTCATAGATAATGTATTAGTGAATAAATTTGCAGGATTATCATTAGACCTAATTTGTTGTATATTAATCTTGCCATTGTTTTGAAGTTTACATGTGCGAAATAACTTTGAGAAATATGCTTAATTTGGTCTTCTTTAATGTATTTGCCTTTGAGTTGTACAATACAAGTGATATTATCTTTATATAATGTTGTTGCGATGTTTGAAATAAGAGAAAGAGCATTAGAGTCACGTACATGTTGAATCATGGATCTTAACCACATATACTCTCTATCGGTCTCATATGTTGCTAATATCTCTGAATAATTGATGAAGATTACTATTATTGTTTGCTTAATAATAGGTCTCCAAGAGATAGTAGTATTGTAATAAGTAAATATATATCTTGTTTGTGATTGAGCCTTATGGGGATCCGAATGGTATATGACATCAGTATAATCAAGTAACTGTGGTTTTGATACTTAGGAATAAAAGAGCCCCATGTCACATGTCCCATGAAGATATTTTAACAATTATTTTGTTTCGTTCCAATGCCTAAGACATAGTTATGAAAGGCACGCCTGAGGCGCGCCTAAAGCTCAGGTGCCACCACTCCCGGGAAAAATGCCTCGCTTCAGGCGAGGCACAGGCGGGCGAGGCGCAGGTGGGCAAGGCGCAGTAGGCGTCGACTTCCAGTTTCGGCGGCGGCAGGCGTCGACTTCCAGTTTCGGCGGCGGCAGGCGTCGACTTCCAGTTTCGGCGGCGGCAGGCGTCGACTTCCAGTTTCGGCGGCGGCAGGCGTCGACTTCCAGTTTCGGCGGCGGCAGGCGTCGACTTCCAGTTTCGGCGGCGGCAGGCGTCGACTTCCAGTTTCGGCGGCGGCAGGCGTCGACTTCCAGTTTCGGCGGCGGCAGGCGTCGACTTCCAGTTTCGGCGGCGGCAGGCGTCGACTTCCAGTTTCGGCGGCGGCAGGCGTCGACTTCCAGTTTCGGCGGCGGCAGGCGTCGACTTCCAGTTTCGGCGGCGGCAGGCGTCGACTTCCAGTTTCGGCGGCGGCAGGCGTCGACTTCCAGTTTCGGCGGCGGCAGGCGTCGACTTCCAGTTTCGGCGGCGGCAGGCGTCGACTTCCAGTTTCGGCGGCGGCAGGCGTCGACTTCCAGTTTCGGCGGCGGCAGGCGTCGACTTCCAGTTTCGGCGGCGGCAGGCGTCGAGCCAGGTATGCTCTTCTTCTCCTTATTCCTCTTCTTCTCCTCTCCTTTTTTTTGCCGGATTCGCCGTCGGAAATTGGGAAATTTCGTCGGAGAAGAAGGGCAAAGCAACAGCGGGAGAAGCGGCGAGAGGCGGTAACAGGCGAAATGCAGGAGGACGCGTCGGGGAAGACGACGTATTCGGCTGATCCAACCCAAAACGATGTTGTTTTGGGTTGGGTTATATTTTTTTAAAAAATCAAATGATGTCGTTTTGGTCTTCTAGGAATCAAAGCGACGCCGTTTTGGAGTTTTGTGATTTTAAGCCCTATAAAATCTCATCTTTCTCGAGTTACACCCTAAAACCCTCAAAACAACCCACCCAAAATACTTTTAAGGCTGGATTGAAGAGGAGAGAAGAGGAAGAAGAAGCTCAAAAGATATTTTTTTCATTTTACTTATTTTTGTTGTGAAATTTTTTTTCAAAAGGTAAAAAAACATTTTTAAAAAATACTTAAAAACTATGGGAAAATTTTTTGAATAATACTTTGAAAAAAATATATAATTTTCAAAAAACTAATGGAGAAAAAATGGAAAAAAATCATGAAAATTAATGAAAAATAGAAAAAAATTATGAAAAAAATTATGAAACAATTAGAATAAAAATTATAAATAGTTTTAGTTGTTTGGCAAAGATTGAGTATGTTTATAATTTATAGATTTATAATATATAATATATTATGTATATGTTTTCATTTTTTTCTTAATATATTTATCATTTTATTGTATATTTTTTCTAAAGATACATAAAAATGAACAAAGAGATTGAAGTTGAAGTAGATACCTCAAGTGGAAGAAAATATCCGAAATGAAAATATGCTCGTTTATTAAATGAGAAAGATACATGTACACTCATTTGTATTTTTTGTGATAAAGTAACTAAATGAGGCATTTATAGATAAAAGCAACACCTTGTTGAAGGGTTTAGAAATTCGAAAAAGTGTACGAGATGTCCCGAACATGTTAAAAAAGAAATAGAAGATTATATGCTAGCCAAAAAAACTCAAAAAAATCAAATAAGTTTTGGAAGTCATAATGTGAATGAGGATATGTTTGGGTTCCAAGATGAAGATGATGAATACCCGGAGGTTACTAGCAAAAGGGGAAGAAAAGATGTTTCTAGTGGTGGTAGCAATGGAGGGGGAAGTGGTGGTAGTGTTAGTGGTAGTTACATAAAGAGAATGAGGTAGAAAGGTCCTATGGATCATTTCTTTACTCCTAATCCAACAATGATTATTCAAAATAGAAAAAAATATTCAAACTACTATCAACAATGCATATAAGAAAGAGGCTAAGGAGAGAGCTGATATACTATTTTGTAAATGGATGTATGATGCTGCGATTCCATTTAATGCAGTGAACTATGCTAGTTTCCAACCAATGCTCGAGGCAATTGGGCAATATGGTGTGGGTTACAAGGGACCAAGTTTTCATGATGTAAGGGTAACTAACCTCAAGAAAGAATTGACTATCACAAAGGCTTCAATGGAGGTTCATTTCATAGAATGAAAGCAAAATGAATGTTCAATTATTTCAGATGGATGGACTGATAGGAAGGAAAGGTCATTGGTGAATTTCTTGATGAATTCTTCAAGAGGGACCGTGTTTATAAAATCTATTGATGCTTCTTCTGTGGTCAAGACGGTAGAAAAATTATTTGAATTACTTGACAGTTGGGTTGATGAAGTTGGTGAAGTCAATGTTGTTCAAGTGATAACAGATAATGCTTCAAATTATGTGGTGACAATTACCTATAATTTAATTTCAAATTTTCATTTACTTATTTATGTACGTGATTACATCTATTATCTATTTATTATGTGTTTAAATTATGTAGGGAGGTTGTTGGAAATGAAAAGACCACATTTGTATTGCACACCATGTGACGCACATTGTCTTGACTTGATACTAGAAGATATTGGAAAACTACCACACATCAAGAAGATAATAGAGAGGGCCATATTCATTAGCGGCTACATCTATAATTGAACGAGTTTGCTCAACATGATGAGACGATTTACTGAGCAAAGGGAGTTGTTAAGACCTGCTAAGACTCGGTTTGCAATGGTCTTTATCACCTTATCCCGTATCAATGAACAAAGAAATAACTTATGGAAGATGTTTACTAGTTCAGATTGGACGGAAAGTAAATGGGCAAATGAGCAAAATGGAAAAAATGTAGCCAATATAATTTTCATGTCTTCTTTTTGGAATACTGTAGTATTTTGTTTGAAGGTGTCAGGCCCTCTTGTACGTGTGTTTCGTTTGGTGAATGGTGAAAAGAGACCTCCTATGGGTTACATTTATGCAGCCATGAAAAAGACGGAGGAAATCATCATCAAAAGCTTTAATGGGAATGAAGAGAAATATAGGGAAATCATTGATAGGAGGTGGGAGGTTCAACTTCATCTGCCTTTGTATTCAGTTGGGTATTTTTTGAACCCACAATTCTATTATGATACAGAAGTATTAAGAATTGACCTAGATTCAAAAATTTTTGAAGATGTATGTAGTTGTATTTCGAGATTGGTGAAACATAGAGATGACAAGATGTAATTATATCACAACTCGACTTGTACATGTATGCTTGAGACCTTTTTGGTAATGAGTTTGCCATTAGAACAAGGAAGACTAAATCTCCAGGTTAGTCCATTAGTTTTGTTAATTAGTGCATTGAAATTATTATATATGTTTGGTTAAAATAGGTTAAATGTTTAACTAATAATTTATTTATATTAATTGTAGCTGAATGGTGGGGTATGTTTGGATCAAGTGTTAGAAGTTTGCAAAAGTTTGCATTGAGGGTTCTCAACCTAATATCTAGTGCATCAGGTTGTGAAAGGAATTTGAGTATCTTTGAGAATGTAAGTTACTAAAGCAATTATATGCAATTGAATTTGTGTCTTTAAGTTATAATATTATTTAATATAACTTAGCTTCTTCAAAACTAAAATATTGAGATATAATCATAAAAATTATTTATTTTTTTTAGATTCATAGTAAGAGGAGAAATAGGTTGGACCATGAATGCTTGAATAATTTGGTGTACATTAAGTACAATCGAACCTTGATGAAAAGATACACAGAGCGTTATACTATTGATCCCATTATCTTGAAAGAAATAGATGATAACAACGAATGTTTGATGGGAAGAATGAAAGATGAAGGTGTTGCAGAAGATGATTTGGTGTTTGAAGGTGATTTAACATGGAGTGATGTTGCAAGAGTTAGTGGAGCTGAGGAGCTTAGTGTTTATACAATAGCTAAACCAAGCAAAATACAAACACAAACACCAAAACCAAAACCAAAATCAAGACCATCTAGCTCTAAACATACTCTTACTCTTGCTTTGATTAATGAAGATGAAGAGATGATCTATTCATCGGGAGAGGAATATGAAGAAGAGAGAGAGTGGAAGATTGATGATGAAGATGATATTGATGAAGACTTTCTTGATTTAGATTTAGATGTAGATATATGAATGTTTATTTTATTTTAGAACTTTAAATATTTGTTATTTTGTTTTGAAACTTTGAATGTTTGGATGATGAGAGTACTATTAATATTTGATTTTTATCTTTGATATTCTTTAGTTTATTATTAGATAAAAATTAAAGATTATATTTAGTAAAATGTATAATTTTTATGTGTATTAGGCTGGGTGCACCTCAAATAAAAAAGCCCACGTCTCAAGTGCGCCTTGCGCCTTAAGGCCCCAAAAGGCTTTTGCGCCTCAGTGTGCCTCGTGCCTTAAATAACTATGGCTTAAGAGTAGGCTATGAGCTATATTATATAAGTAAGTTTACTAAAAAAGTTATATCTGGTCTTGTTTAATCTACAAGATATATTAGTATTTTAATTACCCTTAAGTATGATACTTTCGGATTAAAGAATTTATTTTTCTCTTCTTTAGGATGAAATAAATCTTTATCTATTTCAAGAGTTCTTACAATCATAAGAGAGTTAAGGGGATAAGATTTCTCTATGTAAAAGTATTTCAGGATTTCTTTAGTGTATGTTGATTAATAGACAAAAATATCATTTAAAAAATATTCAATCTATAGGCTGAAGCAACATTTAATTCTACCTAGATTTTTCATCTTAATTTTTTTTAAATAATTAGCAGTTTTTAGAAGCCCTTTAGGGGTTCCTATCAGATTCAAATCATTCACATATATTTATATAATTATCAAATTAATTTTTATTTTTTTATAAATATACATGGACAGATTGAATTTTTACATATTCTTCTTTCAACAAGTATGTACTTATAATTATATCACATTCGATCAAATTATTTGAGTTCGTATAAGGATCGTTGTAACTTTATTGAATATATTTCACGTTATTTTGAAAATTTTGTTTCAAGCAATGTAAATCTTTCAAAGATTTTAATGTATGTCAATATATACAGATCCATACAAATAAGTTGTGATAATATCCATCAAATATATTTCTAGTCTTTTTAAAATTATCAAATATATTAAATATCTAAATGTGATTGCATCCATTACTAGTGAATGTCTCCTCATAGTCAATACAATGCCTTTGTGTAAAATTTTGTGCAACAAGGTGAGTTTTATTTCGTATAATTTTCTTATGTTCATTTTTTTTCATACAATACTCATTTATAAACAAGGTGAGTTTTAAATATCTTTCTTTTAGCTAAATAATTTATTTTTGTCTGAATTGTTTCTTTTCATTTTTTTCAATTATTTCTAAGATCTCATATTTCTTCTTGATTCATATAATTTATAGAGAGCTCTTTATTTATAAGAAATAATTGGCTAGTTATTATTGTTTTTGTAGTTATTTCCTTTAATTTGTGTAATATGTTTGGCTCAACATGAGCTAGCTGTGTTGTAATAGACTCTTTAAGAGTAATTTCATCAGAATTATACTCTATACGAGTAATCAATTTATTATATTTTTTTTTCTTTAGAAATAATATTTAGATCTGATCGGTCTTTCACATTTCAAATGTGGTTTAGATATACTAGCTATAGTATTTTCTGAATTCCTTATAGGGATCTCAATATGTGTTGATGTATTAATAATTGGATCGTGTGACTTTATCAATTTATTAGGATTAGTGAAAATTTCTGGTAATTAATCTATAATATATTGTAAATGAATGATTCTTTGAATTTTCAGTCTAGACTGTTTAGTATGAGGATCAAGATGTAATAATGATGGTATATTCCAAGTAATTTTATCTTATTTATTAGAAATTGGCTTATCTTCTTTTAATTGTGAAAAAACAGATTCATCAAATTTATAATCTACAAAATATGTTGTAAAAAGATTCTTTGATAAATGCTCAAGATAATGGATAATGAATAATGAATACAAAAATAAAGCTCACATAAGTTTCTAGGCAACATTGACTCATTTTAGAATCTTGGTTTGGAGGAATAGGGACATAAATGGCATAACCAAAGACATGTAAATGAAAAATATTATGTGGGGAGCCAGAAATAAGTTATAAATTTGAGAAAGTATGATAATCAATAGGACGTATTGATGGAATACGTAACTTGTGGATTGTTTTAATCATATTGTCTGTTATATTAAGGCTTTCTTATGTTGTATTAAACATCAACTTGAATGTTTTTGAAGTTTTAATAATTTCTAAAATTTATAGATAGCAATATACATACTTAAGTTGTGGTAGCACACGTATCGGGTGCTATCATATAATAAATTAGAAAAAGAACTTTTGTTTTTCACAAAAATAATTTATAAAAAAAGCACTTTCAATAAGTCAGGACTTAGCGATGAAATTCTCATTAAAAATGTAAAGTTTAGTTTACATTTTTTAATCTTCCATGTTTTGATTTTAAAATAATTAAAAATATTTTGTTTCATTTTAGTTGATTAGTGGATTCAATTTGATGATGATACTTTGTAACTACAAAGAATTGTTTTGAGGATTTTAGATGTTTTTTGTTCTTCATATGGTTATATGCATAATTGGAGTTTATTCAATAAATTATTTATAATAAAAAATGTAATGCTGAATTTAATGGTTTTTTTAATTATCAAAGATGATTAGACATATTAATTTTAATTGCTTAACTTGGGATAGGCACGCATAAAGAAAAGAATTTGTTAAATAGCAAAAAATTTAAATTTTCCTCGATTCAACTAGGGGATAGTTTTTTTTTTTTTTTTTTTGCTTTCAATCATTTTTTCTCTCGAATTCAGTAAAGAAATCATTAGCAAGGTTATAGTTCAAATTAATTAATAATTATGATTTAGTTCTAGTTTAAACTGATTCATGATTCTGTTATGGTTCTAACTACAAATTTCAGTTAGTTTATGTCAAGGTTCTGGTTTAAATTATTTTAAATTCTAGTTAGTTTATAGATTGATTCTGGTTTAAATTGGTTTAATTTTAATTAGTTTATGGTTTGATTCATAGTTATGATTTGATTCATAGTTATGATTTGATCATGATTTAAACTAGCTTGTTTTTTCTTCTATCTTAGTGTATTGGATTATTATGCATCAGTTTGAGTGGGTATTAAAATTTATGCCGTAATATTTATTTTTATTATTAAAACTTTCAATTTTATGATTTAATGAGTGCACCTAATTAGTGGGCTACACTACACTAATCACTTTCATCTCTAGGTAGATGTTGCCATGTTTGTTAAAATGAAGCTGAATGTATATTTGTGTTTACATTTTTTTGTTTGATCTTCAATAGTTTTCATTTTTTTCTTATAATTTTTTAAGCATTACAAATGATGAATCCTTTTTCCTCTTTTATATCAATTTTTTATTTTTTTGTTCCTAATAATTGTTTTATTTGCATTCCTAAAAAATTTATTCAGTACTATTAGATATTAGTATTTGTTGCTTGCTAAGTGATAATTAAATTAACATTGCAGAATCGATATCGAAAAATAAAAAATTACTTCAAAAAAAGTCGAGATTTTCTATTGGTCATTAGAATCAAAATTTTCCATCCAGTATAAAAATATAATATTAAGATGAAAGACCTAGGAGTGGAAAACCATATTTTTATATTCTATATATTTGTTGCAATGTAGTTATCAAGCGAGAGTTTAAGAGAATGAAAATTATCTTGGAGATATTTGTTGTGTTGCTCAATATGTGAAAGTATTTAAAAATTTCAAAAATGAACTGAAGGATTATATGAATAAAAAAATTGACAAAGCGTATGACCCAAGAAAGATGGTGATATGGTTGATCTCTGGTCTTGTTATTTTGGTCATGCTATCTTGGAAAATATTAGTTGATATGTTGGAGTAATAGGAGGCTCAAGTACTTGTGGTATCTCCTCAAGGGAAATTCTAGGACTCATGGACTACTTACTTGTAGATGTTGATGATAAAATTGAGAGTTATAATTATCAACTTGTTATAATTTTGTCACACAATATTATGATTTATTACAAGTAAGATTTGTTGAGAAGAAAAAAAAAAATATGAAGAATTAAAAGAAGAAGAAGAAGAAAAGATATATATATATATATATATATATATTATAGATTATGTGTTAGGTGAAAGTATTGTGTGCGGGGTATGCATACTCATACATGACTGACCATGACTCATATAAGAAGGATTAAGGAAACTTTAACAATCTAATTTTTTTGGTCATCGAGAGCTTTTTCTAAAATAATTTTAATTCTAATGTAATTTGGAGTCTTCTTCCATGCTTAAGCTTACAAGTTAGTTGGAGAGGAATTTGTTGAGAAGGTAGTGAAAACTACCGACCTATTGTTGAGGAGTCAAAGAAGAAATACTTGGGCATAAACAATAATTCTTACTTTGTTGAATGAATGGTTAGAAAGATATGCGATAGAGAAGTTTGATTAGTTTTATTGAATTTTATTAATATGTCTAATACAATAAAAAATTCTAGCTTATTGTTTAATCATCTTGATGATATTGTTGATAAAGTTGGAAAGGAATTTGCTATTCAAGTAATAACTAATAATGTTGTTGCATACAAGTCGGTACGGTGAGAGTTAATTGAAAATAAAAAGATTATTTCAAGGGATTTCTATTTAACTCTGACCAATAAGCAAAGGAAATAAAAAAAATAATTTTGAAGGATGACTTTTTTGGTTATAATGATTTGTGACATGGGCAAGTCTTCCTAGCCCAATGCATATTTGAGTGGGAAAAAAAATCATACGTCGGATATTTTTGCTAGATGGGCCCTCGCTTTAGGGAACTGGGCTAATTTGAATTGCTAGGCCTCATCAACATACTATTATTATTGATTTAATAAGTCATAATTTCATATTAATATATAACTAGTATCTTGCCATTGATAGATATGGAAAAGTGACCATTGCAATTTGTGAATGAATAAGAATAGATAGACATCAACATTAATGAAGAGGATGATGGGATAATTAGATATGTTGATTTTTAGAGGATCCTATTAATGATAGTGATGATTATGATGAAAAATGAAACTTTATGATAGGCTTAAAATAATATAGAATTTTGGAAGAAAGAATAATAAATAAAATAGAATTTATTAGTCTATCAAAAATCTATATAACAAACAATGAGTTTCTTTTTTTTTTTAGCTAAATCCTTAATGAAGTATTAAATCATTATGAATTTTATAATTTTTTGCTTTATTTTTATGTGATTTTATTAGTCTTTTCTTGATTTGGTTTTTGTTTTTTATTTAAATTGAGATGTCTGTCTCGTTCTTTCTTGAGTCTAATGCTTTGTCTCTGGCTTTTTAAAACATTGGATGCAAATAATTGTTTTAAGATTTATTGTAGTGATAAAATATAAAAATTTGAAAATAGCTATTTAAGTTTTTTTGGATTAATTACTTATTTGAAGATAATTCAATTTTTAATTAATTATTCAATGATTCTTTTTTATTTATTAGTCTTCTACACTATACTTTTCACGAATAGACAAGATATATTGGTTCATTTTTATTTTTGTTATGAGTTATAATTTTATTTTTTTTATTTTTTTATTTTTTGATGAGGGCCCCAACTTATTGGCTATTTCAATCTTATTTGTTTATTTTATAAGACTTTGCTTGTTAATTTATTATTGAGTATTCTTTATTGCTTGTTTGATACTTTTCTGTCAAATAATAAAACTTTAAGGAGATCTTTATTTATAATGTAGTATGATGAATTATATGTATTATATTTTAGTGTATATATTTTTTTCTAGATATTTAAGTAATTTAAATTATTTACTTGTATTCTTAACTTGGTTGTTCATTGATGATTAATTTGAGAATATGTTATCCTAATATTAAGGGCATTTCTATTTTAAAATATGTGGTATGTCAGAAATGAATAATAGAGCTTTCAATCATGCATGTCAGTTTGGTGTAAAGGCTCATTACATTCGATATACTCAGATGTGTGATGACTTAATAGATATGTGACCAAATATTACTATTGATATTTGATTATTTCTATTGATGAATTTTTATGATATGCTTGAGATATGTTTTTTTGTGATAGATCATATGTTTTTTTTTTTTTGATATTTCATGAAATAATAACAAAATAATTTAATACAAATATTATAAAAAAAGAATATCATAATTATTAGAATACTAGTAAGATAGATTTCATATTTAATGTATGAATTATGAGATTACATATTAGATTTTTTGTGCTGATATAGTTTGATAAAAAAAGATTGCCAAAAAGAATAGATTTTTGATTGAAATAATTTAGGCACTCCAATTTGTGAAAAATATTGTAAAATATTTTTGAAAATATATGAATTATGTCGTAATCTACCTTATTAATTAAATATTCTCTTTTATTTTTTTGTTAATATTTATTTTTTTAGATTATACATCATGAAGAGAGATTATTTAGTTGGTCTTCTAGAATTTTTGGGTATACTTCTTGTTTTGATTTCTTTTTAGGACGCATTGAGATTATAAAAGTTGATTTTTAATGCATGGAGATGTCTCTTTCTCAAATGTTTTAGTGTTTAATAAGATTATCAATATTTTTTATTCTAGCGGAGCTGATGGTGTTAGAATATGAATTCTTTGACAGAGAAAAAGGCAATGACAATGAGATTGTGAATCTCTTCTCCGAAGCTTGGTACTAATGGACTCTCTGACCATGCCCCAGTCATGATGAAGTTGAATCACTCAGTGCAGAACATGAAATGTGTTTTAAGACGCAGTCAGTGAATATTAATATTAATTTTTCTAGTAGCACTTATTTTTTAACAAGTCTAAGAAGGATGTGAGGCTAGCAGTTCTACATGGATCTATTACATTTTCTTTCTCATCTGTAGTCATGCCTAGATAATTAATTAGTGGAGAGAAAGATCCATTGGCTATATTTAATTTTTTTTGGTTTACAGTATGATGTAATTCTCATGAAGTTATCATATCAACTAGTAAGTACTTATCATGTTGATTGTGGATATTAAGTTTTATTAGGAACTTTTTTTTCAGGTCTACACAACATAGTAGTCTATGAGTTTTCCCTAATATAAGCTCATGTTGAGCTAGAAATTAGGATTTTGATCACCAAAATCTTTAGTTTATATTAGAAGAATGAGATATATCCTACTTGCCATTACTAGAAATGATTCTTTCGAGAAGCTAAACGATTCTGTAGTGAGCTTATCTAATCTTGACTTTTCAATCATTTTTTGAAAGAGACATAAGAAATTTATTTATCATTTGATTTCATAATTTTTTATTTTCTTTGTTATTTTACTTGATACTTGGATTTTCATGTTCCCTTCTAAGGTATTATTTTATCCATGATGGTGTTATGTTTTAATGAAAGAGATAAATATTCACAATTCTAATGGGGACATGTGAACCAGTATCATGACTTTTAGGAAGGCGTGTTGTTAGTTGTATGTGAGTGTTCACTATAAATACAAGTTAATGTGAGAATTTATATCACCTTAAAATGAGATATATTGTGAGGAAATATTGTATCTTAGAAGATTAAGATGCAAATGGTTATTTTAAAATATAGTACGAGAGTAGAGTTCAAAGTAATGACGATAACTATCAGTAAAATACTTTGGAGTTTATTATGCATCTCTTCTCACGATAGGTTTTTCTCCAACGCATCTTCATAAAAGAACATGATGTCTTAGGTATCGACACACTTACATAGAGGGAATATGCTTAGCCTTGGTGTTTTTGCTTGTACTATAGAATTGTCAATTTGTCGTTATTTTGTTCATTATATTATGCTTTTTTTTTGTTATGAGAATTCATTGTAAAAACACATAAATTCAAACTTGTGATATATTTTTTTCATAATAAATCAATTTTATATTTATCTTTACCTTCCTATGAAAGAGAAACATTCTCTGAACTAAAAGCATTCTTTATTAGCATAAGATTAAATGTGTTTGACTTTGTTCTAGTTTTAGTATGAAATATAGTATATTTCATGTCTATAGATCGAATAATACCTTCTCATGCTAATTTATTATCATCACATGTAAAATTTTGAGGACACACATACACACACATGCATAATATTATATTTTTAGCTATTTATCATTATCACCAGTGCTAATAAAAAAATAAAAATAAAAAAACAATGCTAATAATTTGGGTTGGGCAAGACTTGGCTCGGTGAAATTGGATTGTTGGACCGAACTGAGTGCAAATACTAGAAGATTGGATAGCTTGGTGTGACTCACCTCATTGCAGTTATGGATGTATCGAGGTTGCACCCCTTGATGCAACGTGCACTATTGTTTTTCAACAATTCGACTCATTATTAGGGCACATGCCCTATCAATTTTAAAAAAATAAAAATCATTATTTGGACTAGGCTAGCTTGACATTGTTTATAAGTAGTCTTTATTACCCGAATTGCTATGACTAGTTATTATAAATATTTTTCATAAAATTAAGTTTATTGTGATATTATGTACATATCACAAATACATAATTTCGATGATCAGAAAAATAATTGTGACTCAAAGTATCTTTATAAAGTTATTTATAATTTGATTATTGGTATGCACATAGATTGTAATTATAACATAATCATGAGTTTTTTTTCTTATGAAATAATAATCAATCTTGATGTATTTTATTTGTTGATAAGATATTTGATGAGTAGTGATGTATCGAGATGCTCAACTATCACAATTAAATATCATTGTTTTTGTGATAGTTAATGTTTAATTTTTACAAAAAATAAATAATCCATTAAAGCTTACAAGCGACAAATGTTATATGTTTTTATTTTGTACTTAATATAGAAGTAATTATATATTATTTATTTTTATAGAATACAAAATTATTTGTAAGAAAAATATAAATATTGGCGATAGAGATTATCTTAGTGATTGCTAGCTAAGTTAAAATCTGAACATCTATCTGGTTGGTTATGTTTATGGTGTTTGGAATAAATTTTATATTTAGTAATTTTATTTATGTACTTGAGAACTCAAATAACTATATTCATAAGAATTTGTCTGAAATAAATTATGAAATGACTAATCATACTAATAATAAGGTGATATGTCGTCTAAAAATTATTAGATATTTAAGTTTTTTTATAATTCTAATATATCTAATAATTATTAGATATGTCGTCTAATAAAAGAATTAATTGAAGTATTGATGTTTGTGAAAAGAGAAAAAATAAAAGTAAGAAAATAAAGATAAAAAAAAGAAGAAAGTGAAAAAGAAGAGAATAAAAAAAGAGAAGAAAAGAATAAAGAGTAGAAAAGAAGAAAAGTAGGAAGAAAAGAAAGTGAAGAGAATAAATAGAACAAAGAGAATAAAAACAAAAAAGAACAAATTTAACAAATAGAATTATAAGAATAAATTGAAGAAAAATTATAATAAGATCAAGTATAATAAGAAAGAAAAAAAAAGAAGAAAAAAAAAAGAATGATAATTAAAGAGGAGAGAGCAAAAAAGAGAAGAAAATATAGAATGTGAAGAAAGAAAACAAGTGAGAAGAAAGAAAAGATAAAAGAAAGAAAAGAAATAGAAAAAAAGAAGAAATTAAGAAAGAGAAAAAAAAAGAATAAACATAAGAAAGAAAATAGAAAGAGAAGAGAAAAATAAAAAAAAGTGAAGAAAAAAGAAGAGAGAAAAAAAAAGAACAAAGAAAAGAATAAGAAGAAATAGAATAAAATAATAGAAAAAGAAAAAAGAAGAGAGAAAATAGAGATAAAAAAAAGAAGTCGGAAATAAAATAGAAGAAAAGAAGAATAAAGTGATTAATTAAGAAGAAAAAAATAAAGAGAAGAAAGAGAACAAATAGAAGAAAAATAATAAAAAATAGAATAAGAATGATAATAAGAGCAAATATAAGAAAAAAGAGAATAAAAAAAGAAAGCAAAAAAAGAGAAGAAAGGAAGAAAGAAAAAGAAAAAAAAATAAAAGAGAGAAGAAAGAGAATAAACAAGAAAAGAGAAAAAAAAGAAGAAATAGAAAAAAAAATAAAAAAAATGAGAAAATAGAGAAGAAAGTAAAAGTGAAGGAAAGAAGTGAGTGAAGAAATCAAAGAAATAGAAGGAAAAAAAAGAGAAGAAAAGAAAAAAGTTTACAGATAAAATTGAGAAGAAAGATAAGAAAATTAAGAAAGATGAGAAAATGAAAAAAATAAGAAAGGGAAGAAAGTAAATAAAGAGAAGAATGAAAAGAATGAGAAAAAAGAGAAAAAAGATAAATATGAGGAAAATGGAAAATATGAGAAGAAAGAGAAAAAAGAAAAAAATATATATATAAAAAGAGAGTTGAATATAAAAAGAAGAAAAAAGAATGAGAAAAAATAAAAAAATGAGAAAAAACAAAAGAAAAAAAATAATAGAAAGAGAATAAGTAGAAAGAGAAGAAAAAAAGAAAGATAAGAAAGAAAGAAAGAGAAGAACACAAAGTAAAGAAAAAAAAGACCAGAATAAAAGAATGATAGAGTAAAGTAGAAAGATAAGAAAGAAAAGAAAAAAAAGAGAAAATTTAGAAGAAAGAATAGGAAGAAAAGAATGAGAAGAATAAATATAAGAAAAAATGAAAGAAAAGAAACAAAGTAAAGAGAAAAAAAGAGCGAAAAGAAAGAAGACAAAAAAAAGAAAGAAGAGAAGAGAGAGAATATCGAGAATATGTAGAAAAAATGAAGAAAGAGAAGGCTAAAAAATAGGAGAAAAAAGAGATAAAATAGAAAAAAAAGTAATTAAAAGAGTAGAAACATAAAAATAAAAACAATGCGAAGAAAGAGAAAAATAGAAGAAACACAAGAAAGAACAAGAATAAAAGAAAGAATAAATAAAATAAAAAAAAATGTAAAATTAGAAGAAAGAGAATAAATAGAAAAAAGAGAAGAAAGAAGAAATAGATGAACAAGAAAGAAACATGAAGGAAGAGGAGAGAAAATAAATAGAAGAAAGTAAGGAGAATAATAAAAGAAAGGGAAAAAAAAGAATAAAAGAAAGAAAAGAAAAAAAAATAGAAAGTGGTGAAAGAGAGAAAAGATATGAAAAAGAAAAAAAGAGAAGATTAAGAAGAATTAGAAGAAAGAGAATAAAGAGTAAAATGATACAAATAAGAAAAATGTGAAAAAATAGATTAAATCAAAAAAAGAAAAATAAAAGAAAGAGAATTAAGAGAAAAAAAGCTTGAGAAGAAAGAGAAGAATGAAAATCGATAAAAGAGAGAAAAGAATAAAAAAAAGGGAAGAATATGAAGATAAAAAAATAAATGAAATAGTAGAAAGAAAAGAATGAGAAAAAAGAGAAAAATGAGAATAAAGAGAGAAAAAAGGAGAAAGAAGAAATAGAAAAAAAATTGGAGAGATAAGAAAAAAAGTTAAAAGAGAAGAAAGAGTAGAACGAGAAAAAAAAGGAAGAATGAGAATAAAAAAATGAAATAAAAAAAAACTAGAAAGAAAAAAAAAATAGTAGAAAGAATGATAAAGGTCAAGGAGCACAAGTTTTTGAGCTCAAATATTCACAAAGATACTTTACATAGAATTGATGGTCTAATGACTCGAACAAGAGCAAAGAGGATGAAAGAAGCCTTACAATCCTTGCACTTATATTCACAAGAGAAAGAGGTTTCATTAGAGGATTTTTGAAGATAATTTGAAGATGACATAGCTTCACCAAGGATGACTACCTATCTTGTTGAAGAAGATATGAGTTACTTAGAAATTTTGTTTTTTTAGTTTTGGGCCCTAAGGGACATTATTTTTCTTTTAATTATTTTGGGCCTTAAGATATTATTTCAGTCTGCAAAATAAGAAATTAGTTTTAGGTCTTTTTTAATATTTCATGTAAGCTCTTTTTTAGGGTTGTTTTGCCTATAAAAAGCAGCCACCATATGTTGAAAGCGGAGGTTTTTATTAATATGAAAGATTTTCAGCAAGTTTTGATTTCTTTCCTTCTTTATTTAATGAATGGAAACAAGACTTATCAAGGGAGTGATCAACTTTGTGACGTCTCAAGATTAGGATTTCAAGGTCTTAAGTTACTTTTGATTCTGATCTGATAAAAAAAAATATGTTCTCGGTGTTTAGAGTCATTCTCTTCCATTGAATTCAAGGGTTCATAAGGCAGGTTTCTAGGGGGCCCTTATCAGAGAACTAGTAAAAGAAAGAAAAAAAAAGAATACTAATAAAAGAAAGAAAAGAAAGAGAAGATTGAGAAAAAAGAAAGGAAAGAGAAGAAATAAAATAATGATAAGAAAGTGAAGTAAAAGAGAAAAGAGAAGAAAAAGAAGAAATAGAATAAATGATTTAAAAGAATGACAAGAAAGATAAATAAAGCAAAAATAGTATAGAGAAAAGAGCGAGGCTATATTTTGGGTGCCATGTTTTTTTGTTCAATATGTTATTTCTCAGTTGCGAAAACATCTGACGCATCATTCTCGTGGCACATCATCTTAGATGATGCGACTCTATTTTTTGGTTGCGATGTTATTTTTTTTTCAATGTGACATATGAATTCTCTGGGCCATTCGCATCCTTAACTCCACACCACCTGCCCAACATATGAATCCTCACTGCCTTGCTCCCCTCCAGCATGGCGTCTGTGAAGACCTAATTTTTCTTGAAGATGATAAGACAATACTAATGAGCAAGAAGCGAGAGAACAACTGAATGAAAATTGTTTTGGGCATCAAGTGCACCTAATTTGAAGTTATATAGAATTCTATTTAGTGAACCTCAGAATGAATTCATCAAGTGCACCACCAGGCTGATGAATTATTTTTGGGCATTATGCACAATTTTCAACTAGGCAACATCAGGTAAACACATGATAATCACTCCTTCAATCATGATGTTGAAAAAAAGAAGCAACTTTTTTGCCCATCACTTTGCTTGTTGGAGGATTGAGAATTTTTTCAATCTTTTCTTTGTTTGGGGGTGTTGATTAGGGCCAATTATATTTGTATTTTAGGGTTCATAATTCACATAATTATGAACCCTAAAATACAAATATTTGATTAGTGCACATTTTCTTACTTCCGCCATACATTCATTCCCACACTGCTTGTAACAATAATTGATTATATGCATTATATATATATATATATATAAACACACTCACACACGCGCGCGCACACACACACACACACTCATTGTAGGTATGAGAAAAAGAGGAAGAAGCAATCTGCGACGCATAAAAGAGCAGTTGTGAGAAAAGAGAGCCAGCTTTTTGAGCACATGAGAAAAATAAAAGAACTGGAGACGCTTCTGCATCAAGAAACTGATAAATTGAGATTTGCTGTCAATGAATTGTCCAATTTACACAAGGTCAAGTGGTGATATATCCAATACACATGAAACATGCACATACCAAAAGCAAAAACATGTTGTATATACATATGCATATATTTACACACACACACACACGCACATGCACACATATATGAATGTGTGTGATTTATATGCTTCATAGAAAGGGATGTGATTTTTATGTATCAAGGAAAAGCACGAGTATTGATTTTCAGGGCTGTGGGTCCCACACAATGTGAGCACAAAATTAGGCAAGAATGAATGCCTGTTAAGCTGCATCAACCCATGGCTTGATTTATATATCATTGCTATAATTAATGAATTACTTGTATAAATTACAATTCTCTTTAAATTAAACAAAAAATATGGTCCCCAGCTGGCTGGGTCTGGGTGTCGTGCCTTGAAATGACGTACATGGGTCCCATGCCCATGAGTGGCTGGAGCCTGGGCTCGAGCACTGGCCCCTGCCCCGACATAGACCCATACCCAGTCCTCAACATAAAACTCTGCCAACGGGCTGAAATGTTGTGCAGTGCATGGCACGGCTCAACAGCCCATTCGTGCCAAATGAAAATGGGCCATGGCGGTGCTCTGCTGACTCGGCCCCATTTGACATCTTCAATTTTGGGTGATTTGTTTTTCAGGCAAGCTTGCGTGGCACTCACGTGTGGCAGCCAAAAGTTCTGAGAGACGGCGTTCAAAAGCAAATTGTGGAGCAGTGTGCTGTTCCTGTTGAATCTCGACTCGTTTCGCTCGAGATGGAACTAAAGCTTTGTAAGCAACAAATCGATGGCTTCGAAAAATCCCAGGTGAGTCACGATCCCGATTTCTCCAACAGGGCCAACAATGCACTTGTTGCTTATTGTTGTTACGTCGCAAAGTGTTGGAACAAGGCTGTAATGGATTGTGCATGTGCTTAATTTTTATGGCAGAAGCTTGAGAAAGCTAGATTTGAGATGGCAAAGGCTGAGTTGGCTTCTCTGAAATACCACCCATTGCTGCAAAATGCCAACCTAATAGCCAATGAAGATGAAGAAGATGGGCTGCTCTCTTGGTAGCATAATGTAATGTGTCTTGATTTTGGAATTATGAAATTAGTTATATCACATATATATATATATATATATATAATTTTTTTTTTGTTTTTTTTTATTTTTTTTTTATTTTTTTTATTTTTTTTTATTTTTTTATTTTTTTTATTTTTTTTTTATTTTTTTATTTTTTGTTTTTTATTTTATTTTATTTGGGTAATATCATATTTGTTATCAAATGTGTCATCTAAGTTATCAACAACATGGTAGCTTTGGATGGCAATGAAGTTGTGTGCTCATCCATGGGTTCATGAGTCTGATCCTCATTGATGCTGGATATGCATCTCAGAGTGTTATTTGCTTTATCACACTGCTGGGAAATAGGCCTTGCCTGTTATATATAGGTCGAGCGATAATATGAGTTGGGTTCGTGGTGATGAAAAAAAAAACTATCATAAAACTGATCAAAACTCAACAAATTATTAAACAGATTTGTGTTGTTTGATGTAGTTGGAGAAGTTTTAGGTAGGAAACTAGAGGTTTGAAAGATAATGCTCGAACCTAAGAGATTTATGATTAATTGTAATGTTAATGGATGGGTGAAATATGAGTCTAATTATGCAAAGAGTGATGTTGATGCAATAATCAAAATGAAAAAAGGAAAAAAATATCAAATATTAATTATTTTAAATAAATTAAATAAAAAAATATATTTAATAATTTTAAAATCAATATTACTTTATAAATATAAAGCCTGTGATAATAAAGTCGCATGTATTCAATGATGGTTTCCTTAAAAAAATGTAGGATATTATAATTGTGTGGTTAATTATATTGGCATTGTATTTTTTTTTTATATGACAACTGGTATCCTTTTTAGTATGCAATTACACGAGTACCAACACAGTTTTTCAATTCTATTGATAAACATGCATACTGTAATATACCATGTAGCGTGCATGACATGTATTTTGTGTAATGTAGATTTTGTTAGATCTGTCTGTGTGTGTGTTCGTGTGTGTTTGTGTGTATTGCAATATTTGTGTGTGTTCGTGTCTTTGTGGGTGTGTTCGTGTCTTTGTGGGTGTGTTCGTGTGTGTGTGTTCTTGTGCATTTGTGTGTGCACTTGTGTGTGCACTTGTGTGTGTGTGTGTGTGTTCACTCGTGTGTGTGTGTTCTTGTGCGTGTTCGTGCCTGTTCATGTTTGTGTGTGTGTGTGTCTGTTTCTGTGTATTTGGGTCTGTTTCTATGTAATTGTGTGTCTTTGTGTCTGTGTATTTGTGTGTGTGTTGGTGTATGTGTGTGTGTGCTGGTGTGTTTGTATTTGTGTGTTTGTGTTCATGCATGTCTTCATGCACTACATGAAAAGACAAAATTAGAAACATTCTATTTTGTTATTAATTTTGCCATTGGTTAAATAGTGACGTAATTAAAAATCAACTCTTTTCCTTTCTAAAATTTGATTGTCTAAATTTTTAGAAACGGATAATGCAATGATGTTTCTATAAATAGGGATGAATTTTTTCTATGTTAATTTTGTGATTTTATAAAATGATCTTGGATTTCTCTGTTAATTTTGTGACGGAAAAAAATTGAAACATATTATTTATTTCTAAATGAGCGATAAATTAACAAAGAAATGTATGATCCATTTCTATTTAGAAATGAAATTTATTGTTTCTATTATCTACAATAGGAACATGTCTCTTTTGTGTATTTTTTGTATGCTGTATACAATATATAAATACATATAGAACACATTAATATATTATTTATTAAATGATATTCACATATTAATCACTATAGAATAAAATGTCTAATAACAAATATAAATGTTCATAAATTTCAATATTTAATTCATAACCTAATTAAAAAAATATTAACACATCATAATTTTCACATCAAAAATATTTATTTTAAAATATTAATACAATATTACAAATAATCACGAGTCTTTGTTCTAATGAGTATTGTCCTCTAGAGATCGAATGGGGTCTCTTCAGAATGATAAAAAATTGATGATGTATTTATTTGCTTGCATATCATATTCTTCTCTTCAAAATATTTTGTTATTTTTTATCTCTTTTAATTATTTAACTTGTTTTCTTTATTTCTTCAATTTTCTTTTGTATATTTTATCTTTTTTAAATATCTCTTTATTTTATCGTTACATTTTCTTTTTTTTCTTTTTTTAATCTTTTTATTTTATTGTTACATTTTTTTACTTTGTGATGTATCCTGAATTTTCTGATAATGAATAACTTTAATTACAATCTTAATAACATGTATATGCACGAGTACTAAGACATTAAACTCGTTATTTTTTTTGGTTTCACTCTGATAGCCTGAAGGTAAATATGTGCAACATTAATTTCTATACAATGATCTGTTAATTGTCAAGTAAATATAATTATATTCATCATAGTTTTTTATAATTATTAAAATATAACATAGCTCATTAATTAATATATTAAAATAAATTTGATACAAGCACAAGAAATTATTCTTGCTACTAAAAAGTAAAATAGTAATGAAGATATGAGTCAATAAATAATAAAAAATTAGTTATTGTAAAAAATATACTTTAGTTTGTATTTTATTTATAGTTAATGTTAAATAATTAAATTTTTTAATTTTTTTTTCTTTTATTAATTGTAATTTTCATATGAAATTACAAATACAAAATAAAAAATTCATATTTATATCATTTAAGTGCTTGTCCACAAATGATCTATAATTTTTCTTGTGCATTAGCTTGAATATCTTAAATAGTATTGATAGATGTCCCAACTCAGACTCCTGAAAATAAATATTAGTTACTATTAAGTTATAATATCATTCATTATTATATAGATATTATCATTTACATTCAAAAAATTTAAATAATAACAAAAAATAAAAGATAATTATATTAAATCCAATGAATATTGATAAGTAGCCTTTTAACCTTCAATATATTTTGAATGTCATGATCATTCATCTGTTTTCTCTAATCGATAATTGTGTGAGGTTATTTGTGATAAGATCGTGAACTCATCACTATTCTAGTATTCCTATCACTTAATCCAAATATTAAGTTGAATACTATTAGGTTTTGTATTTATTTTATCTCACATTTGTCATATGTTTGTATTTATTCTTCACCAAAACTATCAAAACATTATTTTATTTGTAATTTTTTTGTAAATAAATAAAACAATAATATATATATTTTAAGAGTAAATCATATTAGATCAAATTGAAAAATAAGTAGATGCATGAAAATTGTATCTTACATTTTTCCTAATATAATTATTTCAAATTTGTTGGCATTTTATTTTATTTTATTATTAATTGCGAGTCAAATAAAAAAAATTTATAATTTGGTATGTAAATTATGGATTATGTATATTCTGTTGGTGTTGTTGTCGTAGTATCAATGCATGAGCTTGCTAATATAGGTAGGATAGAATTATCAATATCTTTCAATACAAAATAATACGGAGATGAAATATCTATGACAGTAAATTTGTGTATGTCATGCTGAGGTGATATCAATATTTTTTTCGTACATGTATGAGAATGCAGAGAGATATTTGTAGTATTATTATCGTTGAATACATGTGGATTTATTTTCTCCATGAATTATTAGTTGGTTTCCTTTGTTTCTCCTTTTATATTGAGATTCACGAATACTTGAATGATTACCTCTTATACTTAAATCAAGTAAATATTGAAATATGCTGAGGTAATAAAAATATGTTATAAAATTATCATAATAACAAAAAATAATAATAAACATATTGACATTAAAAATTACAATTAAAATATATTAATTTCACATTCATATTATAATGATTACAAAATAAATATGATAAAATAATAAGGTAGTAAATGAATTTTTAGTCATCTAACAAATTACAATTAAAATAACATTCATATTATAACATATTGTCATTAAAATAACAAGGTAGTAAATGATAAAATAAATATATTTAACATTCATATTATAACATTCATATTAAAAATTACAATTAAAATATGTTATTAGAAATTTTTAACAAATTATCTCTATTTAAATATATATGTCATCTAATTTTGTAATTAGTTTTTTCTTATTATTTTATTAAACATGATCATTATCAATGCCTAAATATTTTTTATCTTTATCAAGTAATGTTTAAATCTAATTATTTGTCCAATGAACGATTGAATGAAGTTATATATTATTTTCTTGAAATATTGATTCATATGATGAAGTGCTAATGATATATATTCCAACAACTTTAACAGTTAATCTAAGTTTTATTTTATATATTGCCCACTAGTAATATGAATTTTTTTTTGTAGTTGGATAAGTGATATTTCATACGTGTTTAGCTTATACTGCAAGAATAAATGATTTATACTTATGTTAATATTTTATATGATGCACATCAACAAGGTTATATTGATGAATTTTAGTATTCATATTTAGAATAGAATTAAATTATTCACACTTAATAATCAGAATTGTCTTTTTAATTGGTAAAATAAAATACTCGATGTGTAAAATTTCAACTAGTCGACCGTTAAAATCAGTAGTAGATACTGTACATTTATATCCTGATGCAAACACTATTATTCATTATAATATTATCTGAATCTTTTTTTAAAGTGTAAAATTTATGTTCATTTACATAATATATGAGATATATTTGTAAATTTTATAATGATCTTTTTATAAGAATTTTTATTTATCTATTACATATATTTATTGAAGAAAATTATACCCACAAAATGATAAAGAATAAATTCATACATATATAGTATTGCACGTAAATGTTTAAAACCAAGAATGATAAATTATATACTGATAAATTTTTCAAACTAATTTGTAAAATTTTTTTCAAGGTTTGCATAAATTGAAAGGTTATCAATATGAATTTTTTTTATCTTAATTCTTTAGTATATATTCTTCAAAATTAATATTGAAGGTATTTTGAATTATTAAATTATTATAATACATATATCTTTCTTGTAGTTTAATAAAATATAGCATGATACTTCAGATAGTCCAAAAAATATCTTGATGTTGCTCTAACTTTTGTTCGATCTATATGTCTAAAAATAAAAAATATATTATTTTCTTTTAATTTATCTATCATATCATATATATATATATATATATATATTATTTGGAGACAATTTATTATATCAATTATATAATTATGGCTGAAAATAGTGTACATAAAATACCGAAGACTCTTTAACTGAGTAGCATCACATATTGATTCATTGACTTTGGCTTTATTTCAATTATTATTTTTTAATTTTTTAAGATATATGAAATAGATATATATTAGAATAAAAAATATTTGTCAGATACATTAAAAATTTTAGATTAACAAATAAAAAATATATAACCTCGTAAATGGATATATTCATTTGTATTTTACATGGTCTGCTATCATGAATTCATAAGGTAAGTGGACTTGAAAATTGTCCATAAAATCGAAGAAGCTAGGAGTACAAATACTCTTAAATCTACATAAAATAATAAGAATGTCATGTTGTAATTGTTTTATTTTTTTTTCATATGATATTACAAATGAGATTCTAAAAAAAAAATACTTATTTCAATCAATGCTTCCTAAATATTTTGTAAAAGTAATCCACAAAATATTAAGGATATTAGACTTTGCATTAATACATAACAATCATGTTTTTTTATCATAAATAACTTATGTTTCTCCATATCAACATATCATCTCATGTTAGATGCATATTCGTTAGGGAACTCGAGCTTTAACAGTCTTAGGAAATTTATTTGTTGATTCATCCATATGTAATTTTAGACACGAATATAATTCTTTTAAATTATTTCTTGATTTGACATTTTTTATTTTTATTTTTCACATTCATTATAGTATTAAAATATTATTATTATTTTTTTAATATGCATCACATCTAAGTTGTATCTAATAAGATTGATTTTCTAATAATATAAATTTTAAAAGATACTTTTTTTCTTTTAACTATAATGATAATTCTTTGAAATTTGTATGTTAATGTAATATGTATCAACATCAATAATATTTTTAAATCTATATCTTTTGATTATATCTAATTTTCATCACTTAATCTTTAAGATGGTGCATTTTTAATAACTTTATGATTTTTTCTAAATATATCAATATTCATCTGAAATAGATGTTCTATATATAAAAATTCATGGTGGTTATCAAATTAAGAAGTATTTTCTCATTTGTTCAGATAAAATACATCTGAGTCTTCTATGCAATAAAGACAAATTAATTTTTTTATAATACTTCATCTATTTTGTATTTTAGATTTTTGGACCGAGCGTGATAATAAATAAAAATTTGCCATAAAGAGTGTTATTGTCCTATTTGTATTTTGTCCAAATGGTTGAAATTCATTTGTGCATAGTCTCTATCTAACATTTCAACTTTAATCTAAAGATTAATTATAATTATTAAATTATTTTTAAAAAATAGTATATGAATAATATTGTATTATGTTATCTTTAATAATATACTCTTTGTTTCAATTCATATCATTAGTAGTGGTTCCAAATATAAATAATCTTTGCAAATGATGAGTTAATAGAAAATAATATATATTTTAGTGAGGAATATGTATTTTCTATTTTTTATATGTTGTGTTTTTTTTGTATCGAGGATAGTTACATATATTATATATATAATTGCTTTATATTTGCCCTAATATATCATGCAGCTATTAATACGGTAATATAATTTTTCTGCTGGCAAACCCAAACCTTGCATTATCTTTTTTTGTGCCGTAAAAATTATCTATCATGATATTGTTCTTTGATAACAAATCATATAATAATTGACATATTTCATCATAATATTTTCTGAAAAATAATAGTCTTTAACTTTGAGAGTCTGGCTACCAGATATAATTTTGTGTGATCATACGAATTAGTTGGCCAAACTTTTTTTTTGAAGTTTTCAGCATTTAATAAAATTATTTTGTTGATAATATTAATATATAGTCAATGATATCTGGATTTAATGAATTATCAATCATATTTTTCAAAATTACTTTACATATATTGTTGGGATTAACAAATTTCTTTAAAACATTTGAATCAATAACCCTATGTGCATGCCACTTAAATATTTGTGGTACAATTAATTCTCAATGTTTATATTAGGGCTGTCAAATGGGTCTGATCGCCCAAGCCCGGTCCAAAGCCCGACATGGTTCAGGCATGCCTGGCTCGACATGGCATGCTATTATAGCATGCATCGGCCATTACTGGGTAGACCCTCGGCACAAATCATGTCGTGCTGTGGAGGGAAAGACCCAATTTAATTTTTACCTAGAATGGGTAGACCTGACCCGAACTGGCTCGTACCCAAGCTGATTTCAGGGCATGGGTCATGCAGTGCCTGCCCTCCAGTCAATCGTGCCGTGCCAGGCATGGCACGCGAGCCTGAGTATGCTGGCCTAGCTAATTTGACACCTAGTTTATACTAAACATAATAGTCTAACAAATTTATTTTTTGCAAGATGATATCGCATTGTGTTTATATCTTGGAAACTTTGATTTTGATATTTACGAGCATTAAATGAGCATCTTATTTTTATTTCATTTATAAACCTAGATTATTTTTTATCAAAGCCAATAAACTTCTCAAATTTCATCTACAAATTCATTAGTTAAAAATTAATCTTTCAGTCTTATATTTATCTATTGACCATTAGGTCATATAATGTTTTTCATTTCTATAACACAGCACTAATATATTTTTAATTATAATAATGTATATAGAGATTTATTTGTAATAAAGTTATAACATATTTAGGATATTACATAAATATAATAAAAAAATTACAGTCGCATCATTATTAGATAATTTTAGATTAGAATGAGATAAGATGATCTGCTTCAATCTATTAGATATTTATCAAAAATAATAAGTTATAATTTTATCATTTATATTAAACTAAATATTTGATATTTATTTATATTGAATAAAATTACATTAATAAAGAAAAAAAAAGTTTGTAATGTCATTATTCTTTATTTCTAAATTAATAATGAGTACTAAATAATTAGACAAATATATTATATATAATAGAAATAATAAATAAATTCTCAATATCAATGCATTAAAATTTTTTATGAAAAACAGAAAAAATAAATTATTAAGGAAAAATATTAATAAATTAATGGGAAAATCTTCTAATCTATATATAGTATGTAAAATAAAAAGTCATGTATTATATGTTATATGTAATATGTTTTTTTATAATATTAAATAAAGACATATATTATTTGTTTTTTTTTTTTGCACATTTAGTAAAATGTAGATTAATTAACTATATAAAATTTTAAATGAAGTTATAATTTTTTTTTAGTTTTACAATGACTCGTTATGTTTTATTCTTTTAATTGCATACTATCATTATTTTTTTTACGATTTTTATTGTTATTACAAATAAGCCTTAGGTATTTTTTATAATAATTTAAAATTATTATTTATCAAGGTTGCACCATTAGTATGAGTTATTATTTTAAAAATTATTCAATTCATGTAATCCTAGTAATAAAAGAAAATATAAATTAATATATTGATTATGATATACATATAAAATATATAATTTATTAATTAAAATTATAATTATAAATACAAATTAAACGTAACATCAAAAAGCATAAATATAGTTATTTCTAAATATGATAAAATTATAATTATAATTTTATATCTCAATTATGGATGAAATGCATGTTAATCAATATATGCACGTTGAAAATCAAAATAATAATTTCACATCTGAAACACTAAGAATGTTCTAAGTTTTGAAGTGTTCTATAAATTAATTATCATAATTTAGCGATAAAAATTATTTCCATTTCTATTATATTGATGAAATATATTTTGGTTACTAATATTTTTTAAATGATATAGTGAGGGATACGCATGTCTTTTCTCATCTAGCGATGGAAATTATTTCCGTCGCTAAATGTAGGAACAGATTTGTATTCCATTTTTAATAATACATTGATACATATGTTTCCGTCGCTATATACTACGAAAGCATATACGCACACCATCCAACTCCACGTCACACATCACAATTAGTGATAAATTTTTAAAACTCATAAAAATCCATCGCTAATTTGTGATGGGATTCTTTTCTATTCTTTTTTTTTTTTGTCATTTTCGTTTTTAATTTGTTTCAATCCTGTTCCTAATTTTAGAAACGGAATTAGAGTATTAGACGTTTCTTATTTTCATTTCAAATTGCTTCTTTTCTTATAGTTGTACTTTTGTGTTCGTGCATATGTGTGTGTGTGTGTGTGTGTTCGTGCATGCGTGTGTGTGGTTGACATTGTTATTTGACATTGTTATTTGGCATTGTTAAAAAATATAAAATAATTTTAAATGAATATTATGTGTATGCGTGGTATTATTAATTATACCTCACTTGTATGCCCTAAACGAGTTAACTAAAGCGGTGATTCATGTAAAAAGAAAAAAAAAATTTATTTGAGATATTAAAATAAATACATTTATGTTTGATATTTTTTATTTAATGTTCAATGCACAAAAATTAAAATTATTTTAAGTCTTAGGGTCTGTTTGTTTTTCAGGTTGAATACTGAAAGCAATTTGTTTATTAAATTTATGACTTAATGCTAAATATTTTAAAAAAGTTATGAATAGAAAAAACTAAAATATTTGGATTTTTTATATTTAGAAAAAATTATTTTTTACCATAATAAGAAAAAATTCATCATTATCTAATAAAGATGAGAGCTAATAGTACTTACTATTATAGATGACAACGAGGCATTTGATACGAGAGTATCTCATCTCAGAATTGCTCATTTATTTATTTTTTTTTTAATTTAATCTCGTTACCATCTCTGTTCTTACCTAATGTTAAAAAATAAATAAATTAATAATTAATGCTATTAATTACTATTCAGCTCAAAAAAAGTTATATTTAGTATTATGTAAAATAAACAAACACCACCTTAGTCTTCTCAAACATTTTTTTCCTTTATTATCCTAAATAGTCAACACATTTATGCGTTATCATGCCACTTTTAAAAAAATATAAAAAAAATTATTTTAATAAAATATCTTATCTAAACGTCATCCTACATCATAGTAAATATGCCACATATTAAAAGAAACAAAATGTATACATGCATAATATATATGTATTATATATTGCTATGTATATATATCAATATTATACATATGCATATATGTGTGTGTGTGTGTGTAATGAAGATATATACAGTACATATATACTATGTGTATGTATATATGATATATATTGTGTATACATATATAGAGTATGTAATGTGTAGATTTATGCATATATATGTACAATATATGTACTGTATCTATATATTATATAATTGTATATATAATATATTTAGATTTGGTATAACTAAACATAATTTTATTAAAAAACGAAATCTTGGGCCTGCAGTTGTGGTTGTGCGCTAACAGCTCATCTACCCCTCTGGTAGCTCATTGAAACAAAAACCTACAAGAAGAACCAAAACATCAGTTAAAGACCACACATATTAAGACCAAAGATAAGGCAAGAAAATGTGACGCGGTGACATGATATAAGGTTGAGAACTGGTGGGGAGGTGTTCAAGTTGCATCACGAGGCTGACCAAAATTACATTCACTTATTAAACAAATTGCATCACGAGGGGACAGCCCCAGTATTCTTGTCCAAGCAAGCAGAATTCTGAAAGAAAAATAAAATAAAAATAAAAAACAGATCAAATGACACTTTTGCCACCGGATTCCTTATAGCTTAATTACCTTGCTTGCTGTTGTCTATATATACCTGCAGAAAATTGATAGATAGACAGAGATAGATAGAGGTAGATAGAGAGAGAGAGATATATAGAGAGAGGTATAGAGAGAGATATAGAGAGAGAGATATAGAGAGAGATATAGAGAGAGATATATATATATATAGAGAGAGATAGAGAGAGAGAGATCTGTCAAAATATGGGAGGATCTCCATGTTGTGATAAACTGGAATTGAAGAAGGGCCAATGGACTCCAGAGGAAGACTTGGTGTTAGTTTCCTATGTTGGAGAACATGGTCCAGGAAACTGGAGATCAGTTCCTGATAAAACAGGTAATACTACGCAGCACGTGAAACCACGTCGATCAGCCTTTCTTGTTCAAGGCGTTCTTTCTTTCATCGTATGACGATAACATGCATCGATGCGTGTTTATCAGTTCGTTTAACGGTGCAGGATTGTTAAGATGCAGCAAGAGTTGCAGGCTAAGATGGACCAATTACCTGAGGCCCGGAATTAAGCGCGGAAATTTCACACCTCACGAAGAAGAAATGATTATTCACTTGCAAGCATTAATGGGTAACAAGTAAGCTTAGAGAACCTCGCTTTTATTAGTTGTACATGTGGGTTATAATTTTCTGTCGTTCATTTTTAAATTTGGAAAAGATGGGCAGCCATAGCTTCGTTTTTTCCACAAAGAACAGATAATGATATAAAAAACTACTGGAATACTCATTTGAAGAAGAAGCTGTCAAAGTTTCAACCAATCTTAGATCCTATCCCACCATCATCATCGACAGTCACCAACGAGAGGGCTCGAGGACGAAGAAGAAGATTGTGTTCCTCGTGCGAGGATGATTCATCAACTCCGAGGCTTAATCACCGCTCTAGTAATTATGCATCAAGCACCGAAAACATTGCACGGCTTCTGAAAGATTGGATGAATTCATCTTCAAAACCTAGGAATAAGGATGGTGATAACTTGGAAACGTCCAATTTTCTGCAAGAAATTGGTGATCTGCAAGTTACTTGTGAAGAACAAGAGTCTGTTTTTCAGATGGGCAATTTGAACAATATTCTTTCATGGGAAAATAGCAGTTATGATAAATTGGATTGTGCGAGTAATGCCGAAAAGAATAAGGATGACACATTGCCAGAAAAACAGCAGAAATGTGAGAATGATTCTTCGTTATTCTTTCTTAACAAATGGCTGTTGGACGAAGATGTTGCCATTAATGGAGAAGAGACTATCTTGGGGCTGTCACCGTAGAAGCGCCAAAATACCGCCTACCTTTTTCGAATTAATGGCACCGCACCTACTCGCGTATTACTTTTGAACGTTGAGATACAAATTTGATTGTGATGTTCTTCCTGGACATTGCTCACTTGCTTCTTATTCAATTATCATCAAATTTATCCGATTTTGTTCAGACATTCAACGATTTTAGAGATGCTTTAATGACACTTAATGAATTTATATTCTAGTACCTCATTTCCAAGTTTTTGTTGCAACTTTTTTCTTTCAATTCCATTCAGCACGGCATTTTTTGTAAAATAAAACCAAAGTCGTTCAAAGTGCAACTAAATTGATGAGATCAACATTTTCTCTCGGACCTACTTCTAGTCAATGATAAAAATTTACTATATATATTTTATATATCCATAAATTATAAGTATTAATATATTCATTAAAACCGATATATCTATTATTGATTGGTGCTCATATATAAATACACACCGATATCTTTGATATATCTGATATATCCGTAAAATTCAAGTACCGATATTTTAATCATTACTTTTAGGTATGTGTGAGTGATATAAAACTCTCTGCACTACACAAATAGAATTTGTTGATAAAATTTGTATATTTACCTATCATCAAACTCCATTGTGTCTTTATTATTGAAACAAAAACAATATGCACTTCATGTTATGAGTATTAATCATCATGTTAGGTTTCAATTTTGTTTTTCATGGATACTTTAAAGTCCAATATTGAGTTCGTTGAGATGATTAAATCTCATCTAATTAAATTAGTGAATGTTGCTAATATTTAGTCGTGACTTCACTTGGCCTGTCTAGAAGTTGATCCATATTCAAAGTCCTCTTGGCTCATATTCAGTTGGTCTGTCTAGAAGTTAAATATATCATATTTTTTGATGTATTATTCGACATATCATTAAAAATATTCAATATCACTAGTATTATTACAAGTATATAATTTTTATGATATATACTTTGTGCCAAAATTTCTTTTATGTTCCTAGAATTTTTATTTTTATTTATTTTAAAATGAGTTCATACTATATATGTTTATTTATTCTTATATTTTTTAGTTGTGGGGGCTGAGACTGACCCATGACTAGGAGATAACTATGTATGAGACCTTTAGGGTGGGGTTTTGTAATATTCATTATTTTTTAGTTTAATATTATAAGATTTTTTAGTGTGAGAAAAAAAATTTACTTATATTATACTAGAAAAAAAAATAACTTTAAATAAAATAAAACATGTGTACCTTCAGGTTCCAATCTATGTGCCCAACAAGTCCATAAATAGCAACCTTGCCCATCAATCTGAGTCTAATCATAGTCAATAATACTAACCTAGTCTTAGTTTTGGAAAAAAAAAATAACTCGAAAAAAAAAAATAACTCGAAAAAAAAATATTAGAAGATTGCTATTAGTATATATTGTAAAACTAAGATTATGTCAATTGATTTAGAGATAACATTTTTCATGTTATCTAATTTGATATAAAGCATTTTTAATTATTTGTGAGGAATGAGGATGACATTGAGGTGACTTCTCATGATAATTTTAATAATATTTTGTGGTGAAGAGTGGCAAAAATATTAATGATTAACAACCTAAAGACTAAATAATAATGCATAACATAAAAATAATAGAAGATAAAACTATTTGGAGTTTTTCCATTATTTTCTCTTAAGAAGTTGTATGAATATAAATAGAGCAAGGATGTTCACACCATCTATCATTTGCTCATAGAATATAAAATTAGAAAAACATTTGATAATATGAAAGACTAAGATCAAAATATATTTTAATGAAATGGAAATTTTTTGTAATATTTAATATTAGAAAGGCTAATACAATTATATAAGATATCATTAATGGAGATGAAAGTCAATGCACACACTATATAAAGAGAGATCATACTATGGAGAGCTGTGAGTTTTTTTTAAGTTGAAACTAAGAGTACTTCAAATTATTGAAAGTGATAGACTTTAGATCTATTTGGGAGTTCTTACAGAGTTTCCCCATAATGATCATTACTAGGGATGAATATGCAAAATTGCTTACTAGTAAGACAACAACATATAATTCATATTGCAAATGCACTAGATGTTATTGAATATTTATTTATTTATTTTGAATATGTGTTTAAACTATTACTAATGCACTGGATCTTATAAGAACTCCAAAGTTAAATATAATTTGTCACGATCATTACTGAGATGATTGATCAGTGTGAAAGTTTGTCGTATGCATCTTAAACCCTAAGGTTCGTAAGAGGGATTGAGGAAAGGGTGGAAAAAAAATTAAAACATATAATTTATATTGTTAAAAAGCATTTTAGGTACTTGAATGTTATTAATTAATTATTTATTTATTCTCAACTTGATTATTTATTTTTGGTCAATTTGAAAAGTTATTATCTTATTATAAAAGATTACTATATACTAGATTGTGAAACTTATCAGATATATAAGTATACAAGTGCTTCTCATCCTATTTGTTAGAAAAATTTGCTTAAAAACTCATTCAATATAATTCATTCATATATTTGAGGATGTAGTAGAGTTGTCACTTTCATTGATGAACTAACTTGTTTTATGTCATTTTTTTAAACAAAAATACGATTTTTATTTTCTAGCTTTTCATAAAATGATTGAAAATTAATTTAATAAAAATATTAAAGTTAAAAAGAATAATAATATTTAAGAGTATGTGTCTAATAATTTTAGTCCTTATTATATTGAACATTGCATCATCCACTAGACTTTAATGCTACCTCATCTCACAAAATAATAAGGTTGGAGAAAGAAATAATCAGTATTTGATTAATTTTATTAGTACACTTCTCTATAATATTCCAAGATATTTTTGGTGAGATATGATTTTAACTAGAAATTACCTAATCAACTAAATCTCTTTATCATTTCTTTTATATCATGTACCTTTATAGGTCATGCATCTTAATTCTTAGAAAAAGATTATTCAATTTATTCACAAAGATTTTGAAAGTATTTGTTTTATTCAAAATCTTTTTTCTAGGATGCAAACATGATAGATGATAAATTGGATGCTAAAATATATATTTCTTGATTATTTTGGTATCTAAAATTTTATGTGTATTAATATCCTAAGACATATAGAGTACTATTTAATGTTGATATTATATATCTGGACAAAAACTCACATTTTAAGGAGTCTAGACCATGTAAAAATCTAGAAGAGACATTTGAATCTGTTACTCCTCATTTCTATACTAGAGTTTCTTATTGAATCATATTATAATAACTCTCTTCTTAAATTATTATATGTATTAACAAGTATAAAATAAATTGATTCTAGATTTAAAGAACAAATAGAGGTTTCCTTTGAAAAAGGATACTCTCTTAGTCTAGAAGAAGTAGTAACTCTAGACACAATTCTAGTCTCGACTCCAATGAATTTGGAGCTAAGAGACATGGCCAATTAGGCCTTCATGCTTATTCAAGGTGAAAAAACATGCTTAGCTTGTTTAGAATCAATATTAGTTTTTAGAAAAGTTAGGAAATCTATGATTACTCTCAAGAAGAAATAGAAGATTTGTACTTACCACTCTATCTCACAAATTTTATCATACTCATATTTCTCTTTCTTCTACTTCAATTATATCTTCATTTTGTTAGGATACCAAAGTCTCATTATGAGATATTTTCTCATCATATATAGCATCAGACTATGGTTAAAGGGATAAATATACTTTACTCTAATACAACTCGTAAGCTAATATCTCAACATGTAGAATATCTATTATTGGGTGCATATGGATATTCATTGTAAAGACTGTTTTGATGGAAAGGTAAACCTCTAAAAGACGAGGCTTGATATGAAGAGTATTACTAAGACTTTGAAATTTAATTATCATGATACTTTTTCTCCAATGACCAAAATTAATTTAGTTCAAATATTCATTTATTGTAGCTTCTCAGATATGGATAATACATTAGTTACATAAGAAGAATATTTTTTTTCATGATGAACTTGAGGAGGAAGTGTAACCATCTAGTTTTCAAGCATAAACAGAGTATTCATATCTAGTTTATAGAATGTGGAAGGTCTTATATGGCCTGAAGAAGTCACTATGAGTCTGATTTGTAAGATTTTTAATCATTATTATCTCATTTGATTTATACATATGTGTTATAAATAATTTCTTATTTTACTTGATGAGTTCATATGATAAGGTTATCTTATTTACTTTTTGTGATGACTATGGGTATCCTCGAGATATGTTAGGCACCTCAACTTTTTTCACATGGAGATAGGACTTTACCCTGATCCACATCCAAGTAAGTTCAAGTTGTTTGAAAGTGAGATTTGAATCAATGAAATAATGCGTGGAAATTCATTCCAACCACTCCAACCAAGCCCCTAGGAGTGACAAGTTTATTTTATTAATTGTGTGTGAGTGATATTTTCATTATAAAAGATAATAAATCATAAATCACCTAACTCAGAGTAAATCATAGTTTATGATTATGACTTTTAGGATGCTCATATATTTTCCAAGGATTGAGGTGAATTATGATAGTTGATGTATTGTATTGTCATAAAGAAAATGTCTTAGATATTCTTGAGAGATTAGTCTTTTCGGTTATACTTTAGCATATACTCTCATGGAGTAGGATGCTATTTTTTTATTAGATATGAGTCATTCAGTTTACTCTATTATATTCATAGAATTAAATGAAAAATTAACTATTTAACTATTACTAAACTATATATAGGTTACACATTCAATATTATTAATTATTTTCTAGATTTTTCATGTTATACTTACTTATATGTTGCCTTCAGATAATTAGGCATGTGAAGAAATATACATGTCTAAGTATTTAGTTCAATAATCATGGATTTCTTCAACTAATTGAGTATTCTAACTTCTATTGGGTACCATATTGCATAGACATGAGATATATTATATGTAATTATACTTGTCATAAAATATTATAGGCATATGATAGTCTCAAGATTTAATGCAAAGACATAATACATGGTGATGACCACATATACATATGACATACTTCATGATGAGATAATTTTTTTTCTCAATGAGAAGACCTATGATAATACTATTTTCATAACTTATATACCTACAATATATTAGCTAACTGACATATATATGAAGTCTTTAAGTATGTCTCAACTCACTTCTCTTTTTTCTAAATTTGGTATTTTGAATATTTATGCACTAGCATAGTAGAAGTAGAGTGGAGAGTGTTATAGCATCTTTTCTAATTTTTAGTGTTTCTTATATTTATCAAAAGGACATCTAACTTATGGGCTACCCTAGATATCTTTTACAATCATATATATGAACCCTTGTAGATTATTGATTTAGGGTGAGTTTTTGATTTTTACTTCATGACTTGTTTTTCTCTAGCATTCACATTTATTCATATGTGATGTGCGATATTTACAATTAAAAGGTGATATTATAAATTACCCAACATGGGTAACTCAATAGGTAATCACTAGTGTAAAAACTATGAGGTAATGAATTCGATTCCAAGTCCCACTTGGGGGCGTGATGGGTTCTTTATCCTAAAAGACTAGTCAAGATGCATGCAAACTAGCCCATATGCCCACTTTTATTTAAAAAAAAAAAGGCAATGTTGTCTATTAATACAATGAAACATATTGATCAACACTATGCAATTCATATGGAAAATAAAAATAGAGATTTGGAAAGAAGGCTCTTATGTATGTGAAATATCATCTCAAAATAATTTTTTTCAATTTATACATGTTATAAAATAAATTCAAAATTAATTTTCAATTTTTATTTAGATTGGAGGCATACTTTTAAATATTTGTTCATTGGTCTTGAGGTATATATTGAAAGATTTAAAGTCCCACATCAAAAATGATTGCTTAGTCTTAAAGATAAAACTTAGGGTCATAATGCATTACGAGAAAACAATTATCGATAGCTAATTATTTTTGTAATTGATGATGACGAGAGCAACAACTTGATGTATCTCATCTGTATTTTTAAGAAAACCTTGCAATATGTAAAAAATTCAGTGTTTATGTAATATAAACAACTTTATTTATTATTTATTTATATTTTTTATTATGATGGCAAACCTTGTTTATTTTTTTTACCTTTTTATCACATATTGAAGTTGAAGTGTAGAAGAAAACTTTTATTTATATATATATATCAATAACATTTATTTATTATATGTTATCCTTGCCAAATTTTAATAAAAATTATAATTGTATTTCATTTATAATGGTATCACTTCAAATTTATTTCTTTTTTGATATTTACAAGTGATATTATTTATTATTTATATTTATTATATATCATGCATGTATATGTAGAATGTGTGTGTGTGTTGTGTCTACTTTTTCCAGTCTTAGCGGTTGTATTGCATTTCTTTTACCTCTAACGATTTGAGTAACTAAGTAACACTCAAGCATGCAAGGTAGTTAAAAACAACTAACACATATACATACATTCTAATTTTCCTATAATTATACCAACTTTTTAAATTTCATACCTTGATAATTTTGTTAGATCATGTTTTTTTGTTGTCCAATATTTTCTAAGCTAAAGCAAAAATTATGATTTCCAACTATCATACCTTTGATTTCTTTCCATTCATGTTTTACCCTATAAAGCCATGGTGTCTTATATAATTTATCTTTATATATACTATATAATATGATTATTAAATTTAAAATCAATTGTAGAGCTTATTTACAAAGATGTATGTTTATCCATTTATTATTAATAAATATATTGATATTTACTCAATAATGGTTCATCAAAAATCAAGGATAGTTTCTGCTTGAAGATTTAGGAGTTTTCCCATTTTTGTTAATTAACACTTCTAGGCATTCAACCACACCTTTTCTTTTTTGTATTTCAAATTCTTAAACTTATTTAAGTATTAAGCCAAATGCCTTAGTATATTTAGGTATACATATAGTTAGAGAATCTAACTTTTTTAGTTTGTGGTCCCTTTCCCTCCTAATTAGCTTATGTTTCCGATATATTCTATGGTATTTCACTTATTGTTTAAGGTCTACACTACTTTAGACAAACACATGTTATTCACTTTGGTTATACTGAGCTCACTAATTTTCTTTATCATTTTAAGGGTTTTCTCCATACACACACACACACACACACACACACACACACATTTGTGTGTGTGTGTGTGGAGAAAGAAAGATGTAAAATTATTAGTTTTAAGTTTCTTTCCACCTAGTTAGTTTTTGTTTTCTACTTTTTCAATGGTATTTCATGGTTTTCATTTTATCTTTTTAAAAATTTTCTAGTGGTTTATTCATCTTTACTTCTTTCAATTAGAATCTAAATTAATTCATACATCTTTTAGTTACTTACTTGAGACAATACTTACTTTAAAAATTTTATTCTCAATCATTTTCTTATTCACTTATTTCCTCCTTAATAGTTTGAAGGAACCTTCTAATTTTTTATTGATTATTCTTATATTTTCCATTACCTTTATGATCTACCATATCTATGCACGTTTAAAGGTATTTCTCACTAATTTTACCCATATTTTGGCATTCTCGCTTAAAGTCCCAACATTTAATAGTCTACACAACCTTTATTTTGTTCCCCCTGGGTTTTTCCAATACTTTATTCATTAATACCTCATTTAAAAAGACGTTACATCTATGCATTTTTTCCTTATGTTAGGCATCCACATACTTTTCACACTAGTCCATTATACTTTATTTCACATACATTTTATTATTCATTTATTTCCATTAAACATCCATTGAATTTTACTTTCAACACACATTTCTAGACATGTTTAAATATATTTCTCACTAGATTTACCTATCTAAAATCATCTAAACACCTTAGCTTTAAGAATTTATTATGTTTAATTTATTTTTATTATATGCAAGACCAATTTACATCACATGTACTTTAGGGTAGATATGTTTAAAGAAAAATCTTTTAGCTCCTAGGGCATGACACATTCATGCATAACTTTGGTCATATCAAAACTTGCCTAATCTTTAAATTTAGTTTTTATTTAATGTATTATACAAGTTTATATCACGTTTTATGGCACACACATACTTTAAATTAAGAATCTATGGATCATATAAGTATTCCATGAAATTTCCTTAACTTTGTTTGAGTTATCACTTTCACACACTGTATATATCCTTATAATTATTATTCCTTTAATATATAAAAATTTAATATGACAACAATGTATGCTAGACTTTTCTTGCCCATAGTTCATTGTGGCTGAAAAAATTTGCTTACATGAGGAAGAATGGGGAAAAACCCGCATAAACTTTCATTGATATGTGTGATTTTGGATAACTAAAGAAAGAAAAGTGATGGTGCTAGACACTAATAGTTATTATAGAAACATTTGAGAGCAATGCAATTTTATGTTTGAATAAAAGGATTGAACTTTGGTACAACCTTAATTTATTGATATGTGTGATTTTGGATCACTTCAAAACCCAAATATAATAATTGATTATTTAAAATTAATTTTAAACAAAATTATTTTTCTAGGTTTCTAAGTAGGGTTAAGTCTCTCAATTTTGTGTTTACATGTCCATTCATTCTCATGCATTTCTATGCAAAATGATGCACTTGTATAAGTTATAATATGATTGTGTATATTTGTTTTTTAAATATTTTTTGATTCTCAATCAAATATATTTTACATTTAATCATACACTAAGGATCTTCTTTTAACTTCCTCCATCTCTTGCAAATAAATATACATGTGATTTTCCATAAATGTCCAATATGTCCATAAAATTTGTTCTTGATAAAACTCTTGAAATTTATTTTTTTTAGAACAAATGTATAATTATTTTAAATTTTATCTTTATAAATGTAATAGATATTATAGTTTGTGTTTCATGTATACGATTACACAAATACTAAGATACTAGATCTCATAAGATCTCTTTCCTATTTATTAAGAAATTTCGGCGCTAAAATAGAATAGCAATGGATTCAGACAGAAATAATCCCAAGCTAATATGCTCATCACAAAAAAATTAAAGAGAAAGAATTTTTCCCTAGCAAATTTATGAACGAAGGAAATTCCCTAGCTATTTATATATTTTAAATTGCTAATTTTTGACATAATTCAGATGAGCAATTAATAATTTTCAACTAAATATATACAAAAAATTCCCTACCTAAATTTGCTATGAAAAATTGCTATTTACATAAAATTCTAAAAAAATAACTACTACAATAGTGTTTTTATTAATAATGAATAAAAACATATACTAAATACAATTTTTTTAAGTCAAATCAGTACAAAAATTAATCTGATACAATATTGTCAATAGTAAAAAACAAAATAACATGGGTATATAATCATCTAAAACAAAATCATCATCCTCATCATTAGCTAGTGAATTTGTGCTAGGCTCTCCTGCATGGGTACTCTGCTAGAATTCGGTGTGCTATTTGTCTCGTCAAGATTGCTAATTGTGACTCCATATAAGTCATCTGCTATTGCATTGTATTCTTCATTTCATCATTCACTTCTTTCATTTCCTGCATTTCTTCCTTCAAAGAATTATTTGAAGATCCATAGAACCCTCAACTGGCTGAGAAGCAGCAGTCATACCTTCCTCCTTGAGTTCATGTTATAAAACAAAAAATAAAAAAATTGTGCTAGATATAAATAAATTAAATATACTATTTTTCATTCCACACTTGTCTTTCATTTACTGTTAAGTGATGAAATAGTGATGAAACCACCAAAGTAGTAGCCACTTTTATAACAACTATATAGTTTATACTCGTTTGATTCTACATGGAAAATCACTCTCTTTGATGCATATAAAAAAAGAACCCAACGGACACAACCCACATGTTGCACACACTACACCATGGCTACATCAAACACACACACGGTGCATGTCTAGTACATCAAGCACACATGCACGTTCACTGCACCACGCACACAATGTGCACTTCCACGCAGTTATGCCTACACATGTGCATCACACGTCATTGCTGGGATTGGCGCGTGGTGTGCCAAGGCGCATGAACCATCTAGGCAGTTCCAAAACGATGTGTCAGGCAATCATGCTTTCAGAAAGATCAAAAGCAATAAATCAAATAGTTGGAACATTCTTACCCATATTTTTTTTCCTTCCTCCATTTGTAGAGTGTGTATATTTTGTGATGTTTATTCAAGAAAGATGACAATAGTATCAAAGGTTCTAATTGTGATGGAGTTGAATTGGCCCTTGTGTCTCCCATGATGGTTCAATCTTCCACGGTCGTATAATGATCGTGGAAGCGAGACTGATTATCAAAAAGTAAATCATTAGTAAAATATAATTAATTGGAACAAAAATAATTCTTAAAAAAATTGTATAGTTTATGAACATTTTGCAATTTTTTACACATCACATTTGCAATGGGATAAGAATAAATCAACTTTCTACAATTAGTATTCCTTTTAAAATGTGACATTAAAAAAAGAGGGGTCATCCTCACCACTAGCTGCTACTTAAAAAAAATGGACTTTTACCGGTTAAATGAAATCATGAGTATTTGATTTTCCAGCGGGAAATGCAGTAACGCTTGGAATGAGAAGAGGGGGCACGACACATCTAGATGGGCGTTGGTAGCCGCCTATATTAAAAAGTATGTGAACATAAGCAGCATCACTAAAATAAGGAACATGAAGGTACATGCCATCCAAGGTATTCCTTATGTAGCACAGTAGTAGGAGAACATATGCTAGCCCAACCCCTACCTAGTGATACAAGCCGGGCATGCCGACGTAGTGTATGTAGAGGTGTCAAACGTGCCAGTCTTGGTTTGTCCAGCCTAGGTTTGGGCTGGTTCGGGCATAGCAGTTCGAGTAGAGCTGGGTATTTTTAAAAAAATTTGGGTTTCGAGCGGCATGCTGCCACACTGCCCTCATCCATTGGGCATGCTATTCTGTTGCCCGTCAGGCATCGCCATGTTCTACCCTCTGTCGGGCATCGTTCAGTGCAAGTTTTTGTGTCGTGTCAACGTGCCATGCATCCGTGATGTGCCCAGCATGGCACTTGAACTGAAAACCCTCAGCATGGCACGACATGGTTCATTCCAAGGGTCTACCCGGCATTGGCCTGGGCACGGCACTATAGCGTGTCATGCCAGGCTTTGGGCCGGGCCTGGGCCACCCGGCCCATTTGACACCTAACAGTGTATGAGCGGAACAAAGTTACTAGCGTACCACATCACCTGCAAGGCAGTTTCCAAGAGCATGCCCATCATGAGATGGAATTGGAAGAAATGAGGCCAGTCCTTGTTCTTCACAATTCCGATGTAAGCAAAGTAGTAGTAGACCATGGAGAACCACGTCGGCAACCTTGTGATTACCCCAGGAATGAAGTAGATCACATCCCCAAACAACTCATAACGTTCTGTGGTGGGGTGAATGTAATACCACATGTCTGATATTTAGGGAGCAATTAGGTACAGAACACGTGCCAATGTTCTTCATCACCACCTTGGTTTCTCCCTCAATACTGGAAACTAAAGAACTTGTCTTTGTATGAACACTCACACCGCATAACTTTTTCTCCTGTACTATAATGATCATAATAATAATCACATAAATTGACATAACAATGTATTTGTCTCTACCAATTATGATAATATGTGTGTGTGTCACTAAAGTATGACCTACACACACGCACACACACACACATATAAGTCATACATCAGTGAGAAAAAATATTTTCATCCAATAATGATAGATCTCATGTTATAAACTTATCAAATGCAAACTCCTCGATTTTCAAAGATAAGATTGTCGAAATATTAATCTTTCACATAACATAGATATCACATTAAGCATAAGACAAAGTTTATTTTCTCTAAAAATTTATATCTGATATCACACAAAAAAAAAACAAACAAAAATAACATAATAAAATTAAACAACAAAAATGTATAAAAGCTAAGACCTTATATAAAGAAAGGACTAGTCAAATTAGGATATTACATGAGTTGATTCATGGTTGCTCCCATTCATAATACATAAACACAAAAATAAAATAAAACATAATATTATAAACCATGAAAAAATGAGATGCAACCTTCCTAATCCTAAAATATAACTAATTTTCGAGTAATTTATAAATGAATTATAATGCTAATTTTAGCATAAATTTTTCTTATCTTGTATGGAATTATTGATGTCTCTTTAAGGATTTCTAACAAAGGAGGTAATTGAAATTAAATTTTATTATCTCATATAATTGATTTTCATTACTTCTTCAATATTATTTTTCTTAGTCATATTCATAACTTGGAGATTCTATCACAAAAAAAAAATTCTTAAAATTAATTGAATACACATGAAGAAATTAAACACCTTCAAAAAAAGACTATAAACCTTAAAAACCATCATAAAAATAATTTTTACTTCATTTTTTCATGATGTTTTTTGTCATTAAACTATCTAACTAATTAGATCAATGAAATCCAAACTAAAAAGATAGGCCAAAATCCTAATTGTATCATATATTTTTACATGAAGGAAGTTCAATTTAAAAACACAATAACTACTATTTTCCATGTAATGACATAAATTCAACTATTATTTATGCTTTGACATGTTTTAATGATGAAATTTTGCCACCTAATAATTTTCATTGACTCTTCAAGTGTCACCTCAAATCAGTTGGAAGCCATAATTATTACACTGGTACGAGTCAAGGAAGAAGGAAATATGTATTAATGAGATAACTTCTCTGTGTCACTTGTTGATTTAGTCTTTTTATTTTCAATTCTTATATGGTAGATAATAGTTATCATCAAAATAACTTATCAAAAAAAAGTATCATCAAAACATAAATAATAGTTGAACTTCCATCATTATATGGTAGATAATAGTTATTAAATTCTTGAATTGAACTTACATCATCATAAAAATATATCATACGGATATATTTTTTTAGTTTGTAAAAATTATTAGGTGGTGATTAATAAAAGGTAAACTAAATTATTCCAATTCAATAATATTTCAAAATTAGTTTAGTTGATCATGAGGATTGTATGCAGCAAAAAGAGATCCAGGTAGTGATTATCACTTATAGATAACATGACTAATGTTATGGGCCAAGACACGTGACTACATCAGGTTGTCGATGTATGAAGATCTATCAAACTATCAAGTGCTAGAAATGAAATAAAATTGAAGAAAATAATGATGATAGATTTCTTGATGATGTAAAGCAAATCACTTGGGCAATCCAACAGAGCAACAATTATTAGTGAATGATGCTTTCAAAAAAAAGCAATCCGGATGGGAAGTTTAGCTCTGTTGAACAATGATGCAAGACAACCTAGATAATGTCAATGATAAACCTTGTTACAAGTTATGAATGAATGGCATGAATTACCTGACATATGCAATAAATGCTGATTGGAAGAAAAACAATGTGTGAACAATTAATGAAGATGCAATGGTCGTGTTTATGTCTATCAAGCTATGAATTCATCATTTGGTATGCCATATAGCAAATCATATATCAAATTATGATAGTCAAGCATGGAATCATGGATTAATACATACAAACAGGGAATGAGATTGAAGATTACAAAAGCATGCATCCTCACCTTAGGATTAGTTGTTATCTCCATCAAATTGACACTGGCAACCTGCAATGCTCATGACCTGGTGCACGAAAAAAATCTTAGGTGAGTTAAAGGCTTTTATGCTCACGACCTGCTCACGACCTGCTCACGACCTGGTGCACAAAACTGTGTTCATCACAGTTCCTCTCCCGAAAGGAACTGTGATGAACATAGGTGAGTTTTATCTTTTTATTTATAACCAATAATATATATATATATTATGGTTATTAATTTTTATGAATTCAATATATTTTATAATTTATAAAAATCCTAAATTAACTTAAAGTGTGAAGAAGATCATAAAAAAGATATATTTAATATTTCATAAAGAATGAAATATAAGAAGCTAATATTTAAGATCTTACTCAATGGTTTAATTCTTATAAATTTCAGTAGGGATAAAAATAAAACTTGAATTCAAATCAACTTAGGGTCAGTTTGATAGTTATTTCAAAAGTATCAATAGGGCTAAAGATTATTTCAAGTGTTTTTAGGAAAAAAAAATATCATTTAGTAATATATTAAATTTTTTTTTGAAAATCTAAAAATACACATCAAGTATTCTTTTAATAAGCACTTGGAGATATTTTTTTTATAACACTTGAAGTATTCTTTTAATAATTCAAATCTTTTTGTACATATTTTTTTAAAAGATTCCTATAATCATAAAAATATTTTTTTAAGTTTTATTAATATGGGTATTTACTTATTTATTCGTTATTTCAAATTTTTTGTAAATATTTTCTTATAGGCATACAAATAATAATTTTAGGTTTTTATTAATATAAATGTTTATGTATGTTCATTTATTAATTCAAAAATTTTAAAAATTATTTATAATTATAGAATTAATTATTATATGTTTTTATTAATACAGATATTTAAATATCTTTATTAATTAAATCAAATATTATGTTGTAAATATTTTTAAAATTTTATAATCCTATAAATAGTTATTTTAGGATTTATTAATATAAATTTTTATTCGTATTTATATATATTTGTAATTATTTATTTATAATATCCTATTTTTATAATTATATGAGGAGAATGCGTTTTTCAAGGATCCCTCATTTATAAATCATGACAGACCTTTTATATACAAAATTATATCAAAATTTAAAACAAATAATATATAAAACAAAATAAAAAATAATTCAGTATAGACTTAACAATGGAAATAATTTTGAGCTAAATAGCTAAGGAAAAATACCTAACTAAATGCATATTTTGTAAAAATAATAATTTATGTACTAATCACTTGCTATAAACATAAAATTGTTAAAAAAAATTTCTCCAGATCATGATTTAGCAAGGGATTTTTTCTCGAGCTAATAAACTAAGGAAAATCTGTCTCTAAAGTTGTTGCTAAATTTCTCGTCAATCTTTGTGCCAAAATCAAGGACAAAAGTAGCTAGGGATGTTTTTACATCTCAATTTTCCATCTCTAAACCATCACAAATTTGTCATAAAATTTAGAATCAAACATCTATTCCTATTCCATTGCTAATCCCTCGCAAATTAGCTAGAGATTATTCTAGCTAATTTCCGTAGCTAAACTGATAATATCTAGTAGTAAAATTTGAATATATTTGGGTAAGAATAATATTATAAATACTAGTCATTTGGGAATTCCTTGTGTTAGATGCATCTATTAGAAAATATTAACCTCTAATTTTATGAATAAGACTATTGAGATATTAACCTCTCCAAAACCTCATGCTAAAGTAAAATACTTCGTGCAATGAGTAGGACTTTCACAATTTGTGTTTGATAAAATGTGGGTAATTTAGTTTTTTTTTTTGTGTTTTTTAAAACTTGAGTGATAATATATTGGGAAAAATAATGTTTTTTTCTATTTACCAGTGTTAGGGGCCATTCACAGTTAAATTTGGAAAGGCACAGAAAAGCTAGAGTTTCATTCTTCTCTGTTTTGATTTTCGCAATGGTTTTCATTGCTCTTAAAATTTATTTATCATTTTAAATTTCACAATTATAACTACTTATTTTTGATCATTTATTTTACATTCTACTAGGAGCTACAATTGTAATTCTTGCATTCTTATATTATATTTTTATCATGTTCTAGAAACATATTCTAAAGTTGACATTAGCCATGGGAATATATTAATATAGGATTATAGTTTTTTTTTCTTTTTTGATCTAGAAGAAAAATAGTGGAAGTTGACCTTGGGAGTCACAAATCACTATTTGATCAATTATCATATTTTCATGTTTAATTTCATTTGATATCGAATTAATTTTTTAAAATTTTATATTCTTCCTTAACATAAGAAATGAATTGCAATTGATGATGTTTAATTCAGTTTTCAATCCAAATTATGTTATCATATTAAATACTAATTAATGAATAGTTTCTTTCCTGTTCTACAATTTGTTAATTTGTGATTTCATTTTTATGGTAAAGTTTTGTAGTTTTTCTTCCTTAAATTATTGGTGGATTAGTCCCTATTGAATTTGGGAACTTGAAAATTTTGAGAAACCTTTAAGTATCACATCCTCTTTAATTTTTAATTTTTGTTTTGTTTTGTGTGGAACTATAATTGTTATTTACATTGTTCTTTAGTGTTTTCTTCTCAATCCTTCTTAGATTTTTTATTTTCATCCAAATAACATTTCATACCTTATATGGTTTGGCTAGTCATCTTTATGAAAATGAGTTGTTTGTGTCAATTCCTATTCAACTTTAGAACTCGAGTCATTTGAGTTCTCTGTTAATATCACTTCTTTAATGAATTATTTTATTTCTATGCTTTAGTATTATTTCTTGTATTTTACAAAGAATTTTTACCCTAAAAAATAATCTATTATACAAAATATCTATATTTTTGATTAGATGTCATGCATGATTATTAATTCTAATTAGAAGATTTATTATTATGGTAAGAATGTTATGCATAATAATTTAAGTGTTTCAATTCCTACTCAGCTTGTAAATTTGACTAATTTGATATTGTTGTAAGTAATTATAATTTTAATGTGATTTTAATTCATTATAGTTTTATATTTATGTCATGTAAGTCATGTAAATAATATTGGGAGTGAACTTTATTGATATTTATTATTAGTTTGAGGGGCATTAATTACTTTTGTTTTATATTTTCATTTGCGATTAGGAAGAGATTTTATATTTATGCTTTTTTTTTGGGAGAATTGAGACTTTTGGAAATTATACTATTAAAATGTGAATCTTCCATGATTAGGTGTGTCACCTTTGGAAAGTTGTGGAAAATTTGAACAAGTTTCAATGTTTAAGTTATATTTTCTATTCTATTTTTTAAACATTGTTTACTAGAATGTAAGTCAATAAAGTGTTAATTTGAACATATTATTGATTGATTTGTGTTATTTTTAATGACAAAAGAGATTGAATTAAAATATGTATATATATTTGTTGTTTTCAAATTCACATTTATTTTTGTTAAATTTCTTAGTTATTTATTTAAAATTTCTATCAGCTAGTTAATATGGCACAAATGGATGAGAAAATAATTTTTTTTCTTTGCTCTTAATGGCATTGCATTTCAAACAGATAAAAATAGACACTGAAAATATATAGATGTGCTCTATAAAGGTGTGCATATTAATGGAGGAATGTCATTTAAGGAATTTGTTATTTATGCATGTGAAAGGTGGAAACTCAATAGAGAACAAATTAAAAATTACTACATAGTTAAATATGATTCTAATATATTTTAAGAATTGGAAGATAATTCTGATATGAATGAGTTGATATTGCATAATGATAAGATCATCCACACATATATTATGTATCATTCAACAAATGGGTCGTACATTCTTTTTAGAAACTTTATTTACCATAATTAGCACTTATTTACTAAACTAACATTTTTTTTTGAAATTTGCAATTCAATTGGAAACACATGTTATATCTCTATTGCCTCTTCTGATACAATACCTCTCACTTCAATACAATCCAAAGGTTTTGTAAGTAGATGTGCTGAATATGAAAAAATATCTTTAGAATATGAATGATTTCACAATGTGATATTACGTCCGGGCCATACTTTTTAAACATAAAAGAATTTTGCAATATAATCTACGTGATATCATTGGTGGGAAGGTTTAAATACAAATATAAAAATAATTCTCTCAAACATATGTCATTTAAGTGGTCTATGAAGGGATGTCTCTGAAAAATAACATCTTTTCTCATTGCTGAAAAAAATATTATGAGTTCACACTTATACTGTCTAATACAATTATTCAGCCCAAAATAAGTAATTTTCACAAGCAAGACTTAATTCTAAGAGTTGCCATTATTATTGAGCAAGTTTTGAGATCCTCTACTTTTTATCTTCCTTATCAAAAATGCACAAATTTTTAAAATAAAAATTGAGTTGAGATGACATATAATCAAGCATAGAGATTAAAAAAGAAGGCAAAAGAAAATATGTATGGGTCTCCAAAAGACTCCTATGAATTATTGCCTTGGTTATGTTATTATATTCAAAAGGTTAATGTTGTAACAATTATTTAACATATTTGTTTGAATTACCACCATATGTAATTATTCATTGTATAAGGGTTTTCAATCCTTGAATTTTTGATAGGATATCATCTACTATTGGTTGTTGATTCATCCCACTTAAGTGGTCCATTTAAGGGAGCACTTCTTCCTATCATAGCATATGATGCAGATAATATGTTTTCTGTAGCTTTTGGTATTTTAGTTCAAAAAACTTTTATTATTGATATTGGTTATTACAAAGGATTAGAACTATCCTTGGTGATAAGGAATTTGTAATTCACAAATTGACACCAAAATATTTTGCAATGTGTATCAGAATTATTTGGCATTGAAAATCATTCATATTATTATCATCATTTAAAAGATAACTTCTATACCTATTTTAATAAAAAAGTTGTTAAAGGTAAGAAAAAAAGAATGATGTCATGATGCTTTTTGATGTCTTTGTGTATTCAAGTTTGAAGATAGACTATATAATAACATAGAAAAAGTCTTTCAATGCGTGATTGAAAAGGAATAACACCAAAATATTTGTACATTTATGTCTTCACATTTGGATTAGCTTGTTGACAGGTTGAACAATCATGTAGGTTGAATTGATAAGTGGGCTAGTTGTGTTGGAACTAAAACACAAAAGAAATCATTATCATATATTATGAACTCCTCATTTGTGGATTTAATTCGATACATGGGTTAAGTATATATTGTATTCAATGGAGAGGTTTTTTTTTTGGAAATTGACCTTAGGATGCATGATCACACCTGTATGGATTATTGTTGTGACTTTGTCATCGTACCAAAACATATCATTTGTGACATGGTTCCAAAAACTTATTGAGTGATTGATTTTGTCTAACGAAAATTTGCAAGATATTAAGTCATATAAGTAGTAAAGGTGATATAAGCCCATATATCGATTCCATATGAATTTTGTGAATAATTTGATCAACTAACAGTGAACTAATCATTATTTGAACTTGGGTCCTAAAAAGAAACTTATACTTTAGGATTGATTTATTTCCTTGTGTATGATAAGATTTCTTTAGTATTAGGATAATATTATCCTCAATTGTCAGACAAAAGGTAGATTAATGTGGAAGTACCATTTTGCTCTTTTGGCATATGATGTAATTATCAACATTGTATTTTTATTATTAAGGATGGTCACCTCATATTTGTACCTTTAGTATTTTACCACTAAAATGATACTTATTCAATTAATGGTTCATCCACATGTCTACTTTTTTTAGGTAGTGCATCATCAATTACCCTTGATAATTGTATGGATCATGTATTTTTATTCTCTGACTTCTAAAGCCATAAAAGACATTAACTTATGTGCTAATAATTAAGTTTATACTTTTGGCTTCATGTTTACTATAATTTTGTCAATTAATATACGTGTTTCTTCTAATTCTACCTATGGAATTCATACAAGAGAGAATAATTTATAGGGTTGCCACCACCTTATGAAGTACCTCAACTTGCATGATTTCTGTACCCTTGATATATACATGCATTTGTACAGAGATGCATTTTATCGTGCCCGGCATGGTACACTATAGTGCAGTGCCCGTGCCCATGCCAGGCACGGCATGCTACAGTGTCGTGCTGTGCCGGTACGTGGGCACAGCACGCGTAACCATGCACTGAATGTGGTCAATACGAGCTGATGCTCGATAGATGAGGCTTGCCGAGCTTCGAAAGGGTGAAGATGCATAGCAGCATGGCAGCGCATTGTCGAAACCCTAATTTTTTTAAAAAATTTGGGTTTTGTCCCACACGAACCAAACCAAACCCGGCTGTTTTTGGGCCACAGGTCCGTGCCGGGCTGACATGGTGCAATAACCGTGTCGGGCCAGGCACGACACGGTTATTGTACCATGTCATGCTCGACCCGACTTACTGTACCGTGCCATGCCTGGCCCAACACAGTAACTCAAAGTTACTGTAACAAGAATATTATGATTGATAAATTTACTCTAGAATACAAAGTCATGGTGATAAAAGTGCTATGATTAAATTTTTTTTTCTTAGAACGCAAAGTCACAGACACAGTAAGAGTTGTGACTGAAGCATTTCATCTCTAGAGTAAATAGTCACACTAGAAAAAGTTTGTCGTGATTAAAAATATCAGTGTTATATAATTTTTAACTCTATAACAAAATGTCACGGTGCTTGAAAAAGCCGCAACTTTTTATATTAGTGTGATATTTGATTGTTGTGAAGTAAAAATAAAGTCATGATCAGTATTATGTTTTATAATTAGTACAACTATGACTCTAAGATAATATAATAGTCACAAAAAAATATATTACATAATAAAAAATTATGATAATTAGTTGGCAGAGTTATAGCATACACAGATTGCTACAACTTATTTGTAGAGTCATGGCCAAGAAATGCTATTATGACTTCTCAATAGGTATATTCTAGTATAACCAAGCCATGACATTAAAAATATCATAACTTTTTCTTCCTATTCTACCCTCCAATTTAGTTTCCACAATTTCTACCAAATCTACTCAATTTATATTTGATTTCATTACAATTCATTAAATTTATAAAATTCACAATATAGTATGATCTTTTCATTTAAAGCTTAGATTTAATATAACACATCATAAGAATAATATAAAATAATCCCAAAGGTTGATATTCTTAGTGTTGAGCATCTGTCAGATGTTTGGATTCTCATATACACATGCTAATGTAGTGATTCACTCAATTTGACATGATTTATATTTTATCTGATTTCTATGGAACCATGTTATAGGTTATTGACTTGAAAAATAATATATTTTAGAATCTTTTCAACAATTTCCAATACATGATATGTCAATGATTAATGTTGATGAAACTGTGCGGTGAATTATGTGGAAGATCCTTCATTTCTTTCTTTTAAACCTTCTAAAATCAAGAATTAACTTGTTAGACCTCATTATGAGCGTGTAGAGTCACATTTAGCTATGATAAGACATAATCAATTAATTTGTGCTAATCCGTTGTCTTGAAATAAAATATTTGTGAGAACAAGAAATATTTTTCTAGTTATGTATGAAAGAATCGCAAACATTTTTGATTCTCTATAAGTGAACTAAAAATATGTATGATTCACTTGGACAGAACCAAAAATTAATTCTAGTTCCATTTCAAATTGCAAAAATATTTCTAGTTATTCGCTAAGTGAAGAAGAAAATTTTTTGGTTCAATTTGATAGAATCAGAAAAATGTATAGTTAACTTTGATAGAACTAGAAATAGTTTAGGTTTTCTTTTCAAAGTGAACCAAAATTTTTTCTAGTTTTACTAAGTGAATTAGAAAAAAACTTCTGCTTTATTTTGAGAAAACCAGAAACAATTTTAATTATTTTTCAATGTGAACTAGAAATTTTTCTAGTTCTTTGCAAAGTGAACTAGGAAAATTTTTGGTTCTTTCAAAATGAACCAAAACATTTTCTACTTCATATTAGTAACAATACAATTTAATATATTTAAAATCTTTATTATTGAATCCAATATATGTTGCTATGCTTACAAAATTGGCATTGTGCTCTTAGAGTTGAAAACTAAGGACATCGCATGTGTCATTGCTTATATGCTTTCCATTTGATATTTTTATTTATTGTTCAAAGTATTCTTTTTGTTAATATTTGAATTTGTGATGATTTACAATTAATGCATTGTTACATAGCCTGCTATCTTTGAATACTTAATTTGGAATAATTCAATTAGTCCTTTAAGAAACCCAACAAAAAATAAAACATAAGATTAACCCCCAAATAACTAAAATTTGGTATAGTTTAAATGCAATTTGCAAGAACACCCATGTTACAACGAAAAACAAATAAAGTTTGAAATATAATATCTACAATAATCAAACACATGTTTTGAATTCAATATGCATACAAAAACCTAATGCTTAAGACATAAGTCTATACTCTATAGGCATGGATGCCATGAGTGAGACAAGCTTTGTTGCAAATCCATGAGTCCCACTTGACAAGAAGTACAAAGAACTCGGATATTATTTTCTCCACTAGTACATTTATACATATAAAATTATGAATTTTAGATTCCAATAAAATTCCCATATCGTCCTCATGTCTTTCACATGATACATCATGTGCAATGAAAAAATATGTGTACACCTTTACTACAGTTATGGAGGACTTCTTGGGAAGTACACCATCCAGAACAAGAACAAGATCCAAAAACTGCACTTATAAAACTCGCATTGACCCCTAACTAACATGAAGTAAGTTCTAACTATGACGGTGCAAATGATTAGCTATCACAATGACACTCTGAGAAGATTCAAATTTTCTTTCACATAGGCACACCATACATTTTCTTAAGATTAGGTAATACCTAACTATGATGGAACAAATGAAGATTCCTAAGAACCACATTCCAAGGAGCATTCTCATATCTTTAATATACCACATCATATAGTTTCTAACATGAAGCAGTTTCTAACTATGACAATGCAAATGAAGATTTCTTAGAACCTCACAACCACATTCAACTTTACTATATCAAAAATCTACAATTTTTTTTTATATTCCAATGAATAAAGAATTAAAAAAATAATAATAATTGAAATATAAATATCACATTCTTAGAAAGTTATGATTCATATTGCTACTATATGAATTGTTAAGAAATTTAGGGTAATAAAATCATAAAGGTTTTGAAATCAAATTTGATAGAATATCACATCATATATTTTCTTAAGAAAGTTATGATTCATATTGCTAGTAATTTTAATCTCTTCTAAAATTTTTAGTCGATGTACATTACTGATAATTTTAAATTCACACTCAAAATTTTAACTTTGTTATTATTGGCACACTAATTTGATGGAACATCCATTGAACCACATTAAAAAAATCATTAGAAATTATCAAGTATGATTGAATTACTATATAATTTGATGAAAATAATTTGTGAACTATCAACAAAAATACCCATAGAAACATTTAAAATACATTAAATAATCTTAATGAGGGTACCTAATAGCAATTGACAAAGTGTACTTTTTTGAGCACTTAAAAGCTATTATCATCAAAAAACGCATATGTAATAAATAATAACAAAATTTTAGTTTAACGAAAAGCTAATTTTATAAGGAAAACTATAAAAAAAGGTTTCATACTAAAGCACGTTTCAAATACAAATTTGATTTATTCAAAATTAGATTATATGTTTATGATTTTAATAGAACAAAAATATTTCCATATTACAAAATACTAAGAATTATGAAAATATAAAACAAAATTATAATTCATCAAAAATTTTCACAACACTATTTGGTCAATAACCATCTTACAAAAGCTGCATAAAAGCAACTTTGATCATAAAAATTAGCAATTTTTTTTATATGTTCAATTATTTTTGATAACATTGGATGGTTGTATGAATGGGATGATATTCTATAATGTTTCAATTTCTTTCAATGTATTTGTTATAAAGGCTTGCTATATTTTCGTTTATAAAATGAAATTCAGAAATAATTTAAGTTCATCTATAAGCTAGATTTACAATGGTATTCATATACTTTTGATCATTTTTAAACATTATCATTGATTACTCGATATGTGTACTATGAGACTCGATGTTATTTGATATTATTTCATCAATATCAAATATATTCTATAAATTGTATAAATTGAAGTATTTTAATGCATTTCATGGTACTAAATGATATCTAAGAATTTTCAGTGTTTTTTGAAGACATTGTTTGACATATAACAAGTATTTTACTTGAATATCAAATAATTTGATAAAAGTTAAAATTTTCAATGCAATTCAATGAAGTTTAGTGACACTCGAAAACATTGATATTATTAATGCCTTCTTGATCTATTTTTATTTCTATTTGACATCTTTCATTGTTTTTAAATGTGTTTCGATATATTGAGGTATTTTTTTATAACATTGATTTGAAGATTGGCATTTGTCACAAGAAATTTTGAACTTTGCATGTAATCTTAACACCATTATTATATTCTCATAATATTTTGATTTGATGATTAGTATTCAATTTTATATAGTGTCTTTTGTCGCTCATATATGATATTTGTAATCAACACCATTGATGATGCCTTCTTAGTACATTTTTTTGAATTAGAATCTTATAGATATCTTGCATTGTTTTTAATTTTTTGTTAGTTAACCTAGATTTCATTAAATCCACTTTCATATTTTTTTCAAGTGGCTCCAAATTATTCAATATATTGTCATGATTTTCAATAATATTTAATGTATTTTTGATTTATTTTAATGACGTTTGACAATATTCAAAGATTTCCAATATGATATTGATGATGCATGTTTGAGAAAACTCACCCATGGTTTATTCAATGAAGATAAAATTTATTTGAAAATATTATATTATATGTCAATATTGTTTACTAATAAGTCAATTGATAAATACTAATGCTAATAGTATTCATTATGCCATTATTTAAGTGGCTTTGTCTCACAACATTATATGATAAGTCAAATAATAAGTCAAATATGATAAATATTAATTGTATTTAATTATCTCATTACATGCTAGAATATCATGGGAGGAAATTTAGACTAGAGGTATAAAATGGGCTTTTTTAGCCCATCACGCCTCAAAAATAAGAATGCCCAACATTGCACTGACTCACTAGCCAAATATGTTTGCTTGTGTCAGACAGAGTCACCATGGAAAGACATGACCTAGAGTCCCCTATGTCATAGGCCTATGAGTAGTGGTGTGACACCTAGCTTTGGGTAGTAACCTATAGTTGTAGACAAATGGTTAGTGCCCAATCCAATCCCAGTGGCCACTGACATAATGGCAATATAAATAGTTGGCGACAAGTCTAACTTGTGGTAGTGAGTATGGGTCATGGGAATGGCCACTTAAATGGTGTAATTTGCTGTATATGTAATTTATTTTAACTTAATAATATGTTTTAATATTTTCATGTAAGTGCAGGAAAGGAAATATTAAAAGTCCGGGGATGCAGCAGTAGCACAATAACGGAGGTCTCGATGACCTGGTCAGCGGGCTGAAATTTTTGGAGCAGAGCCTGGCCCGGTCCATGATCCGACCCGCTTCGGTTAAATGAACCGGTTGTTTATTTTTTATATAAAAATATTTGTATTTATTTTTCGGGTGGCTATTTTTGACCCAGTTGAACTATTCATCGTCTCTTCTCCTCTCTCTGTACGATTTCGCGACTGCCGTGCTGCATACTGTAAGACGTTATTTCTTGGTTTTAATCTGTAACGCATAAGCATTTTCTGGTGGATGTAGCTAGTCGTACTGAGCGACTAGTGAACCACGTTATTTGCTGTGTTGATTTCTCGTTTTGATTATGTCGTGGATGTTTATGGATTGAGATATACATATTGCTTGTTTCTGTGTTGTTTCTGTGTTTTCTGTTCTTAATCTCACTACCCGTGGAAGCGCGATTCCCCAACATAATTATATTTGTAATGTTTTTTTTTATTTTTTATTATATTTGTTTTAAGTTTTAAAATTAATAAATGAATTTTTTGATTAATTAACATTTAAACATCAACAATACTTTGATTGCTTCATTATATTAAAATTTTGTAATCCATCATGAAATAGGTATGTGCACTAATTACTATTTAAATATTTTGAAAAATCTCACCTATTGGACGAACTAGCTTGTACATTTCTCTTATCTGATTATATGAAAAATATATTATTTCCAAATTTTGGAAGAGTCATGACATTCGAAGAAATATTACCATATTTATTCTCATAATATTTTTATATACTATCTGATAATTTATATATCTTATCTTCTAGTTCAAAAGAAATGTTCATTCAAATAGAGTTGAAATTTAAAATATTTTTTATACTTTCAACTTTAACCATTCGATTCATAGAATTAGTTAACCATTATTCTCATGGAATGCTCACCTAATATTTCAAAAAAAAAAAATTTATTTTGATGCATATTTCACTAGACAAATGAATATTCCATGTATTGATGAAATATATCACTTATGTTACAAATATATCTAAGTACAATATAAGATGTAACAAAATGTACTAAAGAACACATGATAGTGGTATCATAAAAACCCTTCAAGAATTTTAAAAAAGAAAACCTTGTCTCCCAATTATTTTAAGTTATTACAATTTCGAAAGTCTTCATATGTATAAAACCTAACAGAATATTTTGACACTATGCATTGGATTTTAATATTAGATAATTAGAATACTAATAATAATAAATATCATTATGAAAATTTCTTTAATTTAAACTTACAGATCAACATAAATTATTAAATTCATGTAATTTATTAGACGAATAAAAAATATATAGAAGACCTGATAACTTTTATTAAGGTTGATGTTAATTTGAAACTAGCTTGTACCAATAAATTGATAATATGGGAATCACATCTCACATGAAAATTTTCATTCTATGGACATTCTCTAATTATTCTTACAAATAAATGTCAATATTATTATTTGAAGTATTATCAAATATAATACTAAAAATATTAATTTAAATATCATATTCTCAAATAATATTTTTTAGAGATCATATATCATATAGCCAGCCCCAATATGAAAATGAAAGATTTTATAAAAACATATTATTTCTTTTTTGATGTCTAATTTAAACTGGTATGATGAGCATTTGCACATGTGAAAGATATATTAATTTTGTTTGGTTTGTCCAAATATCTGAGATAATTAATTTAATAACATAATGATGTCTAAATTCTTTAAATATTAATTATTTCCATGTTTATAATACTTGATTACATCATTATGAGAAGCTATCCTAGGGGCCTTATGAAAATAAGGTTGGAGATACTTCAATATTAAATGTATACAAGGGGGGGGGGGGGGGGGGGTATCAAAATTTAACTAGATCCAATTTCAATTACACTCAATTGAGATAAATTAGATATAATGATCATATTTTTTGGTATATTCTTCGACATGTCTTCTAAGGTGACTTGTGCCACAATTATTTTTGTAATTATATATTTTTTTATAATATTTATATTAGGCTAAATTTTCTACCTTTCTTATGGTAGTTTTCCTATTTATGATGTTGAAGTATTTTCATAAAATACAAATTTGTGTATTCACCCTTGCTAACAGTGGGAGGGACACCATAGGTGGTGAGGTTCTCTACATCTTCAAAAATATTAAATCCATTACATGCATTAAATTCAAAATTTTCACCATTTAGATGATTATGATCCATTTTTACTTTTAGAACTCATAAAAATATTTGAAGAATTACAGAAAGCGTTTGTGGGAGACTTCCCATGATAAAGATGGATATAGCAGGAATTGTCAACTCACATATTTATGAAAAACAACAGATATGATCAAGTTGCTAATAAATAGATCAACCAAAACAAGTAGTAAATTCATCACAACCATCTTTAAATGCACTCTCCAATGATAAAGTAATTATGAGGCACACCATGATAAATGAACTCCATAAAAAATAAGCTCTTTGGTGATATGCATAATACTCATGCATGAATAATAACCCAGAACACACAATACATATTGATACAAGATAGAATACATCTAAACTACTTTTTTTGGCTAAACTCGAAACAAATAGCAAGGGCAATTTACCTAGACATGCTAACCATTACAACCCAAAATACAATAAAACAAAAATATCAATGTAGACCAAATAAACATAAAGTCCATTAAAGAATCACGTTGTCTTGCGAACAACAACAACAACAACAACAACAACATTGAAAGAATATCCCTAAGTTAAATAAATTAAAATAAATAGATTACACATAACTTCTCTTAAGGATGATGCAAACATCGAGCTTTTCAAACCCCATAAGGTTTGTTCCTTCTCACAGATATATGAGATGAGGATCATTTCACATTAGTTATCATATACTAGTAATTTTGTGATGTCCTATTCTTTTTAATGAGCCTTTATTTTCATTGAGTCACTCATAAATCATAATACATGTTTCATTAGAGAAGAACAACCCAAAATAACAATCACACATGAGGTTTAAACTTACCACACTTTGCATTATTTATTCTACTTGTAAGGTGTTAATTAGTTTAGAAATATCATGAATATAGAGCCTATCCAATTGCACTTTCTTAGTTTCTACCACCATATGGCATGATACTTTTTTTGACACCCATTGTATGGGAAGCATAATGATTTATCCCCCATCATATGTTATGAACAATAACATATGATGGGGTGGTAGCTTCCTAGTCACTATACTTCTTAATGGCTTGGATTGAGTTCTAGTACTGTTACCATTAATATTTTTTTCTTTGGGGAAAGTTATCCTATAGAAGTTACATGAAGCTAAGTCCTATATAAGTTTCTAAGTATCATCGTCTACCACAAAGCGATCATTTATAAATTTATCTAGTAAATACATTATGTTTTTGAGACCTCTTGAGAAGAATTGGTTTGTTCACCCAATTTGGTGCACTTGATTTACCCTTTTGAATTAGCATTACTTTCTTACATGTGTTATTTGACTTCTCAATATTTTCAATGCTAGTAGTAGAAGATTGTGCCAAGGATGTGGATCCCTTCTCAAAAACTACTTCATGCCTTGTAGAAATGATAGATGAGATACGATGATACATTTAAATGACATTACTTACAATGTAATAGTAATTTCATGCTATCTATTTGACAATGTATTTATGCTTTTCATAGGACTTTGACACAAGGATGATTTCATGTTAGGTACTACATAATAGTAATTTTGTGTTATACTATTCCTTCTAGTGACCATTGTTCCCATGGAATCACTCATAATATAAGTTTTATTTGAGAAGAAAAACTCAAAACAACCATCAGCCAAGTGGTGTATACTTAGCAGATTTTTCTTCAATCATTATACATGTAAGACATTGTTTTGTTTAAGGAAAAATATGAATATAAATGGTATTCATGCTAATTACCCTTTCCCATTGCCATCATCAAATGTCATGATACTTTTGAGGCACCCATGATATGAGAAAAATAATGATTTATTCCTTATCGTATGTTATGAAAAATAATATTCAGAAAATCCTATAGATATTTATGCCAGAAAAGGAGACATTTTTACATTTATGTATATTTCAAAATTGATTGTTGGCATTGGTGGTATTTGTAATACCTTGATTAACTTACGATAAATGGAGTTTGATATGATTTGTTTGTTTTTTGAATACTTTCAATAATATTTAATTATTATTCATTGTTATATATTCACTAATAAACATTTGAAATCATTACTTTTATTATTTCGGCTCATCAAATTATTTTTATTAAAATATGGTGGTCTTTTGATATAATTCAATGTAGTTTTGATGGTTTTCAATAATAATTCACCGACTAATCAAAAAAAAAAAATTAAATAATAAAAAAATTCTAGAGATATTTAATTTCAATCAAGTATGATGATAAATATTGTAGAAAAGAAATATTGTATAACATCGAATATCATCAAAAATACATCAAAACCACTAATGTTTTCAAATATATTCAGAAGTCATAAAATTTCATTGAACTCTTACAAAAATCATCTAATATTGTAGAAAATATACCCACAGCAGGAGTAGTCTATTTGGTGGGATATTGGATTCATACTTTATTGAGGGATGAGTTTGATCCTCACTGGCTACTCCTCTAAATATGAGGACGGAGATAGTCCCGCTCTGACCATGGGGCACCAATGATAATTACAATGGGTTATAAAAAAATATTGTAAAAAAATATATTGAATAACATCGAATATTATCAAAAATATTTCAAAACCATTAGTATTTTTAAATAATCTAGAAGCCAAGAAACTTTTTTGAAATTTAACTAAAATCATTGAAAATTTTGATGCCAACTAAAAATTCTAAATAGAATATAATTGAATATACCCATATGGGTTGATTAAGACACCAGAAGTAAGCTTTCAGAAATATGATTTATCTGTGAGATTTTGGGTGTGAATCCTACGTTTGAATCAAGAATAATGTACATGCTAGCACTTACCTAAAGGTGAAACTGACAAATAAGACTAAATTCCATATGAGATTATACACACAAGCCTATTTAAACTCTAATAATTTAAGATAATGAATCCGCGTCATCAAATACATAAAAACTATGTTTAATCAACATTGGATATCATCAAAATTTACTAAAATGTATCAATCAGTCTGATATACTCGAAATGCTTTCAAAACTATGAATGATTAATACATTTTATGAAATATGATGATTATTTACCAACTCCAACTGTATGGTAATCTAGTTAGTAAAAAGGTTGGACACTCATCTATACTATCACAAGTTTGATTCCCATAAATGCTTGTACGTATTATAGGGTATCATTTTCTATACATGCTGTTAGGATGGAAGTCTTGCCTTCTCCGATCCAAAGGCCCTAAGTCAACACTAAAGAAAAATATGAGTTGGGTTTTGGGGGATAAAAATTGTTGATGATTGTCAAGAAATAAATCAATAAATATCAACAAATTAGCATTACAAAATACACAATGAAGACTATTGAAATAAATCAAACTACCATCGAATTGTCATTGCATGACAACACTTTCATCAAATTTGATAGTTCTTGATCGTGATTCCTTCAATCATCCCCTAGATCACTAAAAACATACTTGGGATCTTTTTTTTTTTTTTTGTCTACAAAGAACAAAATGAGATTCATTAAAAAATATCTTTCAGGCTTGCCCATTTTGGGATCAAACTTTTTGTTTATTGATTCAATATCATTTAAAAAAGATAATCTTTTTGATATTTGTAGAAAGATTAAAGATAGACTCCATGAAAAAACTAAACTCAATTCATACAAAATTTTTAGAATTTGCCTTAAACGGCAAAATTCAATTTTAAAAAGAATTTGTGTGCTAAAAAAAAATCATAAGAATATAAATGTGAAATTGATTATGCCAACAATAGTTTTTTAAAGGGAGAACTGTGTATTGGTATACCAAAACTAAAGTAATTAAAAAAAATTATTTTTCAAAATTAAAAAAAATGAACCAAACTCGAAACTAATTAAATTTTGGTATACTAAAATGTATTAATCTGATTTTGCCCTTCAACTATTAAAAAAAAATAAATCTCATTTTATGTATTGAAAATATGTTTTCCAATTCAGAAACCATTTACTTCTTAAATAACTACTCTTAAACTGAGGGTGATCATACTAGGGTTCAAACCCATGTCATTCATCACGCAAAAAAACTCAACCATCCAAACACAAGACTAAATTTCATATATTGTAGCACAATTAAAGATATATAAATATAAATAAATATGTGTGTGTGTGTGTGTGGGTGTGTGGCTATATATTTATATATAAACTTGTGTATATATATACAAACACACACACATACATTCATATAAATTAATACACATGCTTATATATATATATATATATATATATATATATATATATATATGTATATATGTATGTATATACACACTATATATATACACACATATAGATATATTTATTATATAAACATATATATATATATATATAATGTATATATATAAACATATATATAGAAATTTACATATATATATATATATATATGTGTGTGTGTGTGTGTGTGTGTACAAATATAAGCACATCTACATTTATTTATATTAATGAATATTGATATAAATAAATATATATATATATATATATAATTTATTTATTTATGATCTACATTAATTGAAATGTTGCATGTGCAGATGATTAATTCTTTTTTTTTGCATGTTAAATGGACATGTGTCCGAACCCCAATCTCAAAACAAAAGATTTTTTTTTTTTTAATATTCACTATGCATTTTAGTACATGAAAGCTTGATTATTTTCAATTTAGCATAATTTTTTTTATTTTGAAAAATAAAATTACTTTTTTTAATTAATTTAATTTTGGTGCACCAGAACACAAATATTAATATTTTAAATGCACGAACACTTCTTTTTTCTTGAATTTATCTGTAATTAATATGTTTCCTTTGCAGGAAAAAGTAAACCAAAGAGAGCTGCTGGGCGCTGGCTAATCAACTCCCTCAAATTTCCAAAATCAAAAGAAGGCACAATTATAGAACACACGTGAGTCACGAAATACAGAAGGTTGATCACTAAAGTCTTGCGATCCAGCTGGCCTCACCATGGGCCTCGTGACTTATTCTTCGAAATACAGAAGATATTTCGAAGGAAAAACTCAAGATACAAAAATGCTAGCTAGGAAAATTAAAACTAAGATTTATATTATTTTAAACAGATAATGTAATAATTTGAAACTCAATTAGGTTGTACAAAATTTTTTGATAATAAATTTTGGATAATAAATAAATATATCAACATTGAAGAATTTAATCTATAATATTTGGCATATCATAAAAAAAAAAAAAAGATCTATCTTATTTAGCATTAAACAAGCAAAAAAAAAATGAAAAAAAAAAATTTAATCAAATTTACATAATATGAAAGATGCATTAAATGTATCACAAGCTCTAGAGCAAATTTATTATAATTCACGGGAAACATGAAATCATCATCATAAATAATTTTGCAAAATAAATAATATATTAGATTTATTAGAGATGTCCTAAAATAAATAATACAAAACTATACTCGATATCATCCCTACTAAGAGAACATTTGTTAAAAATATTATCACAAATATCCTTGATGACATTAGATATGGCAAAGGAATACTTATTTTCTTTTAAACGCTCATCAAATTGTTGTAATTTTTTTTCTCTACATTTTGTTATAATTTGTCTAGGTAAGAAAATAACTTCTAGCATACAAATTAAGATTTAATCCATATTTGGCATGCTAGCCACCTAATTAGGTTGTCTTGATCTATTTTACAATTGTTAAGATTTATTATATTTTTTTATTTATTTACTATTGATTTCTTCTTCATCTGGATGAGAGCACCAAGCTCGTGGGTTGCCCCAACCCTAGTCACACACACACACACACACACACACACACACACACACATAGAATTTTTACTATATATTTTTTTTTTTTGGTATGAACGAATAATTTATATCTTTCCTCAACGTGATATCAGAGCAAGCTTTTGTGTTTCTTCATCAAGCGCTTCCTTGATGAGCTCTAAATCTTGTTGAGAGATGAATCCTACCATTTTATTTGCTTCCGAATGACACATCAACATTCTACCACACACCATAACTTCTAAGAAATCAAAAGAATAAAGCAAAATCAAGGGAGAAGCTAGGTTTGATGGAGGTTTTACATGGGGGTTTTACTTGGGGTTGAACTGGGCCTATTGGTTAGGGTGTGCAAAGTGTAGCACATTGTTGTTCAACCCCTCGGAGTGGTTTTCGAACAAGTAGTACATAATCAAAATAAATAACACAATGAAGATTGAAGACAAGTATTTAATCACTATGAATCACTTCAATTAGGGCTTGATTCTTGGCTTGACAATAGGTGAAGTATTTGTTAGCAATTGGTACACAATTACTTGTTCATCGATGACAGTCGATTGATTTGGGCATGACTAATATATTACTTATATTAGCCACCATGCAACCTGAATGTATGACTCTAAGATATTTTACTCATACAATAATATCACATAGTTGTTGATATTTTACTCAATTTATGGTAAATATCTTCATCCAAATGCAGTAAAACTCATACTCGAGACCCATGAGATGCAATATCTCTGATTTTCATAAGGCAATCGAAACTCTAACCTCTCTCAGATCTTGTTCAAAAGCGAGAGCCTTGTGCGTTGGGCATGACCTCTACCTACATCTAAGATGATAACATATCATGTTATATGGGTCTTAAAAAATCAAAAGGGATAATGTCTTTCAAGAGTTCGATCTTTCAAATCGTGTTCGAGTAGAGCCTCCTATTAGCCCTAACACAAAAATTAGGTATTGCCATTAAATGACTATATCATTATTACTAGACTAAACATTGCATATGCAATCAGAATAAATAATTATTTCCTAAATTCTTAAATCCAACTTCACGTAAATATATATTTTTTTGCACAATCAAATTAGAACAAAGTTTTTTATCAGTATTCTTAATAAGAGCAACATATCATTTCGATCATATATTCATATTATATTCATTTTTTATCAATGTCACATTTCTTCAATTTGCTTGATTATGTGGAAATTTAAATCGATCACATGATTAAGTGGAGAGCTATGCCTTAATTCTCCAATTTGCCCCTTCTCAAGTAAATGAAGTATCATTAGCTTCAATATTTTATTCAAAAAAAAAAAACAAAAACAAATTATGATCAGCCTATACAGCATTTGTCAAGAGTGATCAACTTCCCCTCGAAAATTAGTTTAGTTGGGTGACCTAGGTTCAATTTAGAACACTAACTATGTCATGTGAAATCTAACTTTCCTTGAGTAAGGTGAAGCCTCACCTATTCAGATCAGAATTACCACAAGTTCAGTTCAGATTGAAAATCTTTTTGAGAATCTGAAGTCATTTTGAGCTCCGATTGCCACTAATCCTGAAAAAAAAGAAAATAATTAGGGCATCAGTGTGTTGCTAATTGTAGATAATACTTAAATACGAGTTATTAGAGCATTAGTAAATACCTACAAAAAAAAAAAAACAATATAGTTGGAAAGCCTAAAACAGGATGAAAAGTCATGAGATGGGGAGTTTTGTTGGGTGTTATCCCACTTTTATTGCACAAAATTCTTATTCCTTCTCTACTTTTATTGTTTATTTTGTGTTATTTTTTTTTTATTTTTTGAGAATATCAACTTGTGGATTGCCGAAAACCATAAATATGGTTTATGTTATATTATTAACTTAAATTTTCACATCAATAAAATTTTAGCTTTTTCGTGTCTCTCCTCCCTCTCTCTTCTCCTTCCAACTACCAAACTTAACCATAACCAGATGAGCATTGAACAAGATATGAGAGGGTGATTTCCATGGAAATGTCGGCAATGTTGGCGTGTGATGACGCACGCTCTAACAATGCCGGCAACAATAATGATAGGCTCATTTTCCTATATAGTTGTTGTTCCTCATGAAAAAACTACTAACCCAGATCATGTCTACTCATAATACAACTAGAATAACTAGTTTTGAGAAGAGTAGTGATACCTAGCCGGGATGGTGCACCAAGGAGTGCATGAGGATCCCAATGGCCACAAGATATAGATACCCCTAAGAGATAGAGATGAGGGTTAAAAGACTCGATCTCATTCTAAAAGTATATATTAGACATATATGTATATCTCCACAATTCTTTCCAGATGAATCTTCTATCGTCTCAATTGATTCAACTCAAAGTAATGACTTAGACATTTCAATTATATTATAAAAAAATCAACGAGGTGTTCTACTCGGTATATTCTATCTTGAATACTCTCTTATTCTTATTTTAATACTACATATTTCAGCTCATAGTCCTCACTTGATAATTATAAGATGACATACACTTTTTTTGAGATATTTAGTCATCCAAGATATCGACATACTATGTTGAAAAAATTGAGCACATTCATATCTAAGCATAAATAAAAACTCATTCTGAAACAAATAGGCATAAGTAAATTGACTCAAAGCTAGGTTATTAATGAGAGATTAAATACAAATCTACCGCATTGACAACCAATACAACTCTCATATGACCAAAATAATCACTATTAAGTTGCTACTTTTTATGATAGCAAATAAATTATAGATTAGCTAGAAGTAAGTAATATACTAATTCATTGTGATATAGAGAAAGAATAATTTATGCAACAACTAGGATTCATTATTTATGGGAACTTACGTATTGTGTAAATATTACGAAAAGCCATTTATGACAACTTCTCTCTTATTCCTATTTTTTGATAGAAATCAAGAGAAGGGCAAGTGATATTAATTGCATACATCAATTATATTCTAATTAAAAGAGAATTTATTTTTTATATTCAAATTGAAATCATTTTTACAGACTAAGTTTTTGATGAATGATTTGAGATTTTTGAAATATTTTATTGGCATTGAGATTGGATATTCAAAAAAAATTGTCCATTTTTCTTAGAGAAGATATACTTCAAATATTTTATTTGATCTCAACATGTCGAGAGGCGCACCTATTAACTCACTGCTTGATCTAAATATAGACTTATTTATTAAATTTACTTTGTCAATAGATTCCACTAGATATCATAAGAAAACTAAAATATCTAGTAATGGTCATAACAGATATTTCCTACATTATCAATATAATTAATTATTTTCTATATTCTGCTAAACAGATTTGTAAGGATGCAACACTTATGATTCTCATATATAAGAAAAAACTCCAGGACGTATGATTACACTTAAAGATCATAGGCATATCTGAATAAAAACATGTTCAAACTCTAGTTGGTCTCTTGCGATCATAGAATAGAGATCCCATCATAAATTTTTTAATTTTTTTGTAAGTAACCTCATTTGCTGAAAAAGCAAGAGGCAAACATTCATTTTGGAACTCAATTCAAAGACAAAATACATAGTTATGACATCATCTACTTGCAAGCTTTAGTAGGCCAATCACTTCTAAGAAAAACTTTGCCTACCAATTTAGAGATAAAAGATATTTCACTATGATAGTCAAGTAGCCCAACACATTGGTGTTAATCAGGTATTACACAAGCAAACAAAATATATTGAGATTCATAATTCATTGTTATTTCTTTCATGAGAATATCCAATAAGGTTCCATTATTACTACCTATGTACCAACCAACAAACAAACTGTAAACATCTTTAAAAAGGCTCTCAAAAAAACTATATGTCACTTTCCTCTCCCCTAAGTTGGATGTTTGTGACACGTACAATTCAACTTGAAGGGGATATTCAAGTTTGATTTATCTTTTTATTTATTAGTTATTTTTTTACATTATTTGAGAGCACCCGACTTGTGAGTAACCCCAAACCATATATAAGATTTATATTATAATCTGAAATTAACTTTTCATATCAATAAAATTTAAACTTTTTTCTAGTTTCTCCTCCCTCACTTCTTCTCGATGCCTAACTTCACCATAATTGAATGAGCATCGAACATATTCATTGACAATATAGCCGAGAAAAGATTTGTATCTTGATAGTAAAAGCATCTAATTTAAGCCGAAAAGAATTTTTGATAACTCACTATTTATTATTTTTGAAATTACTTGTTAAATTACAGTCTTACTATTTTTTTCCCTATATCTAAGAGTTTCCACGATGAAATTGTAGTGTTCATATGATTTCATGATTCTATTATCATTATCTTTCTTATTTTATTGGTAGGTGTTGTATCTCAGTGCGATGACAAGTATACATTCATTCAATTTTTAGGAGTTGGGCTATCAAGATATAAAAATTCTTTCATGCGTCACACTAAGAAAGATCCTTGAGCACTGGGTATGACTTTATATTACATGATTTATTAATTTGAAGTTAAAGTTACTTTACATACATTCATTTTTCACAAGTGATAAAAAAATTACAATTTCATTGCAATTGTATATTTCACACAACAAATAATATCATGAAAGAGGTCACAAAAAAATCATGCAAAATTCATTTGAGATATAAAACTAACCCCCTTGAGCTATTTCATTTAGAAGCATAAAGAACAAAAAACAAATTATGGTAGAAATTTGTTCGTGGTTATCTTAAGCAAGAACAAATCACAAAAGATACACAATGAGGACTACTATATATATATATATATATATTTATTTATTTATTATACATGAATGTTGATACTTCAATAAGGAATTGAGTTGATCATAATGTCTTCAAAATCATGACAAAAAGATTATATCTATAGGAAAATATTAAAATAAAAAAAATTTCAAGTGTTATCATCACATAAAGTTAGTTCAAATGAAAAAATAAAATTACAAATTATAAAAAAATTACTAACATAAAAAATATGGATATATCTAGCATAGTAGGTATTATTTATATTTATTTTAGATTAATCCCTAGAACAAGTTGTCATTTAAGGAAATCAAATATGATCTATATATACATTTCAACATCATCTCTATAACTAATAGAATGGTAGTTTGATAGACAAAAGACCAAGTACATCCAACACTGCAGACATGAGTTTAATCCCCAAGAATATCAGATATTCTTTCCCAAGATATCTTTGCCAATCACTCAACAAATACTATTGGGAGTAAATGTGTCAAATGGGCCACAGTGTCGTGCCGGCATAGTTCTAAAACATGACAGCCAAGCGCGACCCATTGGCATGGCTTTTGGGCAGATCATGTCGGGTCGTGCAAAATTGGTTCATACCAGGCTAGCCTAGGTTCAATATTGGCTAGCTTGGACAGGCAACTGGGTCAGACCAAATCTGCCGACTCATATTTCCAAACCAAGTATTGGTTATGGTAGGGCCACACAGCCCAAATTAAATTGCCAAAATTACAAAATAGAGATAAATGATCTTCAAAAAGAAATGAACATTGATCTCTAATATAATAATCTTGGATTTTTGTGGTCATCTTTATTACAAATTATTAATCCATACATAAATAATTTGTAATAGTTTCACCTTGCTTTTAGTTTATAATTTATTTTTACTTACATTTTTTATTTTATTATATATGAAAGTACATGGCATATACATTGTCTGCATCCATCAAAAATATTTTATTAAATAGTAACATCTCTATTATCATCTCAGATAATGTGTGTATATATATATGATATAATTTCATAACTTATTAAACTAAGACTAGAAAGGATTAAAGAGTATGAGCGGGTTATTACTTATTTTACACAATTCATTCAACTAGCTACACAGCTATTAGAGGTTTTTTTAATAAAGATTGAAATTATGTAGAAAATAAGACAGATATAGTACCTTCTTGACATGATATTCCTATACTCAATGTAAAACGAATTTTTAATAATCTACAATCAGTTATTGGGTGATGGGTAATTTCCCACCAGCCTAAAATTGTATCATCGAACATTTTAGTTTATATGAGTCATACATAGAACGACTAGAGGTATACCCCATTCTACACATAGTGACAATCAATGTAATGCTAGTCACAACAAAGATATAATATAAGAATTTTAGTTCAATACACATACTACAAGAGAATGAGTTACATTATAGATATTTGTTAAGAGTTATTTTCAGAGATGATACCAATAGCACTACAAATAATTGATGGGGACATTTTGATTTCTAGATTCATCTAAGGATCCTAATGGATTTTATCCGCCATGACCACTACTAAAGAGAGATATTCAAAATTCCTCAATAAGAAAGTAACACAATTTTCCCAGTTTTAAAGAGGGATATTCAACACCATGACCACTACTAAAGAGGGGCATTTTAGTTCAATTATTATAGTTTTTAACTTTAATTATTTTTTCTTCTTTTTTTACAAGAGTTTACATATATGATATTTTTTTCAGAAATTATTATATTTTATCTTTTTAACTATATTTTAAAACATGATATTAAATCTAAGATTTGTAAACCCTAAATAATGTTTGTGTAAGTGTGTAGATTCATGCAATGGTAACTATTGGTGTTGTTACGGTGGGTGCATGCAAAAAAAATAACAACATATTATTGTTGTAATAGGCACATGCATAGTGGAGGCGCCCACTATGATGTGCATGCAGTGGAGGCACCCACGATGATGTGTGCATAGTAGAGGCACATGGAGTGGAGGTGCGTAAAGTGAACCCATGTGTTGACATGCATGCAAAATGCTAAATACAAATCCAAAGCAATGAAAGCGTGTGCATTGCGAGTCACATAATTGAGTATGTGTGACGTTCAAACGTGTACAATGATAGTGTGGTGAAAAGTGTTTGAATGTAAAGAAGAACAATGTGTATAGTCTTTATTTGGATAAAATTTAATTATTAAAAAAAATAAAAATTAAGGTTTACAAAAATTCGAATTTGGGAACGTTTTGTTTTTTGTTTGAAGCCAGATTTTTTTTTAAATAGTATAAAATTATAAAGAGAGATTATAGTAATAGAAATAGATAGAGAATTTGATTTCAATATGCACATTACAAGACAAAAAGTCATACCTATAATAACTATTAAATATTATTTTCACATAAGATGTTAAGAAATTTAGATAGTATGGAGAGAGACATTCTGACTATCGAAATCATTAGGAATTTTTCATAAAGTTCAACCATGAAGGTATTCATGCCTGCTAAAGAGAAGTGTACATAACTCATTTCTAACATACTAGAAAATCCTTCCCTTCTCTCAGGTACAATTGGTTATTTCGCTAGTACATTTATTTCACTCTAGAATTATCAACATGTGATATAATATTCATATTACTGATAATTATACTTAATTCAACATATTTTATTTTTTCTCTAAAAATATTATCATAATTAATAAAATATATGAAATTCAATGGATAAGATAAAATACAACTTGAGTCTTTGTTACTTTCATGTATCTTATTTATTCTCAACTATTCTATTAATTTACTCTATGTAAATTATCTTTCCAGATAATTCAACCATAACTTATTTTTACTTTTAATAATATTTGTTTGCAAGAGTGAGATTAATTTAAGAATTGTTACTTTTGAAATTGAGCAGGATAAATTATATATTTTTTCTTTAATGAGAAGATCTCCTAGATATAAATGTATTGAATCATTTACTTTAGCATATTCAACTTGCTTATTAATCACTAACCTAATAAAAAATAATATATCATATTCTTAAAAATATTAAAATCTTAGAGTTTGAAATATATCAACTAAAAAAGATTACTAGAGCTTCTTATCCTACACGCTGATCTAGTCTTAATAAAGACTCATTCAATCAGATATACTCATATATATAACTATATAAGTACCTAGTAGAAATGTGATCAGAGAAAACTTAAGGTTTTTGATCCATTTTATTAATAGTTACTCACGATATACACATATATATCTCATTTGTGATAAATCATTAATTTTATCAACTTTTCGAATATTTCATAAAATTATAAATTAAGTTAATAAAAAATATTAAAAATTTTAAAACTAAATATATATTAAAAGATATTTCAGATTGATTTGATGCTTACTATATGAATCAAAAATTTATATACCAAACTTCATATACTGCAACCCAATAGAATGAGATTGCTCAACAAAAAAAATAAATATTTATTTGAGATAACTCGAATACTCCTATTTAATTTTAACCACGATTAATCTTGTCAATAAAATACTTTGTTATAACATTTCTTGGCGTATAACCTTCCACATCCTAATACTAGATAAATTTTATTTAGCTTGCATTCAATTTTTTTGGATATATTTATTTTATCTTTAATCACCATTAATGATGGGACAGACTTAGAGGTGCCAAAAGGGTTGTATCATACTGAACATAACATGACTTTTAGTATTGACCATATCAATTCGAGTACGACATAAGTCTTAGCATGGATAGCATCATGCAAGCATGATTCTAAAAATGAGCAACCCAACATGATCCATTGACATATATTTTGGCCAAGTCATGCTAGGTCGTGTCGGATTGTGTCAATCATATCAAATCAAGTCATGCCTGGCAAGACTAGCCCAGTTCATTCTAGGTTAGCTTAGGTTCAATCTAAGTTAGCCAGGGTCAAGTCCAAGCTAGCCTAAAACATGTCACGGACTAGTTGGGCCAAAACCAGCCCAAACAAGCTATTGTAACAATTTGTGTCGTGTCACACCTCCCGTGCCATAAACTTTAGCCCGACACTGCACAAATAGTATCGTGAACTAGCCCACCACACTTCCAAGCATGATTTTAAACTGTATCGTGTCATGATATGCTAGGCATGATTGAATTGTGTCGTGCCATGTTAGACATGACTGAACCATGTCATGCCATGAGCCATGCCCGAGTTACTCAGCCCAATTGACACCTCTAGACAAGCTAGTATATAGAGATCTCAAAAATATCTTTCTTAGATACTTTAGCAATCAAAAAAGATATAAATATTTTTCCCCAAAAACTAATATAATTTAAATAAGTAGAAATATGATTTAAGTCTAAAAGTTACACATGTATCAAATTCTTCATTCCTTACCTATAATCCCGCTTGAATTAACAATTACTAGAAAGAATTATCCATTGGCTATATCTGAGATTACTAGTACTCAATATGATATTAATACCATTAAAATATTATATCTATTAACAAATCCAAATCATGAAGATTCTAGAAATAGTGAGGTTTCTCAAAGAAGGTAGTGTTGGAAAGAAGATGAAAGAAAATAAGAAAAAAATAATAATAAAACTTTCTTAAATAAACACTTAAAACATGCTTCAAACACTTAAGAATGAAATTATCAAATACAAATACAATAAAGTTATTTATAAGTTACAAGAGCCCACTAAAATCTCAACTACCTTAGACTTAGTCTTTAATTTTGAATTTTAAATTTTGAAAATTCAAAATTACATTAAATTCTCAACTAACTTAGACCAAATCTTTAACTTTGAATTTTCAAAATTCAAAATTATTATTTTTTAAAAATAAGTTTATGTTTCAACATACTCCCTTAAATTTGATTTTATTACTCTGAGTAAACTTCTTTGCTTGGTGAAATCTTCTTGCTTGAGAGACTTGATAAAAAATATCAATTAATTGATCATGAGACTTCACATGCTCCAACTGTACATCCTTCTTCACAATGTACTCTCTGATATAATGATAGCAAGTATCAATATGCTTACATTGATCATGAAAGATTAAATTCTTGGCCAAAGCTATTGCTGACTTGTTATTCACAAAAATTTTGGTCGGCTCTTGTTGTTGCACCGCTAACTATTTTAATAGATTTTGAAGTCAGATTACATAACATACACAAGAGATAGCTGCTACATATTCTACTTCACATGTAAAAAGAGTGACAATCGACTACTTCTTTGATATCCAAGCACATGTAGTATCTTCCATATAGAATACAAAACCAGCGGTACTCTTGCAATCATCTATGTCTCTACTCCAATTACTATCACTATACACAACAAGCTTGAAATTATCACAAATAGAATAATATAAGCCGAAGTCTGTAGTAACTTTAATATAACGAAGGATTCTCTTTGTTGTCTTCCTATGAGTTATTGGATTCTCCATATATCTACTAATGACTCCAACCACATAAAGAATATCAGGCCTTGTACATGTTAGGTAGCGTAGATTTCCTACTAAACTTTTATAGAGAGTGAGATCTACCTTACTTCATTTCTCATGCTTTGATAATTTGATTCCACATTCTATCGGCATGCCAACTGGATTAGAGTTATCCATCTTGAACTTCTTAAGTATATCTTTAGCATATCCTTCTTGAGTGATTAGGATCCTATTTTCTTCTTGCTTAACTTCAATACTAATGTAGTAAGACATGAGCCCAGTATCAATCATCTCGAACTCTTCATTTCTTTCTTAAACTTGTCAAACATACTTAGATTGTTACCTGTAAAGATTAAGTCATCTACATATAAGCATACAATAAGAATATCACCATTTTTAATTTTGTATAGATTGCATGCTCATATAGACACTTGATGAAATTTCTTCCTTGAAGGTATTTGTCAATTCAAGCATTCCAAGCTCTTAGAACTTACTTCAATTCATACAGTATCTTCTTCAACTTTAAGACTTTATCTTCTTCTCATTTTACTTCATACTATTGTGGTTGCTCAATATAGACTTCTTCTTTAAGGACTCCATTTAGAAAGACAAATTTTACATCTATTTATTATATCCTCCAATTATTTTGAGCGACCAAAGAAATAAAAAATCTAATAATTTCTAATCGAGTAACTAGAACAAATATCTCATCATAATTGATACCAGCTCTTTGACAATAACCTTTTGCCACCAATCTTGCCTTGTATCTTTTAACTTCTCCTTTGATATTTTTCTTTACTTTGTCCATCCATTTCACACCAATTACCTTGTGCCATTTAGGAAGTAAAACTAATTCTCATGTATCATTCTTCTTGATTGCCTTTATTTATTCATTCATCGCTTGTTTCCAATTCTTATTTCTAATTACTTCTTGAAAGTTCATATGCACACAATCGACAAAGAGACAAAAGAGAATAAGATTCTCTTGATTTTCTGTTACCTCATATATTTCTTGTATGCTTCTGAAACGTGAAATTCTTTCTCTTGAGTTTTCCTCTTCTTGAATACTCCTAGCTGGTAAAATTGGTAGAATAATAGGCTCAACTTCTGTTTTTCTAGCATTGAATGTTTCACATCATCTTCTTCAACATAAGGGAAGAAGTTGTAGTCTTCATTTTGTTATTCCCAATATTATTCTCCTTCTTCATCAAATATGACATCTTGAATAATGACTATCTTTCCAGTATCAGAATTATAAAACTTGTAGCCTTTAGAGTTTGCATTATAACCAATGAAAATGTAGTTCTGACTTTTATAATCCAGCTTGTTTCTTTGCTCATTAGGGACATGCACATAAGATATGCTTCCGAAGAGTTTTAGATGGAAAATATCTAGCTTCCTTCCACTTCAAGCTTCTTGTGATGTTTTCCCCCATACGCTTCTTGTTGGAGATCGATTAGATAGATACACTGCACATGCAATTGATTCCACCCACAATTCCTTTGGTAGCTTTTTGCTTTTAAGTATGCTCCTCGCCATGTCAATGATAGTTTTATTTTTTCTTTCTGTCACTGTATTTTGTTGGGGGGATCTTGGAACTGTGAGAGGTCTTTGAATTCCATAATTTTTATAATATTTCTGAAATTTGTTTGATGTAAATTTTTCTCCACAATCTGATCTCATGGATTTAATTAGAAGCTCACTTTCCTTCTCAACAAGTGCTTTGAACTTCTTGAATTTTTCAAATACCTCTGATTTTTCATTTAAGAAATATATCCAAGTTTTTCTTGAAAAATAATCTATAAAGAGAAGAAAATAGTTGCTCTTGCCAAGTGAGCTTGGCTTAATTGGACTACATACAGCCATATGTATAAGTTCCAGTGGCTTTCGAGTTATTGAGCTTGACTCCTTTTGGAAGTACTTCTTGAATTGCATTCCAAGTATCCTTCACATATTTAATCAAGATGACTAATGACTGATAATCCTCTCATCATTTGCTTCTTGAAAAGTAATTTCAATCCTCCAAAGTTGAGATGTCCAAACCAAAAATGTCAAAGCCAAATTATGTCTTTGTAACATGCCTTGATACACTTTGCAAGATCATTTTGAATGTTAAGCATAAACATTCAATTTTTTGACATTGGCACTTTAGCAATTAAATTATTTTTCTTATCTTTTATAGAAAAGATTATTATCTTTTAAATGGATATCATACTTTTTTTCTAAAAGTTGTCCTATACTCAAAATATTACTTTCATGTTCGGTACATAATAAATATTGGAAATGAATTTATGATTTTTGTTTTTTAATCGAATGAGAATATTACCTCTACCTTTCATAGCTACCTTTGATTCATTTCCAAAAACTGCATTCCCACTTACTGATTCATCAATCTCTATGAACATGCTTCTTTTCCCACACATATGATTGCTTGCACCAGAATCAAGGTACCATGATTTATCTTCACTTTTTGCATGCCCCTTATAAGCCAGCAGCAATGTTTCACTATCTTGACTTTTTTCTTCCATATAATTAGCTTTTTCTTTAACTCTTTTATCATTTGAAGCTCTACATTTTGATACATAATGGCCAAACCTTTTACAGTTATAACTTTTGATTTGCAACTTAATCATACCTCAATTTGTAGTTGTATCTCTCATAATCTCTTGTTGAGCTTTCTTCTCTTTAGATATTGTTGTCATTATCATAGGATCTCCAATTTTGTCCACGTCCACGTCCATTGCCTCCTCGAACCACGACCTCTTCCTTGTTGCTTTCTATCATTCTGGACATCAATCTGTATTTTAAGTAATTGCTCTATAATCTCTTCCTTTCTCTTCCGCTTTTCTTCATAGGCTTGCAAGGAACCCATCAACTGCTATATTCTCATGGCTTACAAGTCTTTAGTTTCTTCAATAATAGTGATAATATGATCAAATTTTGAATCTATCGATCGAAGAATCTTCTCTATGATTCTTACATCACTTAATATTTCACCATTTCTTTTTAATTGATTTGTTACTGTTAAGACTCTAGAAAAAGTCTAAAATAACTTCTCCTCCATTTATATTTAAGGCTTCAAACTCAACTCTTAATGTTTGAAGACGTACCTTCTTAACAGGATATGCGCCCTTATATGAGATTTGAAGTTTCTCTCATACTTCTTTTGTCATCATTGCTTCTGAGATTTTCTCAAAAACGTCTTCATCTAATCCTTGATAGATTAGATAGAAAGTCTTTTTGTCTCTCTTTCTTGAGACTCTCAAACTATTATTTTGAGCTCGAGATAGGACATCTTCATTCTCTGGTTCTTCATAGCCTTTCTCTATTATGTCTCACACATCTTGTGATCCAAGGAGGGCCTTCAACTTAATACTCCAATTGTCATAGTTACTCTTGTGGAGCACAAGGACTTGAAAGGGAATCATACTGCTATTCACCATCACCTCACTATTAACCATCACCTCTGATACCAATTTATTGGAAAGAAGATGAAAAAAGATAGAAAAAAAAATAATAATAAAACTTTCTTAAATGAATACTTAAAAATGCTTCTAACACTTTAAGAATAGAATTATCAAATACAAATACAATAGAACTATTTATAGGTTACAAGAGCCTACTAAAATTTCAATTACCTTAGACTTAGTCTTTAACTTTGAATTTTAAATTTTAAAAATTCAAAATTACATTAAATTCTCAACTAACTTAAACCAAGTCTTTAACTTTGAATTTTCAAAATTATTAATTATTTTTTTTTAATAAGTTTATGTTTCAACAAAGTGACAACTCAAGACTTAGAATATATACTAGGAAAAAAATATACTCATCCTACATAAATCAGAGACAAGCCTCTCTAACATTGCACCCAAGCCCTTTAATTTTTATCTTCCAATCACTTTTCGAAAATGAGATATGAGTTATACTCAATACCCAATTATATAAATTTTTTCATAGTTTCATCTAATTCATTTTTTTATTTATTTTATTAATTCTCTTTGAAAGTACCAAAATAGTCAAATATTTTCTAAAATATTATATTTTCTAAAATAACACCATATCATATTGGAAGATATATGTCTTTTACTCAGATAAGATTTGAAAATTAATATTATAACATTTGAAAATATTTATTATTAATTAAGGATGAGTTTTCACTGTAAATATGGGTCCAATTGAAAAATTAAATTGCCTTAATATGAGTATTATAGAGAATAGATTCACTTAAATGTTTAGTGTAGACTACCATGACATTTTCTCTCTAGTAATCATGAAGGCCTTAGTCTAAATACTTATTTTTCTTATAATAACTTACATTTAAAGAACAAACTAGCTAAAAATGAAAAATATATTACTTCATGATAACTTTGAGGAGAGGATACTTATAAAGAAATCACATGGGTTTCAAGTAGGATAACTAAATACATTTTACAAATTACAAAAAATAATGTATGGATGAAGTAATCACCGAGAGCCTGATTTATCATTTATAAGATTTCTACATATAATTATTTCATTTGTATTATAATGATGTGTTATAAACTATTCTTTATTTTTTTTCATTTGCATTATAAAGGGCATTGATGGTGTGTCAATTTCGTTGATTGTTCACGTGGATGATATTATGATTATGATAAATTATGAATTAAGAATCACCCAACTCATGACTTACCTTCAAATACAAATTCAGACAAAGAATTTTAGAAAGTTTAGATATTTTCTTAGTAATGAAATGACACATTCTATGAGTATCATCTTTTTACAGAAGAGGCGTACACTTTATTATCTTGCAAAAGAGTTGTATTTCAGCAAATACTCTTATTGATCTAGATACTTCAATTTTAATACGACATTTCAAAATGGCTCTATTACTTATAAGAAAATTATAGAAAAAAATTAATTACTTAACAATGACCAGACTAAATATAACATACACAGTCAATATTCTTGGTCATTTTTTAGATTCACCTCAACAGGTTCATCTTGATATAATTTCACATACTGAGACTGAGATATATGAATAAATCATCAGTAATTAGTATCTCTTTTAGGGATCGTATGTACTTGTAGTTAATTAAATATTCAGATTCAAGTTAGACAATAATATATACATAGAAAAGATTTACACCAAAGTTGTATACTTTTTTGGAGACAATCTAGTCTCCTTAAAAAGTAAAAGACAAATTATTATTTTATAATTCAGTACAAGATAGAATTTATAATGATAGGAATAGTTACTAGTGAGATATTTTAAAAGTATTACCGATATTAATAGATCAGGTATTCACTTTCTTCTCTCATTATTATTTATTATGATAGTCATATATCAATGCATATAACCTTAAATCTAATATTTTATGAGCAGATGAATTACATAGAAATAAATTGCTTCTTTCTTTGTTGAGAAAATCTATTGTGTAACCATTACTACATCATATATTATAATAACATGCATGCAATATGATTTTTTTAGAAAGTTGCTACATATTATTTTTTTTTAATATTATTTTAAAATTTCCTTTTTTCTCTTGTTCTTTAAAAACTATGATACAAAATAGCAAATTCTCAAAAGTCATTGATTAAAATATTATTAAGCTTTGTCATTTTTTGTTTTCACATATTTTTTTTATTCCTCGTTGTTGAAAAAGTTTTTTTTTGTAAGTTATCTTTTAAAATAATATGACATTGACTTTATTTTTTTCTATAACAATATTACTTTGTTAGATCTAAAAAGTTCGAAGAAGATATCCATTATGATTAAGCAAGATAAACTACATATTTTTTTTCTTATATGAATTGTTATTTCATTATAAGTTAGAGAATAAACTCATTATTAATATATTCCTGGCTTGATTATTCATTATTAATGAAGCTAAAAATATGCTCGAGTCTTAAGGATATCTCTACAATTGAGTGTGAGACAAATCCCTATATAAATCAAGAAATCTTATACCAAACTTCATGTGCTGGCAAATCCCTATAATATAAAATTACAAAAAAAAAGGAATAGACATTTACTTAAAAAAATTCGAATACCTTTCTTTAGTAAAAGCATTTTAAAGTACCCTTAGGAAATGTGGGATTAACCACAAATAACCTCATCAATTGGATGTCTTCTTCTATTATTTCTTATCATGTGTCCTTTTATATCATATAACCTAGAGAGATATTAATATTTCTATGATTTATAATATCATCGATGACCCATTATTCTAAGAATCTACTTGAAACCTACCAACTTCAATTACTTTCATTACTTGCTCTCATCCAATAAAATGCAAGAACCCTTATTTTTTTTATCACAACGATCATGCGACATCATTGTGATCCTTGCCAAGTTACTATATTCAGACTATGTAGCATATTACTTAAAATGGACAACTTCCAAACATCAACATGTATTAGTAATTCAAGATCCATCAATTTTTTTTGACAAATTTACTAAGGTCAGTTATATTTTTGATATCACCGTCTTTTATTCGGGCTTGGGACCAACAAAACAACTGTAGCTCAAACAGGCAAAATATTAAAATTACACACACACACACACATATATATACATATAGACAAGCATGCACACACACACACATATATATACATATAGACAAGCATGCACACACACGCCCACATACCTAAACCCAAACACACACACACAACATGAACCTCCTCCTTTATCAAGGATTGGGACCGACAATATAAGCGTAGCTCACATAAGAAAAGTTAAGATGCTATATATATGATATATTAATATAGCCAAGCATACTTCAAGCATGGGCATGGGGTAGCCTAGGGCCCAAGGCCTAGTAGCCTAGATCTAGACCTGGAGCCATATGGCCTAGACCTACCCAAGTCTAGAGCCCTAGACCAACTAGGTCTTAGCCAAGCCAGAGGCCAAGCCTGAAATGGAAAGCTAACCTATGGTTGTAATACACCACACCTAAGCTAGTATGGCTGAGATGCATGCCATACCATGCACGAACCATGTCAATGAGACAATTCGTTACTTGTATAATTGTATATATGCCTGACCTAGCATGACTGGGATGCTCGGGATGAAAATGAACTTACAAGTCATGTTGGGCCAAACTAATTTTCAATCATATTAGCACGACACAATACGATAGCATAATTGGCCCACATAAAATTAGGTCATACCAACTCAATACAACTCATTAGCCACTTCTTTTATTTTGTTTACTGCTTCTTTCAATAGTACTATAATACATGGGTTTTCTTTTAAAATATTATCTCATAAAAAATTAATTATCAAATTAAATTATAAGAGATAGAAATAATCCACTCCAGAAAACTTGAGAACTAGCATCTTGACTTTCAAAAAGATTTATTAATTGCACGTAAGTGTTCACTATAAAGACATATCCGAGTGAGAATATATGTCACCTTAATGTGAAACTTTTTATATGAGTATTCGCTTCAAGTATTTAGTGTGAATTATCATAGTACTCTCTCCGGTTGCTAAGATTGTCTTCATAAAAACTCTTATTTTATTAGCAGCATCTAGAAGTGACAAATATTTGCAGAGTTTAATCTTTTAGATTGTGCTCCAGTATATATTTTGATTCACCTAAATAGTTATTTTTTTGGAGCCAATTTTAGCTCTAGAAAAGAAAAAGATATATAATTATATAAAAATCTAGTATAAAGATAAAGTTTGAAATGATAACAATGATTACTTATAATATGTTTTGGATCAAACATCTATTAAAAGAGATCATGTATCTATTTTTTTCTCATATTCCTCTTTATAATAATTGTTAGGCAATGAGACATATAATCTCCAATATAATATCTCACGAGCAGACAAAACACATAAAAGTTAATTGTTTCTTCCACACAAAAAAAGATTTTAGATGATACCATTAATACAACTTATATAATTGTAAATTTAAATTTTTTACATCATGTACTTATATTCTTTTTGTTTATTCCAATATGTATTGGAGCACTCATCATGTGGGAAGTCCTAATTTATTTTGCATGTTAAATAAGAGAATAGCTTTGCACATATGATTTGTGGGTTTCATTGAAATTTTTGTTGGATCTTTTGAGCATTAATTTCATCATAATTTATTCAAATTTTTAAAGAAATCCACTTATAGCTCACGGTAGAAATTAATGTAAAACACATTTTAATAGAATAAATGAAAAAAGAAATACAATAAATAAATAATCAGAGAATAACTAACTTATAATAAAAAAATAATATGAATGGAATAGTCCACATGTTAGGTGTTCCCATCACAAAAATAAAACAAGCTAAAAGATAATAAACTACAATACATCTTATCAAGTTGATATATAAATGTCAAGAATATTACGCTTGGAAAAAAATAAGTTGAGATCTTTTCATGACCTTCAAAACTATACATATGAGTTAATCTATTATAAAAATATAAATTATCATTATGATTTCATCCTTGATCATATTTCTAAAAATAAAATAATCATCATTTATGTACTTCATGTACTAGTGAAATAGTGAATTCGAGACTATATATCTCGATATCTAACTATCACAACTTAAAATAGTTAAAAATATTTTATCATCGAGTATGATCCAAAAAATCGCACAAATAACAATGATCATCTTTTTGTACTATATATCTACATTGAATCTAAATTATACTATATCACTTACTTTTTTCATGAAATAAAAATTTTTCTAAGAAAAATATAATAATTTATAGTAGTTTTCTCTATGCAAGTTGGTGTCTAAATGAAATTTTGAATATATGATTAGTTGAAGACACTAAAGATGACCAAATTAAATACCAAACCCTAAAAATATTACAAATGTCTAAGTATGCAAATAATTTTATCAAAGTGTTTATCATGAAGAATTTAGAAAATGATAAATTATATTAATTGTATAAGTTATAACTTATCTAAGTAGTTAATCAAGTGGTTAATTTTTCCTATATCTAATTAAATCAAGTACATCATTTCAATAGAAAATTTAAACTAGCTCAATAAGTATATTTGTTGAAGTGCAACTCAAAAGATCAGTCTCTAATAAAATATTCAATACATATCTACTATGTCACAATATAATATAGTTATAATCATAAGTCACCTCAATATTGCTATGAATACCTCTAAGTAACTTTGATTTTGTTTTACATGTAACATTATTATATCTAGTATCTATTTTTTAAAAAGTGAGAAATAGTTAGTGACCTTTAAAATTGATTCTAATATGAGTCGAATTGACTTTTTTCATTACTAGAAATAATACAAGATTATGAAGAAACTTTAAAATGATATTATGTAAAAGTCTAACCACTTAACACAAACTAGTCATGATAGATATGTGTCATGAGAAGTAAATAATATGGAGACTTCAAATATATATTTGAAGACAATAACAAAAACTAGATAACAAAGTTCACTAGTTAGACATAAATGCAAATACAATTCAAAAAGAAATGACTAATTTTACATAATAAAAAATTCATCTAGAGATTTGAGGTGTGTCTAAGAAAAATATTTGGTATGTGATTACACAAATACTAATATATCAAATCTTATAAAAACTTCAAAATTAAATATATTCAGAGAAATATAATACTAAGATGATTGAACACCTAAAAAAACTTTATGTTACATGTATCTTTTAAAAGTAATGCATTGGTGTAATAACAAATATCTTTGTTCAAAAATAATAGGTCTTGATTTCAAGACTCATCAAGCACCATTTCTCCAACTTTTTGAGGGAAGACTATTAAGATATTAATCTTAATATCTCACGAAGACCTTGTGCTAAAATATGAGTCTTGTGCATTGAATATGACCTCTTAAAAAATTTTTTGCTCACATAATAAAATATGATGATGAAAACATGATATCAAACAAACAATTAAAAAGAAATAAACTTAATTTAAAAAAATAAAAATGAAGATGATGTATTACGAATAAAATGAATTATATCATAATAAAAGAAAAGAAATCAAAAAAATGAAAATTATATTTTCAAAATCTATAAATTCATGAATTCAAATTGAATTATTAAGTATAATAAAAAACTAATCAACTTTAGATATATTGCTAAAATAATATTCATAGAAATTAGAAAAGCTCTCTAAAATATGAAAGCAAGAAAAGTCACATGGCCCAAAAATTAACATAATTTAAGTTTAAAAGGTCATAGACAAAAAATATATAATAAGATAGACAAGGTTATTTAATAAGATTTGGGGTGAAAAATAGGCTAAGATGTTTGGCATGCATGCATGCATCGTGCCAAAAAACATGCAACATGGCATGGCTTGACATGCTGACCCATACAAATCAATTTCAACCGAAATGACTAAATCAAGCTAGTTTAAAGTTTAAACAACTCATGCAAGTGCAAGGTCGAGCTAGTGCTATGCTAAGATGCCCTCTTTTGGAGGCATGCCAACACAACACAATCTAGTTTCAAAACAAAGTTGACACTACCCGACATGATAGCCCACATTTGTCACCTCTAAATAAGATCATGAGAACCAACAAATAATGGATAAATAAAGACATGATGTTTTAATTATCAGTTATAATAATAAAGAAGATATTCAAGATTATAATAAATATTAAGAAATTAACCTTTGAAGTCATACTATGAAATTTTGAATATAATGATTAAACATCAATTAAGAAAAAAAATGTGGATTTCAAAGAATAAATTTGAATTTATACTAGATAGATCTAATATGATAACTATTTATATTATCAGATAATTAATTGAGAAATATAAAAAAATAAAAAAATATATATACAAAATCTTTATCAGCTTGGAAAAAGCTTATAATAATTTCAAAAGATTTTATTTATGATTAACATAATGTAAATAATGACTATAAAACAAATATCTTGAGCTAATCAAGATATGTATGAGAAAGTAATATCAACAATTAGGTTGATTCAAAAAATTTCTAATGAATTTCCAATAATTATGAAACTTTATGATTGATCATCACTAATTCTTTTTTTTATGTAATTATGAATGAATTGATAAAAGATATTTAAAAAAATATCCCTAAGTATATATTATTTGCAGTTGATATATTATTAGTTTATAAGATTGAAAAATAATTAGGCAATAAATAAAAAATTTTGAAGATAAAATTTGAGTTTAAAAAGTTTAAGATTAATTTTAACAAGAAATATTTGAAATATAAGTTTAATTACATTATGAATAAAAATTATGTAGTAATCAAAATAAAAAAATTAAGAAATATCAAAGATCAAACATTTAAAATATCTAGACTACGAAGAAATTAACGATAATGTATCATATAAGATTAAGATTTGATAGACTAAATAAAGGACTACCTCTGAAATTCTTTGTGATAGACGGGTATCATTGTAGACTAACTTAAGCTTATTTCTAAGTATTTTTCTACAAATGGAATAAAAAGAGAGAATGAGAATATTTTTACTTACATGATACACCTACTATTGGAAGTTCAATTAACATTGTTCGCACCATTATCATTATTAGTCATTTTTTTTATCTCAAAAGCAAATACTTAAAACAATAAAATAAGTACTAAAATATCTCAAGGACACTTTCAAGAGGTGTTTATAATTTGATCATGATAAGACTAAACAAATAAGATACAAAGATTCCAAAATTGTATCTCACCTTTTGCAAAAATATGTCACCTTTTGCAAATGCATGTCACCAATTTCAACCAAAAAATTGAGTATATTACACTTACTAAAATCTACAAAAAAACTTTGCACATGAAAAAATTTATTGCAAAATTAGATTTGCAATGACGAAGTCTTAAGAAAATATTTTTTAATAAGCAAGCACGTTGATGTTAAGTATAAGTGAGTTAGTGATATGCTAGAAACTATAATTATTCTTGAAAAAGATTCATAAAATAGATTTGACATATTGATGAAGTCTTAAGAAAAAAAATAGATAGAGAGTGATTGGACCATGTTTTAAAATGAGATCCAACAACATTTAATGTGAGAGATAAAATTGAGTCAATAAAATGAGATCTATCTTTGTAGTGTGTGCAATACAATTTAGAAATACATGCTCGCATCAAACCAATCTACTCTTAAGAAAAATAAGATAGTGAACTCATTTTCCAACGGTCAAAAGCATGCTTGGAACACAAATTAAACAAAATCAAATAGAAAAGGAAACATGAATTTTGGACAACATTAAATATTATCAGTATCCTTTTATTACACATGATATGATTTTTATCTTGATAGTGTATATCCATTTCAATTTAGAAAGAAAAATTCTATAACTCCTTATTCAATATTAACAAAGTAGTTTGTTAGTCAATAATCACTTAAGATTTTATCTATGATTTTGAGGCTTTTTATTAAAAAATTAAGTATGTGATTATATAAAAACTAAGATATCTGATTTTATAAGAATTTTAAAATTAAAATATATGAAAAATATGTAATACTTGAATGATTACTCACCTAGGAAATCATTAAGTTAAATGCATATATTGAAAATCATGTATTAGTGCAATGGTAGGTACCAACGTCCAAGTGTGATAAATATCACATTTGAGACTCATCATATATGGATATATAGTCTCTCCGACTTTCAAGGGTAAGATTGTCAAGATTCTCTTTAATATCTCGCTAAAGCAAAAATCTTGTGCATTGAGTACAACCTCTAGTGTTCTTGTGTGTGCTTGATTTTATTATCATTATGATCAAAATTAACTTGCATACAACTATTTTACACAACTAAAAAGATTTTAATTTTATTGCAATAATGTATTTTCCCATTAATTCTGACCTTATAAAACTAATCACTCAGAAGAAGCCTTCAATGGCATGTAACCATGCCCTTGCCTCATCCAGGATCAAACTTATAAACTTGAAATTTTCTCAATAACCCAACTTAAAATTACTTCGCTTGGCCTTCAACCTGGACTCCTTCGTCAACATGGACTTCTGTACCACTGCAAGGTTAGATCCCAAACAAATACACAAGAAACCACTAAAATAAAAAAGTGACACGCATGATTCAGCAAGTACCCATTTTAAAAAGTTTAAATGCGCTGGGAAAGATGTGGGTTGGGAGAAGAGTAAATGCTCTGGCTACTGAAATGGAAGCCAAATAATGTAACAGTCATGGCCACCTCTAGAACATCATAACATGAACTGGCAGTTGCTCTTCTGACACAAGTATTTAACAAGGACAACAAATTATGGACAGATCAGCGGTTGCTCCATGTCAAGCTTGTTGATGTCAGAGATTAGAGCTCTTCTAATCATTTCATTCTGTAGCTCAGAAGCTTCTTTAACATCTCCTAGCTCTCGATACTGCTTCAGCAGAGTAATACAAAGAATCTCATCAGGTAAGAAGTTGTTTCTAAGCATCTCATTGAACAGAACTCTTGCTCGCTGCAATAACCCACATTGAGAAAACCCCCAAACCAAGGCAGTATAGGCGTGCAGATCAAGCTCTATTCCATTCTCAATCATCATGCTTTCCAAATTCAAAGCTTCCTGAATATTCTTGTGTTTCAAATACCCATGTATCAGAGCAGTGTAAGCAATTTTATCAGGCAGAAATCCCTTTTCAATCATTCCATAGAAGATCTCCCTCGCTGCTATCAAGCAGTTATTCTTACAGAGGCCATCAATCAGTGCTGTATAGACTGAAACATTAGGCTGCAAGCCAAGTTTCTGCAGCTTATGAAAGTAGTCCACAGCTTCTTGGACTAATCTTGCTTTACACAAGCCATCTACGGTGGCACAGAAGGTAACAGGAGTCAGCTCCACCCCCAGATCCACCATTTCTTGCACAAGATTGAGTGCCTCCTGGGGCTTCCCCTTCTTGAAATAAGCATCTATGAGGATCGTGTAGATAACAGGATTCATACTAAGGCAGTGTACCTTCATCTTTGCAATTACTGGCTTAGTTTCTTCAAGCTTGTCTTGCCTGCACAGACCTGAAATAATTGTTCCGTACAGCATTACATCAGGTCTAATGCCTTTCTCCTTCATTTCTCTGAGGAAACCCATTGCTTCCTCCATCTTATTAGCTTTAACACATCCTTGAATAAGGGAGGTGTAGCTTTGTTGGTTTGGAATTAACCCAGAAAGTGGCATTGCCTTGAATAGTTCTACAGCTTCCATAATCCTTCCTTGATTGCAAAGGCCATTTAATAGGGCTGTGTAAGTAACCATGCTTGATTTAACTCCTGCAAGAAGCATCTCATTTGCCAACTTGAATGCTTCGGATATGTTTCCTTCTTTACAATTGGCATCAATTAGGGATGTATATGTAAATTCATTTGGCAGAATACCAACTCGAATCATATCAACGAAAAACTTGGTTGCCTCGATGATCATCCCTGCCTTGCAAAATGCATCAATTACCATGCTATAAGTCACCACATTTGGTCTTAAGCCTTTGTTCTTCATTTCATGGAGAAAGGCAAAGGCATTTGTCATGTTTCCGAGCTTACAAAAGCAATCAATCAAACAATTGTATGTTACAGTGTCTGGCTCACAACCCACATTCTTCAATTCTTCAAATACACAAGTTGATTGCTCTGATAACCCAGCCTTTCCGTATCCACTAATTAGAGAATTATAAGTTACTAAATCTGGCATCAGTCCCAACTTTTTCATTTGCAGAAGCATGCAGCAAGCACTTCTCATATCGCCTCGCTTGCACATGTACCCTATCAAGATATTAAAACTGAAAACAGAGGGAGCAATGCCACTGCAGATCATGTTATTGAAGAACCTCATCAAGAACTCCCGGTTCCCTGATTGAGATATTCTTTGTAGAAGAGCATTACATGATCGTGTTTTAGGCAATACGGTAAACACCTTCATCTTCGTAAAACAATCATTTGCTTCATAAAGCTTTCCCAATTCAACCAAAACACCAAATAATGCATCGAATACACCAGACCCATAAACACATACTTCTTTGGCGGACCACAATGCGTCGAACATGTCACTCCCTGAAACAATCTTCCCAGAAAGAATCAACTCCTGGAGCATACTTGTAGCAGCGCAATACATTCTACCATAAAATAAAATGTGCACTATTGTAGAATAAGAATCGACAGTTTGAGCAAATCCAACTTGCGTTTTTGCCCAGTTGAAAAATTTCAACGCAAATCTTGGGTCGTGCTTTAATTCCGCGAGAACCTTTAAAACCCATGTGGCTGACGATCCAGAAGAGAGTGAATTGATGACCTTGAGATCACCCCAAAGATCTTGTTGAATGATTTTACACAACGAATCCCTCTTTATTCCATGGAAATCGTGTGCTGTCGAGTTCGAGGTGAATCGCGGGCGTGAAGATGAACATAGAAAGTTGTTATTGCCAAGATGAGGAGGAGACCATGGCCACGGTGTCGTGTGATTCAACCTGCGGCTCATGGATAGAAACTACGTGTATAATTAAGTTTGTCAGATAAGAAATTGAGCGAGAGAGCAGATTCCATAAACAGAATCCTTCTCTTGAGGAAGCAGTAGAGTTCTTGATCTCTGGGATTCGCAGCAGTGGCTCCGGCACATGCGGGTGAAAAGGAGGCGCAGACTCTTCGTTGAATATTTAAAAAATGGGGTCCTCCATTTTTTTAACTAAAAAAAAATGAGAAAATTATGTTTTGGGATGGTAATTACAAAATAATTTAAAAAACTTAACTTTTAATATTTGAAAAATAAATGTTCAAAAATATTAACAAATTAAAAGTTACTTAAACATATAAATACTAAAATACCCTTAATTAATTTTTGTTCTTCATCTCCACTAACCTCTCACTTGTTAAACTCTTCCCTTGGTCCTTGCCCTCTCCCTTGTAAAACTCTCCCCTTGCCCTCTCCCTTGTAACACTCTCCCCTTGCTCTCTCCCTTGTAAAACTCTCCCCTTGCCCTCTCCCTTGTAAAACTCTCCCCTTGCCCTCTCCCTTGTAAAACTCTCCCCTTGCCCTCTCCCTTGTAAAACTCTCCCCTTGCCCTCTCCCTTGTAAAACTCTCCCATTGCCCTCTCCCTTGTAAAACTCTCTCATTGCCCTCTCCCTTGTAAAACTCTCCCCTTGCCCTCTCCCTTGTAAAACTCTCCCCTTGCCCTCTCCCTTGTAAAACTCTCCCCTTGCCCTCTCCCTTGTAAAACTCTCCCCTTGCCCTCTCCCTTGTAAAACTCTCCCCTTTCCCTCTCCCTTGTAAAACTCTCCCATTGCCCTCTCCACTCATCCCTCGCCCTCTCCTCACGCCCCTTGTAGTTTCACCTTATCCTCTCCATTGAGGTGGAGGAGCTCGCTAGAGCTACTCGACCTCTTCCGTAGAGCTACAATGAGCTCCTCCGTCAAGCTAGATGTGAATTTTTTCATATTTTTTGATTTTGAAAATTTAATTAAATTAAAATAATATAAATTATTTATATTAAAAACACACACACACATATATATATATATATATATATTGTGTGTGTGTGTGTGCGCGCGCTTGTGTAATTAAACTAAAATATTATAAATCATTTATGTTAAAAACAAACATATATATACACACATTAATGTATGTGTGGGTGGGTGGGTGGAAGTGTGTGTGTGTAATTAAAACTTTTTGATTTTGAAAATTTATTTAAAATAATATATTTTAAATTATTTATATTAGAAACAAATATTATATATATATATATATATATATATATATATATATATATATGTTTGTATGTATGTATATAGATATATATGTATAATATATGTATAAACATGTGTGTGTGTGTGTGTGTGTGTGTGTGTGTGGGCGTGTCTTTGTGTAAATGTATTTAAAACTTTATAATTTTGAAAATTTATTTAAAATAAATTATTGTAAATTATTTATATTTAAAACAAATATAAATATAAATATACATATACATATACATGTGTGTGTGTGTGTGTGTGTTTGTAGATCCATGTGTATATTATGTGCATTTATATACATGAGAATAATGATGTATTTTGAACAATACTTATGTATATATTGATGCATTGATAATAGTGTATACATACATGCACACGTATTCAGTTACGTGTATGTAAATTAAGTATTGTTTAAAGTAATTATGTAATTTTTTCTCATGTACATATATATATGTATATACATAAAAAACTATATATTTGTTTTTAAAATAAGCAATTTACAAGATTTTATTTTAAATAATAAATCAAAATCAAAAAGTTTTAATTACATTTTCATACACACATATACATATATATGTCTATACACACATGTACATATATATGTATATACATAAAAACAACACACACACACACACACACACATATTAATGTATGTATATATATGTTTATTTTTAACATAAATGATTTATAATATTTTAGTTTAATTAAATTTTTAAAAACAAACAATTTTTAAGACATTTTCACACACACACACACACACACACACAATATATATATATATATATATATATATATATATATATATATATATATATATATATATTTATTTTTAATATAAATGATTTATAAAAGTTTAATTTAATTAAATTTTCAAATTTAAAAAATTTTAAAAATTCATGTGCGCGCACACAGACACGATGTGCTCCATAGAGCTCCACAAGGAACTCAATGGAGCTCATGCTCATCGAGCACCACATAGCTCCGTCGAACTCCATCGGTACAAAACTTTAAAAAAAAACTTATATTTAATTAATTAATTATTATTACAACCCCTTACACTTTATGAAAGTACTCAACATAAAAAATAAAACATACACACATAGAACCAATACAAAAAAACACGTCATTTTATGTAAACACATCAAATAATTAAACAAAAATTAAGCTAAAATGAATTTATATTTTAATTAAATTGATTTTTTCAAATTGATTTTATTTTCTCAATCTGCCCTATCCATGCAAACCTACTAATTTCTCCCTCTAGCCTATTTTGGCAAACAAAGATTGGTCCATGGTTAAAATTTATTAAGTACCAATCATATAGGAGTTTAGCATTCCCATGACATTAAATCTCTTTCCTTGCTAAAAAAATAGATTCCTAAAAATAAAATTTTCTTCAAAAATTATCCAAGAACATCCTTTTTTTTTCTATGTTGTTAGATCCATCTTGATCTGACTGATCCTTGAGAGTATCTAGAGTAAAAGTATCAATATTTCCTCCCAACTCATAACATCTCCCTTGATATGCATGATCCCTGGACATAGCTAGAAAAAATAGTATTATAAGTAACACATCTGATAATAACTCATGTCTTAGAACAAGAACTTGAGGTAATTAGATCATCATCCTTAATTTTTTCTAAGGAAGGGATAAATGCGATAGTTATATGTATCTTTCTAGTCATATAAGTTATACTCCTATTACTAGGTGACATTTTGATAATAAGTGGGAACTACTTTTATCTGGAAGTATGATCATCTACACATATATATCAGCGTCTATGTAGTTCGGAACCTATACTTGTTTTTTCTTGCACGACACTTCTTCGATTAGAACAAAGCATAGCATGGGTAACATACATGAAATGTACCCTTTTACCCATCATAGTAATCAATGACCATTTAAATAATTGGCATCCTGTACCTAGTGGATCTCTTTCTACTCATGCATGCCTCTTCCATTGATGATGTGATCTCTGAAATTCAATCAATTAGAGTTAGGTCATGATCTAATACTTCCGCTCAACACTCAGATTAGTCCTTTCAATGAAATTTTATATAACATACCATTGCTTTAGGACTGACAATGTCTTCTCCTCGAAGTATGAATGACTCCTATTTGTCATTCCTTTCTTATTTATATAGGAGCAATGACATTCATTATAAAACACTCTATGGGGATCCTTCCTAGCTAGAATTAAAATCCCAATATAATGTAATCTTTATCAACAATCTCATCATTAAACTCATCTCGTCTTATTCCTTGGTAAACCATTTAGCTCCAAGACCTTGGATCTGACTTGCCAAAAAAATATCATTTTTTATATCATTAACATTCTAAATGTCCTAGAAAAAAAGAATAATTTCGTGGACAAACCCACACTTCTTAATCTATTTGGATTTCAATAAGAAGAGGATATATTTGATGCCACATGTTCATATTGACTATTCCATAGTCTCCGAGTGTATATATCATAAACTAGTTAGGATTCAGATTGACAGGAAAATTGGATGCCAAATCTATCACTCTATCACTCTCTTGACTAGTATTGTTGGATAGTTCAATATTACAAATAAATATTATAACAATGTCTTCATTCATAGAAAAGCTATCTATCTCTCTCCAAGTACCATCTCTCCTCATATCCTCCTCATTGAGTTTTTTTTTCACTTAGGAAAATCTCTTTCAAAGTGCCCTACTTGATCATAGAAGTGATACCTCATCATATAATTACCCGTGGACTTCACATTGAAAGGAAACTTTTTTTCTCTCTCTGGTTGTGGGTCTAGGAGCAGTCTTATTCCTCCTATCATTTTTCTCAGAAACAAGGATGTCTTGAGTATTATATTTTTCTCTCCAATTCACAAACTCATTTACCAGACTTGAGCAATCAAAATTATGCTAAGAGTGTTGTTCAAAGCATAGATACTCAAGAAATAATAAGTATCTCCTAACTACTGAGTAGTGAGCTGAGAATAAAATATGCTTGTAGTTCAACATCCAACATCATTTTCATGTATATCAACTAATTTCATGTTAATGAAGCATTAAATTAACATGGTTTTATTTCTCACTATATTTTTTTGTACATCAATTCAATCATTTTCCATAAATTATTCACCTTTGGCAATACGAAAATATGATTGAAAGTCATTTTTCTAACTCATTATTATATAGTGGAAAAGGCCTTCACATCGTAATCTTATCCACTTTGTATTGCTCGAGTTTCTAGTTTCGGTTCACTGACAACTAGGCAATATGAAACACTAATAATTAAAAGATCAATCATTTTTATTTTCCAAATTGAATAGTTAAATGGTTTCAACTTAATTATTTTGAATGAATTATTTATTCTTCCATCTCATAAAAATAACTTAATCTCTAGACATATAAAAATATCAAATCACCCAAAAATTAATTAATCTCACTATGGTATCACTTGTGACAATTAACATGGAGCCCAAATATTAAAATTGGTTTAGAAACTTCTTTTCCAAACCTACAAATTATTTATATAATTTGTTAATGATTTCTCATTTTTAATTTATACTTTTAAAAATGTAACCAAACATAGTGAAATCCACATAATATATTTTTGTTCCCAAGATATATATATTTTTTGTTTGTAAAGATATAATGAAGAGATAATAAGTCACATTAATCCATGATGTATTGAATATTTGTAATTATTATTGATTATTTTTATAATGTAATTGTACTAAAAATTAGCATATTACTACTAATTCCATGATATGTTTACACAAGATGTTTACAGTACCATATTTATGTCGAGAAGTCACATTAATTTTTCTTAGCCATGATTCTATAAACAATTCTACCAAGAAGTTATCAGATTTTCACTATACCACAATTTATGTCCATGACATCTTGGAATTACAACAACAATCATTTATTAATTTAGTCATCTATTGCAATTCAATAAATTTAAGATATTTAAATAAAAAAATTCTAAAATTACATTGTAATGTAGCATGAAGATGAGTCCTAACATGCATATTAAAGAACTAGACTAATCAATTGATGCATGTTGGTATTCAAAGATTTCAATTGAATATATATAAAAGAGGTGAAGTATACTTCATGCATCATAGACATATAGATAGTTAGACAAATAGATAGATAGATAGACAGACAGACAGATGGATAGACAGACATATAGATAAATAGATAAATAGACATATATACAGATAGACAGATAATAGATAGATAAATAGACATATAGACACATAAACAGATAGACAGAAAGACAAAGAGACAGATAGATAGAAGATAGATAGATAGATAGATAGATAGATAAACAGATAGATAGAGAGATAGATAGATAGATAGATAGATAGATAGATAAACAGATAGATAGAGAGATAGATAGATAGATAGACAGACAGATCGTCAGATAGATAGATAGACAAATAGATAGATAGAGAGATAGATAGATAAACAAACTAATAGATAGATAGATAGATGTATAGATAAACATATAGATATACAAATAGACAGACAGAAAGATAGATAGAGAGATAGATAGACAGATAAATAGATAGACAAATTGACAAATAGACAAATAGACAAATAGATAGATAGACAGATAGATAAATATATAGATAGACAGATAGGCAGATAGATAGATAGACTAATAGACAAATAAATAGATAGGCAGAAAGATAGATAGGCGGATAGATAGATAGATAAACAGATAGACAACTAGATGATAGATAGATAGACAAATAGATTGATTGATAGATAAACAAATAGACATACAGATAGATAGAAGAAAGATAGATAGTAGATAAATAGACAGATAGATAAATAAATGACAAACATAAGACAAATAGACAGATAAATAGATATACATATAGTCAGATAGATAGATAGATAAATTTACAAATAGACTGATAGATAGATAGATAGATAGACAGACAGATAGACAGAGAGACAGATAACTAGCTAACCAGAAATGCCGACAGATAGATAGAAATAAATAAATAAATAAATAAATTTAAATAAATAAATATATATATATATAGACAAATAGACAAATAGATAGATATACAAAATGATAGATATACAAAAAGATAGATAAACAAATAGATATACAAAAAGATAGATAAACAGATAGATATATATATATATATATATATATATAGACAAATAGACTAGTAGACTAATAGACAGAAAGATAGATAGATGGATAGACAGATAGGTAGATAGACAAATAGATAGATGAAATCCATATTATTTGAGTAATGTTGTTCTTACCTAAAATGATAAGAATTTACAAACAAAATGAAAACAATTCAGTACATGCATGTTTTTTTTAAAGGATATTTTTATCCTCAACCACCTAATATATGGTTTTGAAGGTTTGGTATTGATATTGTGCGAGAATAAATTTTATTTTAATGATTTAAAAGATATTGCCTAATCTTTAAACAATGGAAAATTAACCTTTGTTGACTGAATTAAAATAACCTAACTTTGTTATGTGGATTATGAATATATGTGGTTGTGTTTATGAATGCATTTAGTTTATGAGTTGTATTTGCATTTGTTGTAATATGATTTTTCAATTGGGATTGTAAATTTTTATTGAGTTTTACATTTCTCTGAGTCTATAATAATGGAAGAATTTTTCACCAATGATGAAGCCCACTGTGGTAGACACGGTTGATAAGAGTGCTGATGATAGTGAAAAAAGTTGGTGACACTGACTATGGAGGTCATCATAGCCAATAGAAGCTCTAGTGGTGGTATTCATTGTTGGTGATGGATACTATGGAGGTCGTCATATCCAATAGCATTGTCAATTGTTGTATTCATTGTTAGTGATGATAAGTGTGCTGTTCATTAATGCAAACAGAAGTGTCGGTGGTGATATTCATCATTGATGACGACTATGGTGGTTGTCATGGTCAACGAAGCCTTGGGTGGTGGTATTCATTATTGGTGATGGTGATTGTGAAGGTTATCATGACTAACTGTAGCACCAATGGTGGTATTTTCAGCCAGAGACAATGCTTGTGGTAATTGACATGGCCAACGATGATGGGTTTTTAGGTGGTTCCATTTGTCTAGTGATAATACATATGGTGGAACTCATGGTGGCAGAGGCTGAGAGCTGTGGAGATCATGGCCAAAAGTCCAAAACCATGTTAGTTTTTTTTATTTTATATTTTATTTGGGGACACTACCTCAATCCATTTAACCAGGTAGATTTGACCTAGTTTAGGGCATCAACCCAAGCCCTAAAAATCCTCTTAGAAACTCTAAGGTTAAAAGTACTTTAAAATCAATATTATTGGAGTGTTCAACATTTGGATATATGTGATGCTTAGTCATCATGTATTTGTGACATGTAAATACATATACATACATACATATATATATATATATATATATATATATATATATATATATATTTATTTATTTATTTATATTTATATTTATATTTATATTTATATTTATATTTATATTTATATTTATATTTATATTTATATTTATTTATTTATGGCGTGTAAATATATATATTTTTTGGCATGTGAATATATATATATATATATAGTTATGTACCGTATGTAGTTGTGAATGCATGTAGTTGTGGATGTGATGGTATGAATATATATACGTATAACATTTAGAATGATAGTTATGTACCATATGTAAAAAGCTAGTGTAACCTTACACATTTCACAAAGCTACATGTTTTGTTTAAAATAAAAATCCTTAATTTTAAAATATCTAATTGAGCGATTGAATTTATTTAGAATGAATTTGATGATCTATATCACTAGTTTGAAGGTTATACAATTTGATGATCTATATCAATAGTGTGATATTATTCTTGGTAATATATATTGATAATATATTACTCATTGGCAATGATGTGGACTATTATCTTTGGTTAAAGTATGATTATCCAATTAATTCAATGATAGACTTAAGAAAAGCCACTCATTGTTAGGATTAAACTTTTATGGGGATCACAAGCAAATAAATTTAGATTTGCCTCAAGTTATTTATATTCATCAGATAAAACTCATTTTATCATATAAAATTTCATAAATAAGTTTTTATTCTTTCCGACATAAAATTATCCTATCAAAAGATCAGTGTCCCAAAATACCCAGCAAGATAGAAAAAATAAAGGTATTCTTCGGCATTAATAGTAGAAAGTCTAGTATCTGCAATACTTTGTACTAAACATTATATCTATTTTAATGTATGCATGGTAAGAAAATATCAGTACAACTTAGGATAAGAAAGTTGAATAGTAAAATATATAACCAAGTAGAAGAAAAGAATTAATAATCTAAATTTGTGAATACACGGAAAATGATTTAATATATAGAATTTAACTAATGCATAGAAATTTGAATCAATAGTTCTTATTAAATATGCATTTTTTATTCAAAATATAGATAAAATTGGACAATGTATGAATAAAATTGTAATACAAAATCAGTAGGTATATCTTGACCATCAAAAATAAAGGTCAACCATTATGATATAATTATTTTATACCAAGATAATATAAAATACATAATTATTACAAGCACTCTTTTTCTTTAGAAATAATTAATATTTACTTTGAAAAATTATTTTAATTTACAACGATTGAGATCTAAAAATAATTTTAGTAACCATATGAAATACTGGTTAATGAAAGTAATGCTAGATTGTTAGAGAAATATTAATAATGCCCCTCAAAATGAAATTTGCATATTTTGATATATCAAAGCCCTACAAGGAATCTCAAATAATTTAATTCAATCAATAACTAGTAATTTTCACGGCTTTAAAAGATACAAAATATTTTGAATAAGTGAAAATAGTTATTATTCTAAGAACTTATTTTGGTAAAAGTAGAAAAGAATAAATTCACATTAAATTTAGCTTAGAACTTTATATATGAAATAGAAAGAAAAAACATGATAAAGAACATATTTGGCTGCAAGAAAACCATTAAATCATTTAACTAAACTCTTACTACACCATGTATGAAGTACCTTAAGGAATCATGCTTTGATTAAATAAGAGCAATTTTCTAGCACAACCCTACCTGTTTGATTAGAGCAAATCATCCTTGCTTAATTATTGACTTTATTGTTATTAATAAATATGACAATCTATTAATTTAAATATAATAAAAGAATTAAAGGCTAAATATGTATCAATAATAAAAGAATTAAGGGCTAAATATTTAAAAATAATAAAAACTATTCATATTACACACACACACACACACAAATATAATATTTATGTTATAATACCACAAAAATTAAAAATCCAAAAATATACTTACCCATATTTAAAAAAAACAAAAGAATATTCTTTTTATTAAACAAGAAGTATATACATTTTATGTATGCACCATATATATGTATGTATAGAATATATGCTTAAATAGATATAAACATACATACACATGTATTAGATATATATATATATATATATATATATATGTATACACACATGTATATTATATATATATCAATGTTCTCACAGGAAAAAACATAATGCGAGGCATTTTCGTGTTTCTAAGGCAAGGTGTAAGCCTTTTGTGATGACAAATATAATTTAATAATTATTTTATAATATATTAAAAATAAAATAACATAAAACTCTTTCCATACTTTAAATAGAGAACCATAATTTATTCAAATAATAAAAAAATGCATTAACTACCATCATAATTCTAAAATCATAAATTAGAAAATGAGTCAACATAGTATTAGTTTCGAACTTTAATGTTTCAACTCAAAGCATCTTTTTTAATGTCAACATCATCATATCATTTTCTTTAATGTCAACATCATCATCATCTAATGTATTAAAAGTAAAAAAATTGACACTATCAAATTTTTTCATTCCAATCAAATATTTGTTGATTGGGCTATTCTATATAATTGATTGGGTCTCTTGTGAATTTATCTTTATACACTTATTGAATATTTATTAAAGCCATGTGTAAATAGCTGTAAAATAATTTCTCTTTATTTTTTTTATCAATTATCAGAGCTAATATATAAACTCTAATTTTTTTTACCAAAGTGTGCTGGACATTTTTATTATTGAGATTGGTTAGTTTTCTCTCTGCGTGACGCTCTTAGATTCTCTCATCTTCTTCTCTTCATCTGTTCATGTCTGTTCTTAGAAATTCTTGTCTAAACAAGGATTTATCATTAATAAACAACAATATGGTATCAGAGCTTTGATATCTACCGGAGATCAAATTATTTTCTGAATGGTTGTTCGAAATTAATTTCTCTTGAATAGATGATCTCTATAGCCCTAATTTTTTATCGTGATTTCTTAGATCTAGCACAGATCTGACCAGATCTGTTAAGATCTAAAGGTTTTGTGGTGTTTAAATTATATTTTCTACAAAACCCCCAAACTTCTGTTCAAAAATTTTCAAGTTTTTTAAAATAAATATGTTTTCCAAAAACCAAACCTCATCAAACTCATGGTCAATCCCTATTTCCTTGTTTGATGGTGAAATTTTTGATTATAGACTTGTTAAAATGCGAACCTTATTTATCTCAAAAGATATATGGGAAATCATGATCTCTATATATGAAGAGGCCTCGAATCCCTCTGCCCTAAAGGGTAAGGAATTACTACAAAAGAAAGAATTGAGAAAATTAAATGCAAAATTATTACTTTTCATCCAACATGGTGTAAGTAATGCTATATTTCCTCGATTACTTGGCTGTACTCAAGCCAAAGAGGCTTGGGACCTCCTAATCGAGGAATATCAAGGTGATAAGAAGGCTCGAAGAGCTCTTTTGCACTCATTGAGAAAGGATTTTAAGAATCCGAGCTTGAAAAACTCAGATTCTCTTATTGAGTTTTCAACTCAGTTCCTTGACATAGTTAATCAACTTAAAATTCATGGAGAAGATATTTCTAAGACTCGTCTGGTTAAAAAACTATTAATCTGTATGCCTGACAAATTTGATACCATTGTGGCAGTGATAGAAGAAACTAAATATCTTTCGAAGTTAACCATTCAGCAAGTCCTAAGCTCACTAAAGTCATATGAAAGTTGACTGTTAAAGAGGGTAGAAGGCTCTGGAGAAACTACAATGCAGTCGAGATGGGAAACAAGCCCACCAAAGAAGATATTCAACCTAGAGAGATAAGAAACATAAGACCAAGTCCAAGGTATGCTTTTAAATCTAAAAATAAAAATAAAATTAAAACTAGTTCTTCTTCTTCTACACTCTCAGTTGGCTCATATAAGGACCCATATGTTTCTTACAACATATGCAAGAGATCAACCCACACTGCAATAGAGTATTGGTTTCGAAAACAAAACCAATGCCTAAACTGCAAAAAGTTTGGGCATAACTCAAAGGATTATAAAAGTAATTCTAAACAGAATGCTGGCTTTACAGAGCGAGTAGCCTATGCAGAGCATCTGTTTTATGCAAATGAAAGAAGTGAGCCATCCTCACCAAACACTTGGTTTCTGGATAGTGGTTGCTCAAATCACATGTCCGGGAATAAGAAAATATTTGTGGATTTACTTCCAGTAGTAAATTCACAAGTAAGATTAGATAATGGTGACTTAGTAGAGGCAAAAGCCAAAGTCAAAGTGGTAGTACCCACTTGCACTAGAATTAAATTTATAAAGAATGTACTTTTGGTTCTAGCCTTGAAGCAAAATTTACTAAGTGTTGATTAATTAATTGAAAGAGGATTTAGACTACTATTTAAAAATAATGCATGTAAAATATTTGATCATGAAAGTGATCAGCCCTCATGGATAGTAAATATGTCTAGTGAAAGAAGTTTTCCACTAACATTTGTTAAAAGAACAGACAAGACATTATCCATGAATGTTGAGTCTGAGGCCTCTCTCTGGCATAAGAGGTTTGGGCACTTAAACTATTAAAGTCTAAAAAACATTTTTCAATAAAATCTCGTGAATGGAGTGCACTCAAACCTCGCCATCCCAAATTCTGTCTATGAGGAATGTTCACTAGGAAAACAAACTAGGAAAAGTTTTCCTAAGCGCTCTACTTGGAGAGCTACTGAACCACTAGAACTTATGCATGCTGATATTTGTGGACCCATGTCAATCCAGTCATTAGGAAACAGTAGCTATTTTTTATTGTTTATCAATGATTGTACAAGACACATATGGGTTTTTTTCTTGAAGCACAAGTCGGAGGCACTTGACTACTTCAAGAAGTTGTTATCCCTTGTCGAAAGACAATTTGGACTAAGTGTAAAAACACTTAGAATAGATAGAGGGGGTGAATTCCTCTCTCAAAAATTCACTAATTGTTGTGAATTAAAAGAGATAAATAAGCAATTGACCACTGCCTACTCACCACAACAGAATGGAGTTGTGGAGCGGAAAAATGGGATAGTAATGAAGATGGTTAGGTCAATTCTAAATGAAAAGTGTCTACCAAAAAACTATTGGGCAGAAGTAGTGAACACATCAGTGTATCTGCTCAATAGGTACCCCACTAAAGCACTGGACAATCTCACTCCAGTGCAAGCCTGGATTGGCAGAAAACCCAATGTTAAACACATAAAGGTATTCAGAAATATTTGTTACTCCCATATACCAAATGCACACAGAACTAAGCTAGACTCAGAGAGTCTCCGTGCATTCTAGTAAGATACAATCTGTAACCCAAGTCCTTTTTAGTGAGTAGAGATATATTAATTAATAAAAATAGTAAATGGGTTGAAAACCTTGATAAAAACTAATATGGAAATAAAACTAGCTGTAATGGAAATGCTACAGCTAGTAATAAACAAAAATGCACTCCAAGGTACGATTTCTATTTTTTTCTGAATCTACTTCTGAATATGCTACTGAATGTATGTCTGAACTTGCTTCAGAATATAGTTCTGAATCTATTTCAAAATCTAAATCTATGTTTGTGTTGTCTGAATCAAATAAAATAAATACATGTGTTAAATGTAAAGAACTATCGGACATATACCAGAGATGTAACTATGTCTCAGTTGAGTCACTCAACTATGAAGAGGCTGTAAAATATCAATTCTAGATAAAAGCAATGCAGACAGAAATGTCGGTCATTGAAAAAGAATAACACTTGGACTTTGGTTGACCTACCGCCAAATAAACACAGTATAGGGTTAAAATGGATCTTTAGGATTAAGATTAAACCTGACTCAAATTAGTCTATATATAAAGCTCAATTTGTGGCCAAAAGCTACTTTCAAAAACTTGGAATAGATTACAAAGAGACCTTTGCTCCAATAGCAAGGTTGGAAATAATAAGATTTTTAATAACATTAGTTGGATAGAAATGTTGGAATTTATTCCAACTCGATATAAAATTAGTATTCTTGAATGGAAAACTTAAGGAGGAAATCTATGTAGAGCATCCCCCTGGGTTTGTAAAAAAGGAGAGAGAATATTGTGTTAGACTAAATTAGGCTTTATATGGGTTGAAACATGCTCCTCATGCTTGGTATCAACAAATAAATACTTGTTTAATTAAGGATTTAAAAAAAGTAAGAGTGAGCCTACACTCTACATTTAGAGAGATAAAAATCTGGAATTTTAATTGTCTCCATATATGTGGATGATATTATTTTCACAAGTAATAAAATTGAATTAATAAATAATTTTAGAAGATAAATTGAGACTAATTATGAAATGTCATACCTAGGTAACTTAAGACAATTCTTAGGACTTGAAATATCTCAAGACACAAGTAGTGTGTCCATCTCTCAAACCACATATATAAAGTCAATAATGAAGAACTTTGGAATGAGAGATTGTAAGCCCGTCTCTACCCCCTTAGAAGTAAATCAAAAACTACTTTCTACCTAAGGAAGATTAGTAAATGAAAAAATATATAGAAGCTTAATTGGAAGGTTGTTGTATGCATCTGCAACAAGACCCGATATAGTATATTCTATCCATTTACTGTCACAATTTATGCATGCACCAAATCACATATATTTAAGTGCTGCCAAAAAATATTGAGATATCTCAAAGGAACAATTGACTTAGGCCTGAAATACACTAAGATTAGTCACAATGAAATTTCTAGTTATTGTGATAGTGACTGGGAAGGATGTCCAGCGGATTACAAAAGTACCTCTAGATATGTTTTTAGTCTGGAAACTATGGTTGTTTCTTGGCAGTCCAAGAAACAATCCACAATCACCCAGTCTACCACTAAAGCTGAATATGTTTCAGCTTCAATAGCGACTTCTCAAGCATTATAGTTAAGAAAGCTCTTGGCTGATCTAGATAAACAATTAAACTGCCCAACTAAAATTCAACATGATAATCAATCGACGATATCCATTGCAAGTGATGTGGTTATGCATAGTCGAACTAAACATATAGGCTTAAAATAGTACTTCATCAAGGATGCTATTGAAACTAATGAAGTTAAGTTGGTTTTTTGCAGGACCGAAGAGTAAGTTGCTGATATATTTACGAAGCTACTACCTAGAGAAAAGCTGGCTTACTTCCGAAAAAGGCTTGGACTGTTACCAACTACATCAAATGGGGGGGATTGTTGATTGGGCTATTCGATATAGTTGATTGGGCCTCTTGTGAATAGCTGTAAAGTAATTTCTCTTTATTTTTTTAATCAATTATCAGAGCTAATATATAAGCTATGATTTTTTTTTCCTAAGTGTGCTTGACATTTTTATTATTGAGATTGTTTGGTTTTCTCTCTACGTAGCACTCTCGGATTCTCTCTTCTCTTCTTCTCTTCATCTATTCATCTTTGTTCTTATAAATCTTTGCCTAAACAAGGATTTGTTATTTATAAACAATAATATTCATCTTCATGAATTGGTGATAAATTGAAATCTTTTTTCCTTCCCGTTGCCTCCACTTGAACCTAACATAAAGTATGAAATATATATAAACATTATAAATTCATAATTAAATTAATCAAATTTATGGTTTAAGTTGTGAGGCGTATGCCTCAACTTAGAAGGAAGGGAATGTGTATACTTTTACACCTTTTATACACCTCGGCTAAAAAGGTTATGACTTAAATGCTATTTGCTTCTTTTGGGATGCATCGAGGTATTTTCTGACTACCTCACTTCAATTCGTGTCTCAAGGCGTGCTTCAACAATGCCTTTGAAAATAATGATATATATATATATATATATATATATATATATCTACAAATGTACATTGTATATATACATGTATATATTGCATATGTGTGTGTGTGTGTGTGTGTCTGTATTAGGTATATGTACTATATATACATATTATATATATATATATATATATATATATACTTATATATTATATATGTACTACCTATTATTACATACATAGTACATGTGTATATAGAAAGGTATATGTTGTATCTATATATACATATATAGAGAGGTATATAATGCATCTATATGTATAATGTATATACACTACTATATATATACACTATATAAACTACTATATGTTAGAATTTTTTTATGCAAAAAGTAATTTTTTTTTGTTCTTCTTTTAATTGATTTGCATAGTTTTCTTGAAAGAATTTTGTAATGAATTCAATTTTTGAAATTGCATGTGTTTTATATTCATCATAGTAGATATATTTTGGTGTATTATTTAAAATAATATTTAAAAAAAACAATTACACCTTTTAACATTTTTTGTAAAAAGTAAATCAAAACAAAAGTATATATAAATGTATAAGTTATCAAAAAAGTTTATTTATATAGTTTATGTATATAGGCTCTTTGTACACACACACACACACACTATATATATATATATATATATATATATATATATATATTATTTATTTATTTATTTATTTATATACTAGATTTCAAAAAACATGTAATATAACTTTGTTGTAGAATTATATTAGCAAAAACTCCTCATTAAACTATATTTCAAAATGCATAAGTAATTTTTTCAAATTTAATATGTACTAATGTAATCCAATAAAAATAATAAAATTAATATACAAGTCCTTTGGATTTTGCTATGTAAATAATATATTCATATATTTTTCATATATTAATAATCATAAAACATTTTGAATGAACATCCAACTTATATCCACTAATCTTAACCTTTCCAAAAAAAAATTTGCATATGTTGGTTTAAGATAGAAATAGGACTCTTAAATATTTGACAAATGTATTTACAAAATTTTTAAACCTATACACAATTTTATATAAGACTATTTCTAACTTGAAATGCTGATGAATATCTATTAAGAAGGACAATAGAAATGATGGTGAATATCTAAAATTATCAAAAGTATATGTTAGATAATAAGAATTATAATATTAGAATTTTAGATAAAATATATTTATAATTGTACACAATCACATAATTTTATATTGAATCATTTCAAATAGTTAATGAAAGATAATTGATATAAGCCAATGGCATTCTTCAATATCTTATGTGTAAAATAATTTTAGATAAGAAATTGCTTATATCCTAGTGAAATTATTATTTATTTTACAATGTTTATGTTCCAACACTTTGTATTGTCGACTAAATATTACCATTAACTTATAATCAACTGAATTTATTACTTATACCATTCAAGATTTATTAAAGCAAAGCATAAAATATTAACATAAGTGATAAAAATGAAGGCGAATCTATCAGATGTATCACTAGGTGAAGTAAAATTAATTTATATATCAAAATAATTTGTACATGGTGATTTTTGCATGATTAAGCATTACCATATGTGAATAAGAAGTTAATTGAGTTTCAATTTTGTATTATGAATTTTAGTGTTCTTCAATATTGTAAATTTTCTTTGTGCAAAATTATGAAGATAACAAGTTAAAAAAAAATATTTGGAGCAGATTTTTGGATTACACTAATTCCATGACTAATAAATGTACATTGTTTTAGTTTTGTATATTGAAATGTGACTCATGTACTAATCGAATGGATCTCAGAGATGTTGGAATTGGTTTATACTAAATGTTATTTATATATGTGTGTTGTTCATAATCTAGATAAACTTAGATACTCTATTAGTAAGATTGTAGTACTAAATTCTAGTGAGTCTATCTTGACTATGATAAATTATAAAATTCTAACTTCCAATGCTAGTACACTTGAGTGTATTGAATATGATCAATATAGTGTAATTATTTTGTACTTATTAAAAAAATAAAATATATTATAATTATTATAATTATTTTAACTCATATTCATGAAGTATTATTATTTATATATGCTTGCTAATAGTTATTTTGATTCATAAAGGGTGGAGTCTAAAAATAGATTTGAGAACTCTGTGAATTAGATAAGTTTATCAAACATATGGTGAATATTAATTTTTGATTGAGTTTGTATCCCATAAAAATGATTAATGATATCTCATTAAGAAAACTTATAAGTTTTGATATTTTCAAACCCTAGAGTTAGATTTTAATATGGTAATTTAAATAAGTTACGAGAAAAGTATCAAAGAAATAATTAGAAGTTGATTAGATTAAATTATCAGTAATTTTATTTAATCAATGAGCATTTGTAATCATAATCAAATACATTAAATTGATTTTGATTATGTATTATTATATTTATAATAAACAAATTTAAATCTTAAAAAATAATAGAAACCAACATATTGATTTTAATATAAATTAATGTTTAGTTTCCAATTTTATGAATATAAATAAAACTGAGACATCAGTTCGACGATGTCAAACCATTATTGCATCATCTTCTTGCTCGCATATATCTGGAACTATGGACATACAGGAGAATGCAGTTTATTCGAGCCAAGCTTGAGCCATGTATCTTGCCATAACATTTACAAACATGTGATTATAATAACAACTCTAATCCACAAACATTTTCGACTTAAATTTTGAATTAATGGATCCCTAACAATGGTATAAAAAAGAATTATTGCGATATTTGTGTGTGGATGGGTTAGTTTTTAAAGTTTTTTTTGTGAATATGTGATTGACTAACCTTAATAGAGGTAATTTAGCCTATGTTGGTCATGTTAAACAACTTGGATATTTTTATGGATTGAGGTGTTCATTTTTTTTGGATGAGTTGTATTTTGCAATCTTTTTTGTGTGTTTATTGCACACAAGGTTGTAAATTTTAATTTCTTAATTATTATGTAATGATGGTTGTTAACACAACTGACAGAGGTGGTTAAAGCAGTTGATGAAGGTTATTGCAGAAGCAATCATGACTAGTAGTAGTGTCGATGATGTTTTTAATTGCTAGCAATAGTGACTTAAGAAGCTATCACAGAGAATGGTAGCATTGATGATGGTTTCTATTTCCGAGGATGGTGACTTTGGAAGTAGCTTTGACCAATATCAATGCTGGTGGCATTTTCAATCACCGGTGACAACTATGGAATCTATCATGATCAATGGTAGTGCCGGTAACATTTTTAATTGCCTACAATAGTGATTGTAGAGAAGTTACAACCAATAAGAGCACTGACGATGTTTTCAATTACTGATGATGATGACTATGGAAGCCTTCACAGCTAATGATAGTGCTAGTGATGTTTTCAATTACCAGTGATGATGACTACGAAAGCAGTCATGACCATTAGCAACCTTGATGGTCATTTTAGTTGAGCAGCTCACACAAAGTGGTTGTTGATTTGATAATAATTAATAAATAACATGTGAGGTTTTTTGAAAGTTTTTGAGTGGCATGTAGAACAAATGAGGAGAGAGAAGAAAAAATGAAGAGAGAAATAATAATAAATAAAGAAAAAAATGAAAAATAAAATTTATAAAGAAAAACTAATAGAAGAGGAATTGCGTGAAGTTCTCCTAGTCATTCTTTAAAGGTTAAAAGTAACTATTTTTGAAAAACATTAAGTTTTTTTTTTTGAAAAACTTGTGCTGGAGGAATTGTTTATTCTTATTGGAGTAACTTCACTTTCTTTTTTTGTGGTTGTGGTGGAGGTTTGGTGGTGTGTGGATGGTGATGTGAGGTGAATGTGTGGAACATATGGTCAAGTTGTTTTGATTTATCATCGAAATGCAGAGTACTAGATGTAATTTGGTGGGATCCAAAATAATATTCTACTAAATTTGAATCAGATATTAATTACAATGTATAGTTTCATTTAATTTAAATTTTGTGATTGTAATGGACATTTAGTTTGTGTGATTGTATTTTTTGATAAGAATTTGGAAAATTTAATTAGTTTAAAACATGACTTAAATTTTGAAAATATTTATGATTAATTATTTTTCAGAATTGTAATATATTTCAAACACAATATATATATGTGTGTGTGTGTGTGTGTGTGTGGCTATAAAAAATTAACATTTTTAATATAAATAAAAATATTTTGAGAAGAATTAGAATTATTATTTTTTAATTTTAAAAATTTCATAACATTTGAAAGTTTTGTCATAAATTGAAATTTTTGTCATAAATTTTGAAATTTTAAATTTGATTTAAATAGAAATTTAATTTTTAAGGAAAAATAAAAATATATTTTGGGAAACAAAAATAAATTTTGTGGATTACAGTATGTTCTATAATATTTTAAAAGAATTAAATAAAATATTTGAAATTACTGAAAAATTAATAAACTAATTTATTAGTATGAATAGAAATTTTGAAACTAAATTTGGCATCTAGGCTCTTTATGTTAATCCCAATAGTTTCTCAATGAATGCACTTCCAATTTGTATACAATTGATTGGGCAGCCATGATTTTTTATTTGACTAATCATAACACTTACTTGTTGGGGTTGCTAAAGTTAGACATTCTAGGTGGATTGACTTGGTTTTAGAAAAGAAATTTAATTAAAAAATAAAGTCTATTTAATTTCATTTTGGATTAATTATTTGGCATGTTTATGTTTAATGGCATGTGTTATTTAAATTTTTTTTTTGTTATATTTTTTGGCTATTGGAATGCTTACATAAAGTGGATGTGAATGCAATAATAGAAAAATAAATGAGAAGAGAGAGAGAGAGAGAGAGAGAGAGAAATAAAAAGAAAAACATGAAGCTTGAAGTTTTCCAAAAATTGTGTGATGGCATAATTTCTTCTTATTGGGGTTTCTAATTGTATTTCTTCCTCTTTCTCATCGAGTGTGGTGGATATTTGATGGTGTATGAATCATGTGGTGAATGGGCAAAATATATTCTCTGGGTGACTAGTGAATAATTCCATAATTCATATTAGGTTCTAAATCTGTTTCATATATATTATAAGGCATATCATTTCTCAGTTTTTAAATATTTCTATCAAATTAAAATTTATCATTTATGAAAATTTTGAAAATAGAAAAATATTATAATATATCTTAAAGTAGGTATATTCATGTATATCTCGAATAATGATCAAATACAAGTGATCAAAAAGCTAAATTGCCTTTTGGTCATACTGAATGTGTCAATACTCAAGCTAAACTGACATGTATGATAAGAAATTATGATGAGCTTCCATGACTAACATGTCTCACACTATAGTATCAAAATACTTTTAATATAATCATAATTTATTATAAACAAGTAAATAATGAATGGTTAAGCTAATAATGAACATGTAAATAACATAATACACTCAATTATTGAGAATGAGACCTTATCATTGAAAATAGAACATACAAATCATGCTTCTCAATCTCAAATAGAACTTTGCTTAGAGTCACCAAATCCTACATTTAAATATTAATAGAAATAAAAATAAAATCAAAATTGAGATATCTATTAATATAACTTACATAAAATAAACTAATAAATTAATTAAGAATAAGTAAGACATCAGGAAATAACAATGACATAAGCTAGATATTATCATATTCATTAATTTTTGAATATTTTTCAACGACTATAATAATATTTTCAGAATATGAAATGAATATAATGAATATAATATAATTATCGACATTGTGAGTATTTGTAATAAGTTAGGAATAAGACACGAGGAAATAACAACGACACAAGTTATATACTACCATATTTATTAACTTTTAAATATTTTCCAATGATTTTAATATTATTTTCGGAATATAATGAATATAATATAATTATTGACATTGTAGCACTTATAATAATATTCTTAGAGTCTATTATGAGTGTACACATGAAATAAATAATAATTCCTAAAAGAATGGATAGATCTATTCATGTCTCTTAACACTATTGTAAGTGTTAGGGTAGATGAACCATGTAGGACTCTTGGATGACTCTAATATTCATCATGTCTTTCCCAATACAATACAAAACTGTCAGCATCCTATCCAGCTATAATATCCAATAGTTATAACTAGTGTGACACATTCTCATGTAGTGGCTATACTACATTATGATATCATCCATCTAACTCTGATGTGATAATATTTATCTATATTGTGCCACAAAATTATAATTCCTCTAAATAAAAAAAAATTTGCCCAATAAGATTTTTTTGTAAATTTTTTAAAATCCTAATTAGAATTTTATTCCAAGATCACTAATTTGTGCTACCAAATTTTTGTAGAATATACAATCGCATATACTAGTTATATTCTACTTGAATTTGTGAGAATACACATTAAACATACAAAACAAAAGCATACCAAATAAAATAACAAACTAATTGTCCATTACAATCACAAAAATTCAAATTAAACAGAATTATAAATTATAGTTAACATAACTAATCTGAAATTAAGTTTAGAGATGTTCGTTTCTAAATCTGAGCGAATTTTATTTGGTAGCAGTGCTCATTTGCATGTTCTGGTGGATAATCTAAGGACTTCAAGCATGTCCTCCAGACATTCACTGCATGATCGATGAACCACTTAACATCCATCACACCTAAGGAGAAAGAGAAAGAAAATATAATTAGCAAAACTTTAATAAGAAAAAAATATGCTTCCCTACCCACGTTTTTTGAAAAACTTCAAACTTGAAGTTTGAAGGAAAAAAAAAAGGAAAATCCAAGAACATGTAGTGGACACTTTTAGGGTTTAACCAACAACTCTTGTTAGTGAAATGATCTAAGAGATGCTTCCCTACGCAAGTTTAAACTGAATTTAATTTTTAATCAAATCACTTTTCTCGAATTAATTTATGATTCCCAATCTAGTAAATAATGCAACCCTGCCAATTTAGTGTACCAATCCAGTCAAAAACTCTGATAAAATAAAAAAAGCAGGTCTACCTAACAAATTCTATACATATCGAAGATGCATTCGTTGAAAAAATAATACATGTTTAAGTTCGACACAATATATGTTTAGGGTCCATTTAAACAATTAAACAATCCATACATTATGTATGGATGCATAAACATTGTTCATTATACTTATGTATGTTTAAGTTCAACAAAAAATCTATGTGCATGTGTAGGTGTTGAAGTTTTAAAAATATTTCTCTCAATATTAGTAAGGTGATTTAAGAGTGCTAAGTTCTCAATTAATCATTTGTCATTTTTTGTATGGTGAAGAAGAGACTTAATATTAACAAATTGATATTCTTGACCAATCAAGTTATTGTTATAATTGAATGCAAAACTTTTGTGAAATAAATAAATCAAAGTTACCAGACCATTTCTATTGAGAAAACCTCCTCACTTATTCACTTTATACTCAATATGGAATTGAAGAATTTAAACCCACAAGTGTTCAAAATTCCTTTCGCAAATCATACAATGAACCTTTTGTTAGGTGTATTAAAAGATATATTGGTGTAACTAGAGATTTAATTATCGAGTGAAAAAACATTGTGCATGTTTTGGGTTTCACTTCCAATTACTCTTGATTTGCCCAAATTTTTCTATTATATTTTCATAAATCTTTGTTATTCAATTTTCTATTTATACATAATGGATAATTATCATTAGATATATCATTTTTCTAAAAATGACATATATCATCCATGTTTAGCTAAATCAAGATGATAGAGAGTGTGATTGTGGAGTTATTCTATAAGATTCATTTGATTAGTATAGGAATCTCATTTCTATATGCAAAACTAAAATTGTTGTACCTTGATTAGTCATGGAATTAATGTCTTCCAAATTTCAACTCCTAGGATTTCCATCAACTTTTATCTTCATAATTCAAGTGTCCAACTAGTTCCACACATAGTACTACAAATTTAGCTTTTCCTTTCTATCCAAATCAATTCTACAATATCTCACTCTTCTTACATCAACACCAATAAGTTCATGCTAGTGGACGACCCTAAACTATTATATTATGGTTTTTCACATTAGGTAATAGTTGATCATGCATGACTCATCATGTAAAAATTATTTTGATATATAAATTATTTTTACCTATCCTAGTGAAATATGTGATAAATCTTCTTCCCTTTTTGTCACTTATGCTTACTGGCATATGCTAATCAGTTTATTCATTACTTGAACAATTTTCCAAAGGTATTCTAAGTTCTTTTGGAAATGTGGTATAATCAAGTATGGATGTCTTTGTGGATAAGGATGATCTTATCATTTATAATGAAGGGTATGAAGATTGCCCTCGTGAATAAAGAAAAAATATTGAATAGATGCATTATAATAACTTGGATCTTAAATGATGGTAGTTGAATTGTTGAGTTATTGGATGGATTAATTTAGTGAAGGATTTGGGAAAGAGAAATACAGGTAAATCTTTTAGTAGTTTAGTTGATGGATACTTTTGATAGAACTCGTGAAATTTACTAAATTTAAGGTTCCTAAAAGTAAGATTTGGTTAACGATACCCATCAATGGAATTTAATAGACATAATTTCAATGACTAATAAATGTTCAAAAATTTAAGGTACATCTTTAGGAATAGAATATATAAATTATATAATAGATTATAACTATCATAATTTCATATTTTGGTCATCAATAACTCTTTGAAACTAATGTTATTTTTTTCTCTTTATTACCTATTTCAATAAAAATGAAGAAAAGAATACTATTTTTAACTATTTTAATATATATATATATATATATATATATAATAATACTTTAGTACTATTTATTTTTATTTAAAAAATCACATTATTAGAATATTTTATGTGTAATAATGAAATAATATTACATCTTGAAGATTAAAACCGACTTGTAGTGACTTAAAGATCATTTAAAATAAAATCTAAACGAATGATATTTGTTAAATATATATATCTAATACATAGATATGTATGTGTGTGTGTGTGTGTGTGTGTGTATTACCTATTTCAATAAAATTAAAACAAAGAGAATAATTCTATTTTTACATATTTTAATATATATATATATATAATACACACGCACGCATGCTCACAAACATACATGCATATTATCATACTTTAGCACTATTTATTTTTATTTAAAAATTTCACATTATTTGGATATTTTATGTGTAAAAAAGAAATTATTACATCTAGAAGATTAATGTCAACTTGTAGTGACAAAAAGATGATTTAAAGGAAAATCTAAGAGATAGATATTTGTAAAGTATATATATCTTACACACACACACACATGTGGTGTGTGTGTGTGTGTATGTTTAAGTATATGTATATTATATGTATATAATATGTATATATATGGTTGTGTATATGTGTATGTTATTATATATACATACATACATACATATATATATATGTGTGTGTTTGATATATGTGAATATATATTGTATATAAGTATATTCATACATATGTATGTTTGTATATTACTACATATGTAATTATATATGTATGCACATAATTATACATACATACATGTGTGTGTGTGTATGCGAATATGCTTATGGACAAGATTATAAGTTAATGGATGCATGGATATAACTACAACAAAAGGAAAAGTTTGGAGAAGTTTTCAAAAAGGAGTTACAGAGAAAAAAAAAAAACAAAAGATATTATTACAGAAGTACAAAAACATATTAAAGAAGAATTCTTAGAAGACCAAACTTTTTAAGAGAGGCACAAATGAGGACTTATAAAAAAAGGATATGTTTGTACACAAGCAAATCATTATAAAGACAAAAAGAAGCATACAAGAAAGAAGAGAAGAAGAAAGCTTATGAACAAAAATTCAAAAATGTGAGTCATGAACATAAACTCAACTCCAATAAATGAAAAAAAAATAGCAATAAAAGTTTTTTCATTCATTTTATAATGCCATTATAATTTTTATCGACAACCAATTGACTAGATAAAAAATCTAAAAGCTCAAAAATATAGGCATTTTTAGGTAATAGGAGTGCTTTTAGTATTTGGCATAAATTAAAAATCCTCAACTCCAATAACTGCGATAGCTTTCTACCTAGACAAGTTATATCAACTCCAATAACTATAAGTTTATCTTTCCATAGTTGAAATCTCTAGAATTTCACAAGTCTTTTTGAAATATGTGGGACAAGAAATATCCAATGACTAAGCTCTTCGGTTTAGTGTATAAACTAGTTTTGTGGCAGTTAACAAATTCATGCGAGTACCTGAAACTTCATTTTTATAATGATTTTCATGCTTTGTAGTTTTGATTATACTTTCAGTCTCTTCTAGCCCCAAACAAAGGGCTAAAACATACCAAAAATACCACCATAAAAAAACACATATGTTTTAAACTCTTCTAAACTTAGGATATTTAGGACTCAAGTGGCTAAAGTGAAACAACATCTCACAAAAATTGAACTTTATTTTTGGTATTTAGGATTTAATGTATATTTAGGACTTTTGGATATTTTGGACTTATGTGATCATTAGCAACATTGAATTGAGATAAGAAGATGATGGTAACCCTTACGTGATTGCAAGTCTCAATGATGCTTAAAAAAGTTAACATAGAAAAAGATCTTGTTATGGTCTTTGAATTTGATAAATTTAAAGTGCGCACGTGTGTGTATGTTGTATATAAATATTATATATATGCATATGTATATATACATTATATATAAACATATGTATATATACATTATATTTATATATGTATATGCATATGTTATATATCTATATAACATATGTCATACATATTAATTAATACATATTATATATATATATATATATGTTATATATAAACATCTGTATATATAAATAAGTTATATATGTGTATATATATATGTGTTTATATATATATATATATATATATAAACATATACATGGATACACACACACACACACACACACACCTATAATATATATAAAAAAGCCCATATATACATAAACTATATTAAAAAAACAATTTTGATAACTTATATATAGAAATCTATATTTACAAGTTTATATGTATGTGTGTGTGTGTATAAACATGTTTATATTTTGTTTATTTATAGATGCATGCATACATACATACATATATATGTATATATATGTACTTATGTATGTATATAAAATATGCTCTAATTTACCTTTAAATAGTACACCAAAACATAATTTTAATTTTTTTTCAATAAATTCATGGATTTCTAATATACTTAGAAAAACTAGTTATGCATTCCTTGAAGAAAATCAAAATCTCTCATTTTAATATTCATACCTTATAAAATAATGGATCATAGTCACGTATTTTACAAATTTAAGCAACAAAAATTCAAACTGAAGATAATTAATAATTCAAATGATCAAATTTGTCATCTCACCCCAATCAAAAAGCTAGGTTCTGATCGAAATTTTCATTTTATAGAAGTTTTCAAGCTATTTCAGTAAAAGTGCCTAAAGAAAATTAGTTATAAGACATCTCTCTACATTTTGATAAATTTTCCTTTTTTCTTTTAAACAGTTATTCTATTGTGTTTATATAGTTTATTTTTTATTTTAAAATTCTCATAAATTGTGCAAGTATCTTGTTTTCCATATTATTCTAATAATTTATTTTCGTTTCTGTTGATTAATTCTATTTATTTAGCTAATGATATTCCACAACTAGAACTTGTGTATTTGATCTCCATCTACTTGAAAGTATAAGCCCAATCATGTATGGTTTGTCTTCATACCTAGTGTTATCCATAGTTGATTTTGTGTTTTGTAATTACCCTATGTGAATAGACACCATGTAGATATCATCTTCTGGTGCTAACATTTCATATGCTCCAACTCTAAGGAGTAGCTGCTTTAAATAACTACAATTTGTGAATTGCCATGAACGTGGCACTAGATCTTGTTTGAAAGTTATCCGATTGAAATTTGTTACACCCATGACTAATTAAATGTTTTATCTAGTTGAAGGTTTTCACTAGATAAAAATCAATAAGGAGTCAAAAGATGATCATATTTGTTTTGATGATCATTAATTATTCATGTTTTTTAAGTGAAATCTATCACCTCATTTGAATTGTTATTTACTAGATAATGCCACTCTGATAATCTTATTAGTTTTTACATTAGTTTTTTATGTTGCATAAATAATTATGATAATTTCGTGGTTTTGTCTTGGTGAAAATTACCTCTACTAATCATACACATTGGTGAGCGTCTTGATTATGCATGGCTTTGGACAATATAAAAAGGGTGTTGATTTTGCATAATCATGACATTGTTAAAAGATCTTGAATTTTCATAGATTTTTTCATCGTAACACTTCTCTCACCAACTCTTATTCAATGACAACATAAAATAGCCCAATAATTATAATCACAACAATAAATTCATGCTAAATATAAATAGTTATTTCATAATATGGATTGGAGGTTTGTAGTATATTATGATGGGCATTAGTCCTTAGATGGAAACTTTGCATTGTAGGATCACATTCCAATTCCACACCTTTTCTTTTAAGGAGTTATGGTATAAAATAATTTTCGTTCTCTTTTTATTTCTAATACTCACTCCATCATCTTCACAGTTGTTGCCTGATGTATTTTTCTGTTTTCCAATGGAGTTAATTGAATGAAAGTGCAAATTATATTGGCTTTTGGTTCTTGTTAAATCTATTTTTTTTCAACCCGTTGTCTCTCCATATAATATGTTTTTAGTGATTATCTATTTTTGTTCGTCAATAATCATATCCATGCATTTGACAAGCATACAAAGTTTCTTGAAAAATTAATGATATCAAGTTCTTTCATTTTAGTCTCTACTTGCTTCATAATCTCTTCCAAGATCTATATAATATGGTCTTCAAAATTTTTTTGCCAAGAGATTAATAGAAACTTTTTTTTTTATATGTATTTCCTACAATGCATCTTTCATCTCTGAATTCAATGTCTTCCTCATGTTTCCTAATGATGAGATCATCCTCCCATTAGAGGATTGCCTCATCATCATGCCCTCGTATGCTATTTTCTATTGCTTCTCTATCAACTTTGGTGAAAGAGTGCCATTACTTACCCTACTTGGTTGATTTTTCCCAATTAATAATCACTTTTTTCTTCTCCCTTTTGTTTTCCTCTCTTCACCCTAAACAGCATTAGAGAAGACATTTGTGAGCACCATTCGCTACCTTCTTTCATTAAAGCTTTCTTAACTTGTCATTACATTGTTATCAAGGAAGGGTGAATTATATAGTCAGAAAATTCACTCTCTAAATAAGAGAGGAATTAACTTTTGAATGATCTTTTCCACATGGATACTATATTATTTCACAAGGGAGGAGCAGAATCGCACAATCATGTGTAATAGAGGACACATAGAGTTGACTATAAAATAAAGTATAGAAATATAATCAAATCTTGCTTTTTTTGGGTGTTCTATTCATATGTACTATTCTATGAAACTCTAAGTTCTTTTTTCACCCTTCAATGTCCTAGTGGTTGCTTTATAGTTGGGATGTATCTTCAGGATTTGAATGCCATATCAAGGATCTAAATGTATTCAAATTTCTTGTATTTGATACTTTTTTTCTTGTATATCTTCTAAATTGGAGTAAAACTCTCAAACCATAGTTGTATTCCCCTACTCCATGTGAATGAAGCATGTATAATTAGTCCAAATTTCTCTTATCTATCATCTACTTGAAAAGTGACATTATTTTGTTGGACCCTCTCTCTCAAATGAAAATTTTGTTAGTCAAAATTGAACTCATTTATCTTTATCGAGCCTATGTAGTAAATGTTGACTTCATCATCTTGACTTTTGTTGTAGTCTTGGTGGCCAATTATTTCTGTTGCTTGCCTTGAGCATTGCAACTCATTTCTACCTCCCTTTTTGCTTTCAACTTTGACAATAATGTTTCAGCTTCCATCATTGTTCAATGATTTGAAAATTGGCTGACAATATATATTCGTCGACATGGAGAAGATATGTGATAAGTATAAATGAAACTTTTGGGTTAGGGCATTGAGCATCTTAAATAGGATTAAGGTTAGTCATGACAATAAGGTCAAAGCCATAACTTTTCATGTGGTTGTGACGTTTTATTAAATAAATTGAACTGTCATGGCTAGGTTTGAGTGACACAACATAAGATAATTTACAAGAAGGTTGCGAATGAGTTTTCGATTTAATCCTTCTTATCATCATGTCTTCTCATCTTTTCTTTCCAAAAGATTTGAACTTCTAAAGTATCTTCATGGATACTACAATGGTGTGTAGAACCATGACATCATTGTAGCTATCCACTTGTGAAGCTATAGATTTTGAAATATGTTTCTGTATACTTACTATCATAGCTCAATCTCTTGTCGTGACTTTATCTTTAAGCTCTTAGATCTTCAATGTAAAAGCTTTGTCTATCATCATGACTTTCTCTTTAAGTTCCTAGATATTCATTATCATGGCTTTGTCTATCATCATTATTTTCTACTTTGAACTTTCATGTAAAGTCATGGCCTTCATAAAAGTCATGAATTCTTACATTTGTACCTCTTTCTCTTAACTATCTTTGGATGTCCACATTCCACATCTCCACTAAATTTTCTTGTTTTTTCTTTTCACCAATTGGTTTAAAAATTTTTCTTTTTTGCACTTCTTTTAATATCTTGAAATCCTCACAAATGATATTTCCATGTTTATTTAAGAATTCCATTTTTCCATGTTTTCTTCCTCAACTACAAGGCATTATGATTTTGCTTCTTCAAAAATTGTGACTTTGAAGAATGTTGCGACCCCATATAAGTGTTCATCATAATAGCTACTTTTAGTTATTTATGCAAACCAAAGATCTTGCAATTCTATCTATTCTTCATCTTTTCAAGTCTATCTTTTGTCTCATAGATGTCATTGAAGTCTATCAATTCTCCAATAGTTGTTTATTATTGACTCACATGAAGCACACATTCTTTCTTTTTGACATCTATCATAACTTGTCCAGTGAATAAATATAGATGGTCCAAGATCAATGGAGGATATTGATCTTTCTATAGCAAAGTTTGCTAGAAAAATAAACTTATATACTTTTACTAAAATACATTTGATAATATCATTTGGAAACTTTCTAAAATGGGATACCATCTAGAGCATGAGTGAAGTAGGAGTAATCTCGCCTAGGTGCAACCTTTGCACTATATACAAGTGCATTAGCTTTATACTTGAGCTCAAGTCACATAGCACTTTGTAGAAAGTGTGTTCACCAATAAAACATGGAATAATAAAGCTCCTTGGATCTTTCAATTTTATTGGGAGTTTACTTTGAATAATATCACTATACTTCATCATATTCACCATCCATAAGTTTCCATGTTGCTCTTGGTATTCATTATATGATTATATCTTTCATGAATTTCATATATTTATGCATTTGAGTTAATACCTCAACAAATGGAATATTAATCTCCAATTTTGGAAGACATTGATAATTTCTTAAACTGCTCATATAGCTTCCTTGTCTAAAATATTATGGAAATGGTAAGTTATGTGGGAGATGGAAATTACCTTTTACTTTATTATTGTCTTGAACCTTCTATTAGTTGTTGATTCTAGCATCTAGCATCTCTCATTACTTTCCAAATTCTTTATAAATTATTGCTAGTGATATTAGTTGGGCAATGAGCTCTATTGATATTGCGACATTGGATAAAGGTAAGGTATTGTAGCTCTAGAATTAGTCATAACCTTTGAGAAAGTCCCAATTCTTCAATCATAGCTTTATCCTTAGTTTCACTTCCCTTTTTATCATTTCTTTTAGTTGATTCCCTAGTATATGCTTACTGCTTCTAAGTGTAACGGACAAACAATCTTTAGATTCACATCTATGTAGCTTAGTAGTCCATATTCAGTCTATTTCTTCATTGATAGTGCCAATTGTCCTAGTTCCTTCTCTTTATTTTTTATAGCATCTTTGATTTGTTCTAGTCTATTTGCAATTTGTTCCATTTGATCCTCTTGAAAGTCATTCATTTTTTTTATCTATGTAAGGAAGGAAATTAAATTAGTCTCCCAAGATGGTCTTTCTTTTGCATTAGGTGATTATAGTTGGAGCTTGATATTTTTTGCATTTGACATCTTATCTAATTATTCCCAAGACTTCATTGAAATTACTTTTATTCTATTGTATGTCTCCTTAGCTCACATATGAAAAATTTTCATGATTTTTCATATTTAGATGATACTAGGCAAGGACATTATTATTGGGTTAAAAAATATACCTTTTATTCAGCAAAGTATTGACTTCTTCTACTTGAAAAACAAGGTGGTACTTTTCTATTTTGCTATTGTTGGAAAACAAATTATTTTCCCACACTTGTTTGATTCTCTATTTAAGCCTTAATTTTGTTGAAAAACATGTCCATCTTAGCTTCCATTTTAGTTAATCTATAAATATTCAAAAAACCATCTTGCTTCTTTCAAAATACTTGATCATTTAGAGTTTAGTAGTTATTTTTGCAAACTCTTTAAATAATAAATATGTATCCTCCTTGTGACTTATTCATAAATGATTCCCCTAAAATTATATCAATGATGTATTTCATCATATAATTTAGCCCATTATAAAAAGTTTGATCTTAGAACTATAGCTCAAATCCATATTATGAGCTTCTCCTCAAATTTTCTTTGAATCAATCCCATGAATCATATAAAGTCTCAAGTTCTCCTCGATGAAATTGACTATTTTCACCCTCATTTGTAAGATAATTTTAGGAAGGAAGAATTTTGTAAGGAAAACTAATACAATTTCATCCCAACTCTCAATCAAACCTCTAGATAGATATTATAAGAAATTTCAAGCTTTGTCTCTCAATAAAAATTGAAAGAGGCATAATCTAAATGTCTTCCCCCATATTAGTGTTGCTAAACTATCTCTATCAATCTCATCTTCAACTAACAATGATTTGTTTATACTAGTTTCATTTGAAGTCTATAGTAGTTGTCCATCATTGTTGACCATCAATAATCTACCAAGACACTATGAGGATTGGGTTTTTGAATAGCTATTATTCTACCCTCTTAGTAGTCTCAATTGTTGTTACCTCATTCTATTGTTGCTTTTTCAACACTCTATCACATCAAATATCTCATAGTTTTTTTGATTTTTAAGTCCATAGATATTAGTTTAGTCATAGAACTTTTTATCATGAATATGTGACTACAAACTAAATAAAAAATACACTAAAAGCAAAAAAAGTACAAATATAATGCAATAATTATTATCAACACAACAAAAATACAACAATCCTTGTTTTAAAAGGCTAGTTGGGTCAACTCAAGTTGAATGATCAAACTAATGACTAAATAATACCTGACAATAGTGATAAGAACTTGTTGTGACTTTATTTTATGACACAACTTATCTTTGGTGACATGGTCCCAAATGCTCATCGGGCGACTTTCTTTCATACTATATAGTTCCTAAAGTATATAGGTCATATAAGTAATAAATAAAATTTATACTCAAGTTGGAAATATAAACTTTTATTTTATGATTATTACTTAGAATTTATGGTTGGTTCATATTCATGTGAATGATAATGATATATATTTATTTGAAAAACGTGATGTTTACTATTGGATGGAGAGATTAATGTTGAAATGCCCAAATACCCTATTTGTCATACTGGTGGCCATCATCATTAGACTGCTACTATTAATAATAATCTCTATCTAGTTGTTCTCTTGATATTTTAACATCAAAATAACACATCATTATATTCATTGACTATTCACATGTCTACTCTTTAATTATCCTTGATGATTACTTTGAATATGCATATTTTATTTTTGTTGCTCTAATGACTCAATGGCTTGAGATGAAGTGATAATATATATTTGTGCTTTCAGTTTTATAGTCAACCCATGAATCTTACCCATGAAATCTATATAAATAAAAATACCTTATAGTGTTGTCACAACCATATGAGACACCTCTAATTGCATGTGTTATGTGACATGCATGCTATTGTCCACCACAATCAACTCCCACACTTAGGTGAATCTTTTGGGACTAGCATTCTACTTAACCCCATTTAACTTGAAGGCTAGTTCCTTTAGAATATTCATAAAAAATCGATCATAATTATGTTTGTCTTGTTAGCTTCCTTAATACCATACTCATAACTATTAAACATATCTCAATATCAGGCTTTTACACATAGGTTTATCTAATGCTTTATGGTGGAAGAACTATCACTTCTTTCCTATCATTACATGTGGACACATCTCATGACTTTCTTCTCACCATCCACCATTGTTGATGCATATAAACCTAGAATATTGCAAAAATCCTGAATTTTGGTTCTATAATTCTTCAACATCCAATAATATTTATCCATAATATTACCACAAATATCATCACTTAACTTTGAATATAAACCATACACAATTAATCATATCAATCATATAATTCACTTTAACCTAACATTGAGTAAGAAATTATACAAGATGTTGAAATGGTCAACTTGTTTGGTACTCAAAATATCAAACAAATTGTATTATTTAGAGTAAAAATAAGCATGTTGAAACTTATTTCAACTTTTATAGGAAATATTTTACTAAATTTTTATTTTGAGAAGATTTAAAGAATGCGAGTGAAATCATAGATATTTTAGTGACATTAGTAGACTTGGTGGAGGAAAGACAATGTATGAGAGATAGTGATAGAGAGTAGTGACGATTCTTATATCATAACTTAAGTATACTTTCCATATTAACCTTAGGTTGTCGTGATATCATTTCTTGGCCATAATTATACTAAAATAGTCATGACATTCTTTATATGTCATGATTTTATTTCTGTGTGACCACGATTATTTTTTTATGTAACATATTCTTCATGGCCAAGACATTATCATGGAGTCTTGGTTGTACTAACTTGAAAACACATCACGGCCATGACATTATTTCTATGTCACACAATCATGTACCACACTAGCAAAAAGTCATGCAAAAAATCCATCATTGTGACTCGTGAGTTATTCCTTATTGATCCAAAAAAAATGTCCAAGGCACTTAGACATGGAAAAAATTTTTTTGCTGTGATATTTTGCTTCAAAAAATTATAGTCTAATCATGACCACATTAATAATCATGACTTTAATTTTTAGAAAGATTTACTCTGGTCATGACCACATCAAAAGTCATAACATTTTTTTATAGAGACATTTACTCTAATCATAGCAATATCCTCTGCCATGAAAATTTTGCTACAGAGACATTTACTCTGGTTACGTCCACATTAAGAGCTATGACCTCATGTTAGAGAAATATAAAATTAAAGTCATGATCAATCCTACCACTATGACTTTGTGTTACATAAATAAATATTTTAGTAAATATCATTCCCATCACCATGATAATTTTATTCAATTTTAAAAGAGCAAAGCCGTGACTTTTACTAGTGTTGTCACTTTGTATTATAGAAAGTATTTGATCAATCATTTCTATTCTCAGTGTCATAATATTTGTGTCAAGAAAAGTTCCTAAGAGAGATCATTGTCATGACATCATTTTGTGTTACAATTTTTCACATAAAATATCACATGGATCATCAAAAAATAACTAAATTTAGACAAAATCCAAAGCAAAGAAGAGATGGGACATGAAAATCTCCAAGAATCCTAAGCGATAAAAATGAAACTTCAAATTAAGGGTAAATCTAAGATAGACAACAAGCATTATTGACTAGAGCTAGGGTTTTATGGTTAATGATTTAGTTTGGGCATTCATTGGGAACCATTGGATCCCCAAAATAATTCTAAAGACATCTCACATGATAGTATTCCTAATATCCAACTAAATTGATATCTAGGATTAATGTATTTGTGATATAATGAAAGATAAAATTTTTGAATTATGTTTGTCATTTTGTAATTGGAAAACTTTTACTCATCAACTTTCACTCATCTTTCTTAGTTGAATATCATGTTTGCCCCTAAAACTATTATACTTTGAGTGATATTCTCCCTAAAACTAGTTGCATATCATGTTGCTTAGGGTATGAAAATTCTTGGCTTGATTTTGTCTTTCTTTTTCTTCTCTCAACTTTCACTCATCTTTCTCTTATCTCACCTCTTTTCTTAAATGTCACTATTATACTTTGAGTGATTTTTTGTGAACTTTTAAGTTGGAATTCATGGCTTCGACTTGAAGTAAATGGCTTTTTCACCTTTTTGGGTCTTCACTAGGTTCTAGATGTTATATATGCAATAAATACTGCTACATAGTTAAATTCTATCGAAACCAATTTGTTGCATTGCAGGGAATGACCATGACCAAGAAAATCCTCCCTAGATCAAAATGTCATGGCATTGTGTTTGGTTGATGCTTTGCTCTTTCTTTCGGGAATAATAATGTCATGGAATTGGAATTATTATGATTTGAATATTAGCTCCTAGAACATAGAGCCATAACACTATGTTTGACTACGAATTTGATAATTTCTCTAAGGTACAAGTTCATGACACTGAAAAAGGCCAATGACTAGAGTAAATATTATTTAGAACACAATGTCATAGTAGAAAACATTATTGTGACTTAGAGCCTTTGATGTTTTAGCTTTGTAAATAATATGTCACAATGCTAGGTTTTGTGATGACTAATTGTACCATTTGGGTACTTAGCTATTATGATGTAAAAATAATATCATGGTCATGATGTGTTTGAGAGTTAGTGCATCCATGACTCAATGATAATATAATGACCACGAAGATTATATTGCATAGTAAAATAGTTATGATAACTTAATGGTATATTCATGGGGTATAACATTTTCCATGACTAGTTTCATAGAGTCGTTATTAAGAAATAAGGTCAAAATAAGCAGTATAAAGAAAGTGAAGGTTGTTGATAATTGTGACTTTAGGAAAGGTTAAGATTCTCTATAGATATTCTCCTCCTAACCCTTCACTCACCAAGTCTACCAATTCCATCCAAAAATATCTTAATTTCACTGCTTTTCCTCCACTTCTATTAAAACTTGTATTCCATGAATTTCGATCAAAAAATAGCACATTATATGCAATCACAACAACAAATTAATGCCAAATATACATACTTAATTTGATATACGGATTAACAAAAATCACCTCACAGAATAGTGCAATATATGCCAAATCTTTATGAAAGGAAGTGTGATAGTTGTGGGTTATAATTGAGAATATTTATGCTTTCTTCCAAATCTAATATTGTTTTTTTCAAAGAATGTATCTTCAATACACACACACACACACACACACACACACACATATTATATATTTATAATTGTTCAGGTAGCCTTGATCTTTTATTTTACAAAAGTTTTATACTCAATTGTAAAACTAATTTGATTTGTCAAGAATGTTTATTTGTTAATATTAAGCCTCCTCTCTAACATACACAATATGGCATATGATTATTTGAAAACTTGACACACTTAAACCACCTTAATAATATGATGTAGAAATTGTTAAACTTCATTACCTTTACACGCACATGTATTGTTTGTTGAACTTAAGCATACATAGTTATAATGAGCAATGCTTATTTATCCTTATATATTGTATGTGTTGTTTAATTGTTATCTAATACCTTAAACACATATTGTGTTGATATTAAAAATGTATTGTTTTCATAATGAATACATATCTAATATGTATAGAATTGTTTGGGCACCCTTGATTTATTATTTTACAAGAGTTTTTTAATGGATCATTACACTAACATGTTGGGTTAGCATGGGTTGGGCAGACTGTATGTATTAAACCAGTTCTATAAAAGTGATTTAATTAATAATTTAATTTAATTTTAATTTTGATTTTGGAGTCTTCACATAAAGTGGTAGTGCATTAAATAATAATTAATAAACAAATTATGAGTTTTTTTTGAAATTTTTGGAGTGGCATGTGGAACAAAGGAGGATAAAGAAAAATAAAATAAGAGAGAAAATGAAAAGAAAAAAGAAAATTTTTTAAAAAAATAAAAAGAAGAGAAAATGGCTAAATTTCTCTTAGACACTCCTTAAGAGAAACAAGAAAGTATAAAATTTGATTTTCATATGTTATTCACAAGACAAAAGTTACAACATTATTCCAAAATTGCAATTCTCAATTTTATTATGTGCCTATAATTATAACTCACCAAATACAAAACAAGTAAATAAATGACTAAGTATCAATCTGCAATATTACTGCTTTCTATGATCTATTTTAAAACTCCCCCTCATGTATGTTTTAGGTCTTACCTATTATCATCCATCACGATGATATGCTACTCTCACACTAAAGGTAATACTCATAAAAAATAATCTATAAAACTTCGACTTCAATTAAAGTTTAGATTATCTATGTTATGCATAATAAATTAGCTTTTTATAATGTTCATATTTTTGCCTTCATAAATATCAAACTCGCACAATTAAACTTATCCTAATTTTAGGTTTTAATATATAGGATTATCTCACTCATTATGATCAAAAAAGCTATCATTTCATTCCAACCATTATGCATGAATGTGTCTTCTAGCTTACTATTATGATATTGTTACAATGCCTAGATTTAAGGTTTATAAATGCACAAAAAGCTAGTTAGGCAAGTGTTGCTCATCTAACATTGTTTTGTAAGTATATAGATCATATAAGTAATAATGCAAATATTTCATCATGATATCAATCCTATAGAAATTATATAGGTAGTTTGATCAATAAACCATAATCAAATGCTACTATAGTAGGAAAGATAAACATGATTCTTAGTTTAAATCTTAGATTCTAAAGTTGATTAATTTTATTACATATGATAGCATTTCTAGATAGCTTGGTTGTCAAAGTGTTTCGTCAAAAATGAAAGTTAGATGATTATAAGAATGACCTCATATACTAATGATAATTCCTTCATAACTTTTTCCTCGGTAGTCTACTACTGAAACTACAAATCATCTCTACTTAAATATTATTCACAAATTTATACCTTTTAGGCAACTTATTAATTGTCATTTATGATTGCTACAAATATGAAATCTCATTCTCTAACATCTTGTATCTTTCTGCATTCTCAAATATGCTTCAAATATAATTAATATATGTCATATATGAGTCACATAATAGAAATAAAAGTGTTTTTAATTTCAGCTTCATCAATACCATTCTCATATAATTAATATATGTTTTCTCTTGTATTTTACTAGTAGTGGCCATATAATAAAAACTTTATTACAAGATCATCACAATTATATGAGTCACATTCATTAATATATGTCATATAAATTACCTATCACTTTCCCTTACTATGACAAACAACTCACACACTAAAAGTAAAACTCTTAAAAAATCATTTTATTTAATGGCCAAATTAAATTGAGGATAAGTTCCTCTAAGACATGTACAATGAATTGGCCTATAAAAATATTCATGTTTTTGATTCATAAACACAATACTCATAATAATTAAATTTGCCTCGATATTAAGTTTTAGTGTATAGGTTTATCTTGCATGTCATAGTCAGAATAACTATAACTTCCTTCATATCATAATTCATGAATATATTTCATTATTTATTTGCCATCATCTATCACTCCATTCTTACACGAACCAACCAATATCCAAAACCCAAATTTTAATTTTAAATAGTCACCAATCCATTAATAACCAAATAAAATCACAACCAAACATAATATTAATTATCAAAATATCATCCATCACACATGACAATAATTACACCAATCATAGATTCTCCATTTTATCTGACATCGAGGAGAACAATGTATAAGAGAAGTTGAAATCCATTTCATATGAATCCAAGTTCCCAATGATACCCCCCTAGAAGAAATAAGAATTAAGACCCTAAATCCCACAAATTTTGGTTCTCATGCCTCGAATTGCTCATAGGAGTGTTTAAATTCATGCCTTCCTCCTAGGATTTATGATTGTGCTTTGTGTTGCCCTTGTTGCTCGTGGATCACCTCTAAAATTAAATTTAAAGCTTTTGGTTTCTTTTAACAAGCACCCTTTTGTGATATTTTTATTGTCTTCCCATGGTTTCTGCTGTATATGTAATTTGTTTTTTGATAATCTATTTGTATAACTAAATGTTTCTGTTTTAATATTTTCATGTAAGTACAGGAAATAAAATATTAAAAGGTCGGGGATGTAGCAGTAGCACAATAATGGAAGTCCCGCTGACTAGTCAGCGGGCCAAAATTTTTGGAGCAGAGCCTAACCCATCCCATGATCCGACCTGCCCGGTTAAATGAATCGAAAGAATTTTTATTATAAAATATTTTGTAATTTTTAATTTTTGGGTTGCTGTTTTTGGACCTGGGAACTATTCATCATCCTTTCTCTCTCTCTGCGTGATTTATCATGACTACTCTGTGCTGAACATACTGAAAGATGTTTTGTTGGTTTAATCTGTAATGCATAAGCATTTTCTAGTAGATGTAGCTAGTTGTACTAAGTAACTAGTGAACCACGTTATTTATGGTGTTCTATTTCTCATTTTTTGATTCTGTCGTGGTTGGATTGTGGATTTGATATATATTGTTTGTTTTTTTATGTTGTTCTTGTTGTTTTCTGTATCTTAATATCACCATCGTAGAAGCGCAATTGCCCAATAGTTTCAGTGCATAGCTATGCATTTGGAACAAGTTATTTAATTAGAAGTCATTGTGCTAGATGAAAGCCATGGTTTCAATCTTTCTATTCTATAACACAAAGTCATAGTATTTAATGTGGCAAAGGCTTTTGCACTTTGCCATTATAACACAAAATTACAATATTAGATATGGTCATAGCTTGTGCATTTCGCTTCTTTACCTTAAAGTCATGATATTGGACAATGATTGCAATTTTTGTATTTTTCTCTAGAGCAAAGACATGTGACATGTGAATGCATGTAGTTGTGAATGTGGTGGCATGTGTGTATATACGTAATAACTAGTATGATAGTTATGTGCCAAAGGTGAAAGCTAGTATAACCTTACACATTTCACAAAGTTTCATGTATATAATATCTAAACCTTCCATTATAATGGAAGGTTAAAATAAAAACCTTCCATTATAATAATATCTAAATAGGTTAGTGAATTCATTTAGAATGAATCTTATGGCCTCCATCATTAGTTTGAAGGTATTACAAGTCGATTAGCATGTTAGTCTCGGTACCTTACTTCTATTGGAGTAACTAACTTGTAGGTACACTAAGCACAAACCATAATTATATAATTATATAGATTGTTTAAATAAATTAATTCTCCATTTGAATGATTCAATTAAAGAAATATTAGTTTGGAATTATATAATGATTTACATATATCTATGAATAATAGCATCATCTCTCTCTAAGTCACCGTAATTATTTGTAGGATCAAAAAATTATAATTAGTTCAATATTATTTGACATGTCCCACTACCTAGATAACAAGATTAATAGGAATTAGTATGTCTGAACTCTAAACAAATTATGAATAATAGACATCCTCCTATTGAGACATACTATAAATGGGGTTCCATACTGAAGATGAATTCATTCAAGTTGATATGTTCATTGTAAATTGTTTAGAAATTTTTAAAGAAAATATCTTTCACCTCACTCGCCATCATTCTCAAAGAGAATAAACTCTACATGACTAATTATATAAATTGAAAAAAAAGCCTTGAGATTGTCTTGACTATTGAGAACTATAAAATATATACTCACATATCTATGCCCAGATACATCTCATGACGGGGCAGCCAATGAGGAAGCTAAGCCTTATGATAAATGGTTGAAGGCTGATGAGATGATGAGGTATTATATTTTGGATTATATATCAAATATACTTCAATGTTAGTATCAATTCATGGCTATTACCTATGATATGATATCAATTCTCAAAGGAATATTTAAAAATTAGATTCATTCTACTAGATGAAAATCCATGTGGGATTTGATAAATACTACAATGACTAAAAACATCCTATTGAGGGATCATGTTCTCAAGATGATTGATCTTTAAATCAACTAGTGATCCTTTGAGTTGAGATTGATGTTGATTCTTATATTGATATTATTCTTCAATTGATATCATATTCTTATAGGTAAATGCAATTTGGCCTACTATAACAAGAATAGACCTAATTGAACATTAATGTAATTATTTAAATAATTGGTATCAACTAAAATTATTATTAGGTAACCATCTAGAATATTTTTGGCGGAAAGGATTTCTTCTAAATCAAAATGTAAGAAGAAGAAAATTCAAAAACATGCTCATGTTCTATCGAAAGCTCCAAATTTGTAAATAGGAGTGAAAAAGCCAAGACACTAAAAGAAGTAGTATCCAACTTATCTCAGCAAGATGAACAATCAAGTTAAATCTTAATTACTGGTAGTTGAAACATATTTATCAATGGTTTCTATGGATACCTAGTGTGTAGATATGGGCACCACTAATCATGTTTATAATTCTTTATAATGATTCTAATAACTAAGATAACTAAGTGATGGTGAAATTGATCTTCTCGTGGATAACACTATGAAGGTAATAGAATAGTTGTTATAGTGAGAGATTGCATGCTTTAGTTTGAAAAAGATATTATTTTAATTTTAAAAGATTGCCTTTATGTATATTCAATCATAAGAAACTTAATTTATATTTCTATATTGATAAGGATGGAATTTCCTTTATATTCAATAATTTTATAATAATTTATTTGAATAAAAAGATTGTCTATTCTGGTATATTAAAAAGATAATATTTATATTATTAATGCTATATCTCTACTATTCTATAATGAAATGTGTCAAATAATATCAACATCTAACCATTTAAAAGAAAACATCTTTCTCATATGAACAAGATCTATTTAGCACTTATGCATAGGTCATATAAATCTAGAATGGATTTCAAGACTACTTAAAGATAGAATATTAGGTTCAATGAAGATGAAAACACTGCTAGTATGTGAGTCTTAAACTGAAGGAAAAATGACCAAATAACCTTTATGGCTAAAGAATAAAAAGTCAAAGATGGTGTGATTGGTTTATTTTTCTTTATGTGTGCTCGTGGCTATTTGAGCAAGAGATGATTTTGAGTATTTTATCACTTTTATTAATAATTACTCAATATATAAGTATGTCTATTTGATATGTTGTAAATCTGAAACCTATAAAAAATTAAAAGAGTACATGATGGAAATGGAGAAATATCAAAATAGATATCTCAAGACACTACAATATGATCATCATCATGGTTGAGTAACTCTTGGGATAGTTTAAGGACTACTTATTAGATTAAGGAATTGCATCTCAATTTTCTACACCTGGCATTCTGCAACATTATGTGTGATAGAAAGAATGAATAATACTCATATTAACATAGTAAGATAAATGATAAGTTATTTGGATACGCATGATTCCTTCTAGGAATTTGCATTAAAGATAACAACATATATTTCAAACTTAGTTCCATCTAAGTCTATATCTACTATTCCAACTGAATTGTAAACTAGATATAAGCCTAATCTGAAACATATTCATTTGTGAGATTTCTTAGCACATTTGCTAAAAGGAAAAACATATAAGTTAGAACCTAAAAAAAGAAGTTTGTTTCTTCATGGGATGTCCTATAGGAACTAAAGATAGTTTGTTTTATAATCCAAAGAATTAGAAGGTTATTATTAGCACCAATATCTAATTCCTAGAAGAAGATTATATAACAAACCACAAGCCTAGAAGTATGATTTCTCTAGAATTATTAAGAAAAGATAAATCAGCCCAAACTCTTTCAATACTTCTAATACAAGAAGAAATACCACAAGGTAACAATTCAAATAACTCATTGCCTCACCATAATAAAAAAATTATTGATGATAGTGTTGATACTAAATCTCATGAATCATATTCAATTGTGTAGATAGAGGGCAATGATCATAATGATTCATAGGAATTAATATTTGAATAGTATGTCACTAAATGTATACAACTAAGAGAATTATCTTATCATAATGAAAGAGTTATTCATCAATCTAAATGGTATACACTCTTAAGAGAGTCTTATGATAGAATCCTTGATGAAGTAGATACTGATCCTGATAGCTATGACAAAATACTTAAAGATAAATCTGTGCAACATTGATAAGAAGCTATGGAATTAGAGATGTAGTCAATGCAATCTAATCAATGGCTAGGATCTTATGGAACCATATGAAGGGATAAAACTAATCAAGTGCATATGGATCTATAAAAAATGATAGGAACAAATAGAAATGTTGAGATGTATAAAGCTAGGCTTATTACAAAAAAGTTTTACTCAGAAAGAGGTAATCAATTACGAGGAAATATTTTTGCTAGTAGTCATGCTAAAGACAATCCAAATTCTATTATCAAATTAGGATAAGTATTGTGTATATATAAAGTGATGTGGTAGCATGGTAATATTCTTGGTATTATACATTGATGATATATTACTCATTAAAAATAATAATATGAGTTTGTTGTCTTTAATTAAGGTATGGTTGTTCGGTCAATTTGATGTGATAGGCTATGGAGAAGGCACTCACATTCTTGAGATTAAAAATTTGGAATATCATAAGTGAGGAATATTGGATTTATCTCAAGTTATCTATATTCATTAAATATCGACTCATTTTAGCATACAAGATTCCAAAAAAAAATTTCTTCCTTTCAGACATGGAATTGCCTTATCAAAAGTTCAGTGTTTCAAAATAGCTAGAAATATAAAGAAAATAATGGTAGTTCCTTATGTATCAATAGTTGAAAGCCTAGTATATGCAATACTTTTTACCAGACCTGATATTTATTTTACTATAGGCATGAAAAGAAGATATCAATATAACATTGGATAAGAAAATTAGATAGAAGATAAACATGTGTATTCAAGTACCTAAAAAGGACTAAAATATTATATGTTAGCATATTAAGTGGACAATCTCATACCTATTGGATATATAGACTTGGATTTCCAATTAGATGATGATTTAACAAAGTCCATCTCAAGTTATATGTTTACGTTGGGAAGTAGAGTCATGTTGAAAAAGTATCAAACAACCTTGTATTATTTATTCTACCATAGAGATCGAGTATGTGACAACTTCAGAGATAGCCAAGGAAGCTATATTCCTCAAGAATTTTTTTATGAATCTAGGAATCACTCCTTCTATGCAACTACTTATTATATTTTATTGTGATAATAGTGGATTAGTTTCTAATTTAAAGGAATATAGAACCTACAAGAAGGTGAAATATAATAAGCATAAATATCATTTACTAAGAGATATTGTAAAAAGAAGAGATGTGGTGGTGACAATTATAACATTAGCAGACAACTTGGCGGATCATTTTACAAAGTGCCTTCTAGTTAAAACTTTTGATAGGCATGTGGAAGAAATGAGAGTAAGACATATAACATCATGGCTTTAAGTCTAAGTAAATCATTGTTGAAACTATTTTATACTAAAAACCATTTTTAATTGTATTTTTTATTTGCATCATTTCTTGTATTAAAAAAAAAATTACAATGACTTGAATTTGTGAAATATATATACCTTTTATTTTACATAATAAATGCTTTAGTATATAGAGTTTGACTTATGTACAGAAGATTGAATCATCAGTTCTTGTAGAATATAAGTTGGTTAGTTCATAATATCATTAATATTATAAATACTATTACTCTTTTTATTAAATTAATTAATATTTGTTTGCACTTGTTAATAGTTGTTTTAATTTATAAAGAGTAGATCTAGAAATAGATTTAGAAACTATATAAATAGAATAACTTTATCAATTATATAGTAAATATTGATTGTTGATAGAATCCAAGTCTTATTAGAAGGATTGATGATGCCTCCTATATGAATCTTATAAGTTTTGATATTATCAAACCTTACAAGTAAATTTTGATTTTGTATTTCAAATAAGCTAAGTAGAAAGTCTCAAGAATATATTTAAAAATTGATTGAATTAGATTGTTAGTAATTTAATTCAATTAATGAGTATCTCAAATTTTAATATGATGACTTTAATAAGTGTTAAGTAACAAGAGACAAATTATTTTGAATAAGTGAGAGAGTAATTATAATTTTATAATGATATGAATTATAATTTTATAATGATATGAATTATAATTAATGTAAATTATGATACAATACAATTTACATCGTAAGCCTGAGATCTTATTTAAGCTAACTACTCATCCATAATATTTTTTAGTGCCATAAAATTTGTTTTATAGATTTTGTTTATTTATAATATATTGATATATATAATTGCATTAATTAATTTAATTATCATTGATTTGTTATTGATTTTATCAATTATTTGATTAATATATTGAATTAATTTTGATTATATATATATATATATGGCACAAACAATTAATGTTTATCATGGTAAGAAGATATCAATGCTTTGCACTAGACCTAATAGCTGTTTTGCTATATGCACAATAAAAAGATATTAATATGACATAGGACACGAATATTGGATAGTGGTGAAACATGTAATCAAATACCTAAAAATACTAAATTACATGTTAGTATACCAAGTGGACAATCTTGTACTCAACAAATATACAGATTCAGATTTCTAATTAGTTAATGATTTAAGAAAGTCCTCCTTGGGTTGTGTTTACCTTATGAAGTTGAGTCATAAATTAGAGGAGCATCAAAGCAATTTTATATTGTTAATTCCACAAAGGAGACCAAGTATGTGGTAGATTAATAGGTAGCCAATGAGACAATATGGCTCAGGAACTCCCTAATAGATCTTGGGGTGATCCCTTCTGTACAACTACCTATTATATATACCATTATAATAATAGTAGAACAATTTCTAATTCTAAAGAACCTACAACTCACAAAAAAAAAATATACATCTAACATAAATATCATCTAATAAGAAATATTATGAAAAGAGAAGATGTGATTGATGGTGACAAAAACAGCAATGGCAAAGAACTTGATGGATCTTTTTATGAAAAACTTTTGAACTAAAACTTTTGAGACATGTGAACATAATGGGAGTCATGTGACATTACAACTTTAAGTCTAAGTGAAAAATTATTGAAACTATTTTATAATAAAAAGTAATTTTTTATTATTTTTCTTTTTATTGTTTTACATCATTTTCTTATTTTAATAAAAAATGTTATAATGAGCTAAATTACAAGAATGTGTCCTTTATCCTATATAATAGATAATTTAATATGTAGAGTTAACATGCCCACAAAAGATTGACTTATTAGTTCTAGTGGAATGAGTTTGTTGTTAACATTCTAAATAAAGATGAATAATCTATCAGTAAGATTATAATATGTTTATCTTGACTACAAAGAATGATGAAAGTCTAACTTATAGTACATGAATGATTAAGTATATTGAACAGAACCGCCATAGTAAAATTTTTTATACTTGGATTTAAAATATTATTATGCTTATTCTTAAAATAATTAATATTTGTATATATTTGTTAATTGTTATTTTAATTCATAAAAAATAGAACCTAGAAACAAATTTAGATACTCTATAAATTAAATCACTTTATCAAATATATAATGAATATTAATTAGAGATTATATCTATCCTCTTAGAATGATTGATTATGGCCTCCCGAAACAAAAATTATAAATGTTATCTAATGAACAACCTTATCTAATGAATGATGAATATTGATAAATCCATAATCTTATCCAGGCAATAAATAACAATTTAAAAAATTCCATTAATTTAAAGTGTATTATTGCATACAATAAAAATAATTAATTTGTTTAGAGTAGAATAATTTGATTTTATTATTAAATTAAAATAATTGATACATTCAATTAATTATGTTTAAATATGTATATATATAATTAATATTTTTAATTACAATTTTTTAAAAAAATTATGAAGCATCATTTAATGGGGGAAGCATTTTTACAAATATACAACTCTACTCTAAATAAATAACCCATCATTATTGATTTAAACTTTTTTCAACCCCTATTCACTTATAAGTTCTTAATTAAAATATCAATCTCAACTCATTATACTACATACATACATGTATGTACATTAATAAACATGTATTTATACATAGTTGATACATGTGCACATAAATAATATATTAATTATTACATTAAGTGTGCAAATTTGAACGATGGGCAAATAACATGTGCTTTTAATTTGTTAAATTAAGAATATGCTCTGGTACAAGATAAAAATATTAACAAAAAAAAAAAAAGTCACGACAAATACATAATGCAATAAAACTATCACCACCCTTCACCAACCTCATCATTGCCCTTAACCCTCCAAATTTGAACTCCATTATTAATAGTACTTATATTTAATTTTTATGAAAAGCGTGATTCTCAAACTACCTTCAAATCACTCCTTTAAACCTGTTTAAAGTGAGTTGATTAGCATATTTTTCCATTAAATATCTTGATTAATTGACCACCAAAAATAAGTATTAATTACAAAAAAAAAATTGAATGGGGAAATTGTTAATAAACCAATCAATTTATAGATGAGAGACAATTCAACTGGCCAAGCAAACTAAGATTCATTTCCTCTAATTTCTTTTTGACGAATCCAATTATGTAATTACATAAAAAGTAGAAGCTTCAATTAAGAGTGTACTATTATAATACACATATGTAGTACATCGAATATGCATACAATACCTAGAATATATACAAGAAATTATATTTAAGACTATTGATTACAGCACAAGATTAACAGCGAAAAAGAGTGGTAAAACATTGACAAAACACCAACTTTAAATTTCGATTGAATTAGTTGACAACCCTAAATTCAAATTATATTTAAATAAGAAGATGAATAAAAATATCATAAAATCTGAATATAAAATGCATGATGTTATTCGAGATGTTTGGAAATCTGCTATAAAATCCAATGTTACACTATTATATTTTAAAAATGGTTTAAGATTTTAATTATATAAGAATAATCTTTGAGCACAACCCTACCATTTTGATCAGAGCACAGCCCTACCATCTTGAGCACAACCCCGCCATTTTGATCATAGCACAACCCGAAAAATTTGATTTGAGCATAACATAACTCTTTGACAAGGGCACATTGGAAAACCCCACAAGTTTAATTATTGACTTTATTATTATTATTAATTATGGAATCATATAAAGTTATGTGTGTGTATATATAGTTATATACAAGTGTGTGTGTGTGTGTGTGTGTGTGTGTGTTTATATATATTCATTTATAGATGCATATATTTATTTGTATATATATATATATCCTTATATATATGTGCGTGTGTGTGTGTGTTATGGTTTAATTTATTTTTAAATAATGCCCCAAAATATAATTTATATTATTTCCCCTTAATTTTTTGGATTTATGATATACTTTGGATAAACTAGTTATACATTTCTCTAATAAAATCAAATATCTTATTTTCACAATTGTAGAATAATCTATTGCACTTTTTACTAATTTAAGCAAACAAATTTAAATGAAAATAATTAAGCATTCAAATGATTAAATTTGTCATCAATCAAAAATAAAGGGTTGATCTAAAGTTACTCTTGTTTAAATGAAATATCTAAAGAAAATTAATAATGAAGCATTGTCATAAATTTTAATAATTTTTCATTTTTTACCATTTAGTTATTATAATTTATTGTTAATTTGACATATGTTCTGTTAATAATTATCGATACATCAACTTCTAAAGATGGTTGTTAATAATTTGTGTTTTCCTAATTATTGTAGTTCAAATTAGCATGCAAGATATTAATTACTTTTTATCTCTAGGATTATATAATTATAATTATTTTTTTGAAATTATTCTTTTTTAAGGCATCCAGTTATTCAAATTCTATTGTGACTCCCCGTAAATCACAGTGTCTTCTCAGAGGCAATCCCATTATCTATCAACTTGTTGGCATATCAAAACAATAAATTATTAAAAGATTATGGGTTTGGACGCTTCAAGTAGAAACAAAAACTAATTCTATAGCACTACATCAAACTAATTAGATCTCGATATTTGAATGTGATTAGTCATGAAATTGTGGATAATCTTAGTTATTACTAATTGATTATCATGTGTCGTGCATGCTACATGTGACATGCCATACAATGGAACCCTAGTGACAATAATGAAAAAATAATGCTATAGCATACTTATTGGGATAATAATGTTGACTTTGTTGTGCATGCCACAATATTGTTGGGGACATGACTTTGCATTTTATGGAATAAGAATGTTACAATGCTATGATTTTCATGACTTGAATCGAAGAAGATTGTGATTGAGAAAGAAATATTTAAAATATTTCCTAATGAAAATACTAACATGACTTAAGAGACTTTAAAATTTTGGCTCTTTAAATAAAAAAGCAGGGTGCTAGTTTTTGTTGACTAATTGTATTATTGGAATATTTTTTTTGTTGTAATAGAGAATTTATCATGGTTATAATTATTGCATATTAGTGCTACCATGAATCTTATTATTTATAGTCATGAAGTTTATCATGATTAATTTTGTATAGCTACTAATACATAAAAAGTGAAGGATGCGCACAATTATGACATTGGAAAAGGTCTTGATTGTTTTTATAGCTTTTTTCCTCCCAACTCTTCACTCACAAGTCAACCATTTTCATACAAAAATATATCGATTTTAGTACTTCTCCTCGTGTCAAATTATATTCAATGAAATTGAAATGAGAAAAGTTTAATATATGTAATTACAACAACTAATTCATGCTAAATATACATAGTTTATTCAGCATATGAAAATCTGCATTAGTGGATCACAATCTTATTCCACATCTTTGCTTTTAGTGAATCCCATAATATGAGTAATGAGCCTCCATGTGCTAAATTGAGGGAATTGAAGTTCCAACACTAACACTCTTCCATTATATTACCAAGGAGCTCTAGGGAGCTTGTGGAGCTCCATCGAGGAGCTCGCTAGAGCTCCACAAGCACAATGGAGCTCATCCACCTTAATGTTTAATTAATTAAGCATAGGAAGAGGGCAAGGGGCATAGGGAGAGAGTGAGGGGCAGGGAGCATAGGGAGAGGGAGAGGGCGAGGGCGAGGGGAGAGGGCGAGGGGCGAGGGGAAAGGGTGAGGGGAGAGGGCGAAGAGAGAGTTTTACAAGGGATAGGCTAGTAGAGAGGAAACATCAAAATTAATTAAGGGTATTTTAGGATTTATATGTTTGAGGTAGAAAGCAACTATTGAATAGTATGAGCAGCTGACTACTTGAATGGTGGTAATGAACAAAAGACCCCAACCCACTTCATTCAAGAAAAAGGAGAATAAATTTTAGAAAATATCCAAGGAAAGTGGCACATGTCACTATTGCAAATAGAAATGGCACTGGAAAATTAAATACCCAAGGAAGAAGATGTGACATGACTAGTTGGGTTAGCTTGTTGCCTCACCTACTGCTACTATCGCATGTGATGCCATAGATGAAGATGACCACATGTTAGTCACCTCTACTACTATTATAAAGTTTGACTCATCAATCCTAAATAGTGATGCTTCACTTCACATCAATACATATTTGGAATGGTTCAATCAATATGATATGAAAGAAGTTGGGCATGTTATTGTAGACAATAACTAATCATGTAAAGTTGTTAGAGTCGAAATAGTTAGACTGAGGACATATGATGGCCAGATCATCTCTCCATCAGATGTAAGGCACATTTTTGAGATGACTATGAATTTGATCTCCGTCAGCATTCTAGATGATCAGAGATATACCTTTAGCGATGGTAAGGGAATAGTGAATATTCATCAATGAAATGACACCATACTAAAGGGGTAGAAGAGTGGAATGTTATACACACTGATGGGTTCCATGGTGATATGAGCTACTATTTTCACATCTGGAAAGCCTGCATCTGAAGCTGAAGCTAATCTTACCAGATTATGGCATATGCGGCTCGCACATATGAGTGAAAAAGGGATAAAAATTCTTTCTGATCTTAATTTTCTTGTTGGTCATAAAATTAGTAAACTAAAGTTTTGTGATCATTATGTTTTTGGTAAAAAATATAGAACTAAATTTGGTAAAGTTATACATTACACAAAAGGTACTTTGCATTAAATCCATGTTGACTATTGGGGTACATCAAAAGTCCAATTTCTTGGTGATGCCTGATTCTATTTATGTCTAGTAGTTGACTACTCTAGGATGTCATGGGTATTCATGATGAAACATTAATCTTAAACTTTCCAAATGTTTATATAGTGGGTTAGCTTACTAAAAAACTAAATAATTAAGAAGGTTAAACTACTATGAACAGCCAATGATCTAAAATTTTGTTCATCTGAATTTGAGAAATTCTCCAAGGATAGAGATATAGCTAGACGTAAAATACTTAGGAACACTCCTCATCAAAATGATATTTCTAAAAGAATAAACCAAACTTTTTTTGGAGAGAACTAGGAGTATACTCTCAATTAGGCTTAGGGAAAGAGTTTTGGGTTGAAGCTATTAATACAGTATGCCATCTAATAAATAGATATTCTCACACTAGAATTGATTTCAAAATTTCATTTGAGGTATGGTCTAGTAAGCCTATAGATTATTCATTTCCATAAATGATGGTAAGCTTGAATCAAGAGCAAGAAAAAAATTATTTGTATGATATAGTGATGGAGAAGGAATTTCATATATGGTCACCATCTGAAAGAAGAGTGATCATCTCTAGGAGTGTTATCTTTGGTGAAAGTATAATGCTAAAACAAGTACATAGTCCTATCCAGTCATTAGAAGTTCCTTAATTTAAACTTAAGGTGAAGCTAAAATTTGATTTTATGGTTTTAGGAAGGATGTCTAAATTTGTCTCTAGACAATCAATAGCTGATCATGAATATGATCTTGAGTTTGTTTCTTAACCTAATCTTGAACATGCACCTGAAGTGTCTGTACACTACAACATTTTAGGGATAGACGTAGAAGGATAAATGTATGTCCTCTAAGATTCTGCTTTGAAGAATTTGTAGGGGTTGCCCTATAACTCTTTTGAGTCATTGTTAGTTACCATGAATGAAGAGATTGAATTTCTTCATAATAATGATATTTGACTTGTTGTACCTGAACCAAAGGGAAGAATGATAGTTTCTTGTAAATAGGTTCTAAAGAAGAAAGAAGATACCTTAGTTGATGGTGGTATATAATTCAAGGAACATCTAGTTGCAAGAGGGTTCAGTCAAAAGAGTGTATTGATTATAGTGAGATATTCTCTCTTATAGTATGACATACCTCAATCAAGGTGCTTCTAGCATTAGCGGCATACTAGGATCTTGAACCTAAGCAACTAGATGTCAAACCTACTTTCCTTCATGGAGATCTAGATGAAGAAATTTACATGAGCAAGCCTAAAGGTTTTTAGGAATTAGGTAAAGAAATTCATGTGTGCAAGCTTCTAAAGTCCCACTATAGACTTACATAGTCTCCTCATATATGGTACAAAAAATTTGACTATTTCATGACTAGTCATGAATAAACTAAGTATGACCATAACTGTTGTGTTTATTTTAGAAGGTTAAAGGATTAGTATTATATCTATTGTTGTATGTAGATGATATGCTTATCATAGCTAGAAAAAAATCTGACATTCAAGAACTAAAGAATCTCCTCAATTCAAAATTTGATATGAAAAATCTAGGAGGGGCAAAGGGAATTTTAGGCATGTAAATATTTAGAGATAGAATTAAAATAAAAGTATTTCTATCACAGAAATAATATATTTAGAAATTTGTATCTAGATTTGGAATGACTTCTTGTAAGCCTCTATCTAGGTCATATGCTTCCAACCTCCATCTATCATTGGAGTTATATCCTCAATCTAAACCTAATAAGGAACAAATGTTTAAGGTTCCTTATTCTAGTATTCTAGTGCTATTGAGAGCCACGTGTAACTTATGGTGTGCACCCGACTTGATATTACTCATGCAGGGAGTGCAATGAGTTGATTTATGATAAATCATAGTCAAGAGCACTAGGAAGCTATAAAAAGTACAAAAGTACCTCAAGGGAACATCTAATATAACTCTAATATTTGGTAATGAATTTGAACTCATGCTAGCTGAATATTTTGATTTTTACTATGCAGGAGATGTTGACAATAGATGGTCTGTGATTGGCTATATCTTTACTGTATGTGACTCTGTAGTTAGCTAGAAAACTACTCTTCAATCTTCTGTCACTCTATCATCCACTAAAGTAGAGTATATGACTCTAACTAAAGTTGTGAAATAAGGGATCTAGATGAAGGATTTTCTCAAGGAACTTGGTCTTTACCATGATGTTGTAACAATATTCTGTGACAATCTCAATGATATTTATTTAGCAAAAGACCAAGAATACCATGAGAGGAAATAACACATTGATGTGCGGTATCATTTCCTTCGATCTGAGAAGAGGATTAAAGTGAAGAAGATTGAAATCTCTAATATTCCAGTTGACTTGTTTACCATATCTATCACTCTAAATAAGTTAAGAAATTGTCTTGACTTACTGAACATATCAAATCAATTATAGTCCTATTAGGGATAATAATTTATAGAGAGCATCTCTTTATCTGGTATACAAAACAACTTAAGGTGGAGATTATAGTATATAATTTATTTTGTTATCTATTTCCCTAACCCTCTGTATTATTTCTCTATTTTATTTATATGATAAGATATTGGATATGTGGCATTAAGACAATAATGGGGTCCTACTACCTGGCTAGTGGGCTAAAAAAATTTTTGGAGCATGACATGGTCTGCTTTGAAGATATGACCAATTTTGATTTATGTAGAACCCTAATTGTTCTATATATATATATATATATATAAAAATGTGTGCGTGTGTGTGTTATATCTATAATCACAATTAAGTATTATGTTCTTCTCTCTCTTGATTATGTACTAAAATATTTTGGTTAATAAATTTGTAAGTATTATTTACTTTTATGGTGGACATAGCTAGACGTATTGAATAGCTAATGAACCATGTTAAAACTAATTTTTGTTATGGTTCTTTATGTTCATGTTCCTTGGAGATATTGTGTTATGTTCTGCATAATCCATTGATGTTTTATTCAGCATAATCTCTTATATACATAGATATAAAATTCTAACAATGTCCATTATCAAAAATCTGAAATTTAAAAACAAGTTCTAACCATGTTAAAATTGAGGTTACTTTATCCTAGTACTAGCCCCTTATCATCTCACAATCTACTTGTAAAAATGAAAGATGACTCTTGATATTTTTGTACCGATTATGGAGCCATGAATAACATCATGAATATTTAGAGACATTAAATTATTAATGACATGTCATGCGCATCCTATTGACATCCATATCCAATCATTAGGTACATGTTCATATCCACTATTAAAGATATTTTTGATATTTAATAACATCATGAATTTTTTGTATCGATTGAATATCTAACATCATGAATATTTAGATATTTTTGATTCTACTTTAAAGATTGATTTTCCATATCCAATATTAAAGACATGTTGGCTATCATTAGGTACATGTTCATCCTATTGGCATCCATAAAACTATACTCTAGACTTATAATGGACATCATGAATATTTAGTAATGTCATTTTTGTTGTATGATACACCTTATACCTTCCAATCATTGACAACCTCTATTTTTAGATATAGTCCTAATTGGACCATGCAAATTGAACATGTTAACAAGGTTTTGATGTATTATGGCATAATCAATTTTTTATTAAAATATACAAGTGTGCTTTTTGCAAAAATGCAATTGAGAATTATCAATGCAGCAAAAGAAAAACATGGTCAACCATATCTAATGTGAAATGGGTTACTACTTTAAACTGTTGCTATTATACCACTTATATAATCTCTTATCTCTCAAGTGTTGTATCAATTTTATAATTCTACTATTGGAGGTGATGCTGGTACCTAATGGACATATAGATTTTCCTCTCAACAATTTTATTTGGTCTCCATGTATGAGATTATAGAGGAATATATGGCATCTTGTGAAGTCTATCAAAGGAATAAGGTAGCAATGCAATTTTCTATTTGTCTTCATTGATTTTGTAGAAGGCTTGCCTACAGCACATATAATGAATGTCATCTTTGTGACTATTGATCACCTTACCAAATATGCCCAACTTTCTTTCCATAGCTCATCCTTACACTACAAAGAACATTGCATCTAAGATCATAGATGGAGTTATCAAATTGCATGGATTCCCTCATTCCATTGTCAGTGATCTGGATCTAGTTTTTATCATCCACTTCTAGAAAGAACTCCTTAATATGTTGAGCACCCAATTAAATATGACTTCATCCTAAAAGTGATGGTCATACTGAGGTTATAAATTATTGTTTGGAGTAGTATTTATGATGTTTTGTATCTCAACAACCAAGAAAATAGACAACTTACCTCTCATGGGTAGAATACTGATAAAACCCTACTTATCATATAACCTCCAAAATGTCACCATTCAAGTTCTTTATGGATGTCGTTCACCAAGCATTTTGCCTTATGAAATTAGTACTTCCATAGTAGATGAAGATGATCAATTATTTGAAACTTGAGATAGGGTGCTCCATCAACTCAACATTAATTTGCAAGTGGCTATTAATAAAATGATGTAGATGCAAAATTCTAAATGCCAAGATTTTGAATTCCAAGTTAGCAATTATGTTTTTCTTAAGTAACAACATTATCACGAGTAATCCATCTACTTAAGGTCATCTCAAAAACTTGCAAGCATCTTTCATAGCCCCAACCTCATCTTAGAGAAATTGGTCTAGTCGCTTATAAGTTACAATTACTATCAAGACTCACATCTTCACCCAATGTTTCATCTATCATTGCTAAAAACTATGTAAGTGATCACCAATTAATTTGTTTTATTGTGCATCCCATGTCATAGAAGGTGAAGTGATCTTGGAACCTAAAGCAATTCTTGATACATGCTGGCTTAAAAAGAAAAACATTTTCATGGGGAGTGCCTTGTGAAGTGAAAATTATTTTATGAAGATGCTATAAAAGAGAATACTAAGGACTTATCGGCATGTTTCTTGCATATCAACCTTGAGCACAAGGTTTCACTTACAAAGTACTGATAGAGTTATCCGAATGTCTACAATAATTCCAAGAAAGAATCCAAGTAAGCTTAAAAGAATGATCACCATTATAGGAGTGAGATGACAATGTATTTTATTGAATTGTTCTTTATAGGTTAGTTGAAGAAGTCAATAAAGTAAGCAATGGAAGGGATGGGTGGAGCCCACAAAAGAAATAGGAGTTTTTATTAGTAGAGGATACTCATAGTAGTAAAGTTATTTTTTATAATTAATAGACAAATTCTTTGTCATTCAGACATATCATTTTGCATGATTCAATCTATATCAAATCATAATCTCTATTATCCCTTGTTACAAATGATATTAGACAATGTAAGAATACAAAGTTCCCCATGTAGGGATCCATTGTAACTTCAAGTTTGAGGTCTAAAATTATGCTTATGATGAGAACTACTTAGAATATATAATTCATGTATTATTTTCTTAGCATTTTAACCTCGTTCACACTATTATTCAACAACTATCTATGAACTGACTTAATATTAAATATTCATGATTAATAAAACATATTCATCAATTAGATTGCTAACTATTATTCATTATTAGTTCACTAATAATAAGGTGCTTAGGGACATTTAGAATATTTTTTTTTTTAGCTTTAAGATTTTACTATTAAGTCATACTTAATGACCATACACGTAGTCAATTATTCATAGAATAATTAATTGTAAAATAATAATGAAATTTTTTTTTATTTAATAAAATATAAAATAATGATAATCACATTATTGAATAATGACATATTATTATTAATCTTTTACTTGCATCAGGTTAAATGAAACCTGTATTTTATACTTTTTATCTTAGTATGACTCATATTTTATTTGTGAAAGTGAAATTGTTAGTTGGTCAATAACATTGTCATTTATAGATACTATATATATATACATGCCTTCTCTCAATGATTTCTCGAATGAGATAAAAATATTTGAGTATATTTTTTGAATTTTGATGTGATGTTGGTTCCTTAGCCTACATCATGGGTCCAATTTATATCATGATACAAGTCTACTATATTTGTTATACTAGGAACCATTACTAGAATATAAATTAACTTCTTGATCCAAATGGCATCTTTAGCTATTCTTGATGTAGCCATGAATTAGCCATATGTATTAGGGTCAAAAATTATGTTTTACCTTGAACTTTTCCAAATTATTGTACAGCCATTCATACAAAACACAAAATTGATTTTGATTTATAATTATACTTAAAAACTAGAAGTAATTATCTATTTAATCATTTACAACTAGCCCATCTTCAAGTCATCTATGTAGTAAGAATGCATCCTTAGTCATTCTTGAGTGTTTAAAGATATTTTTAATACAATATAGTAACTTTCATTGAGATTAGACTAGTATCTATTTGCATATGATGCATTAGGTTTAGTATACAACATGACAACATAATAGATCTGATAGGAATAGTACATGCATGGAATCATACCTAGTTGGTCCCACCCATATAAGGTTATTTGACATGAATTCTTACTTAAAATTATTCCATGAGATATTAGTAAGAATTCCTTTCTTAGAATTTTGTATTATGAATATTTTTAGTACCTTGTCTATATATGTGTTGACTTAAGACCAATTAATATTTTAGATTTATTTATATAGATCTTTATAGCTAAAATATATATAATCTTGCCCTAGTCTTTCATTGATATATGATTTTTGAGGTAAGATTTGATATTCTACAAGGCAAGAATACCATTTTTTTTGAGTAAAATATAATTAACATAAAATACTAGAAAAATTATTATGCTCCCATAAACCTTATTGGAAATACAAGATTCATCATTCATCTTTATTTTTTATAAAGTCACATTCTTTAAATGCTTCATAAAATTAAAGATTCTAACTTCAAGATGTCTAATTCAATCTATAAATGGATCTTTAAAGCCTACACATTTTTAGGATTATCATGATTAAAAAAAAACCATATGATCATATCTTTTTCTCATTCTCTAGTCAATTTCCATCAAAAAATACTATTTTGATATTCATTTTTCATATCTCATAATCTTTGTATGCAGCCATGACAACATGAATCTTTATAGATTTAAAAATAGCAACTAATAAAAAAATTTCATATAGCTCAAGATTCTAATGTATTCCTATTAGTTCTTCTTTGGCATTGTGTTATTTGTACATGATCGTTAATAACTCATGAGAGACCTATTATGTTCGCATATTCATTTTAATGCTATTGATGATACTTTAACTTCTACAAGAAAAATTTTATTTTCAATGGTCTTTTTTTATATAATTTTTTTTTCCAAAAGATACTATTTAGAGTAATAAATATTTTGTTCTCAAAAATATTATAGAATTAATACCCTTTTGTTTATTTAGGAAATCTATGAAATAATATTTATATGATGTGGGTGCTAATTTATCAAAAATATGATGTTTCATGTAAACTTCACAATCCAAGATCTTAAGAAAAGATAAATTGAGAGACTTCCTAGTTCATATGTCATAAGATGTCTTTTGATCCATCTTAGATGAAATTGGCTTCTATATATTATTATTATATTTCAGTTTTGGTATGCCATTAAAAATTTTTATGTTGGTTAAATGATGATGAAATGAGATTCCTAAAAATAGTAATGCTCTTCATTGAGTAAGGAAATATTTTGAGGATTAGAATCAAGGAATAGCAAAGTTACCAAATCTAACAAAGATGAATATAAAAAAGGGCAAAATCAAGGGGAGTCTCTTTATCCCCTTGTATTTCATGTCAATTCAATTTAATCTATTGAATATTTATATCAATTTAGTAGTTATAAATAATAGTAGCAAATGAGAGATTCAATGAATCCTAATGAATATAGTACTAAAAAATAGAGAATAAATGCATATTAGATGATAGAAAATTTTTTTAATAAACATCAGGAACCTTAAAGTAAAGAAAGATTTAAGATTTTATAACTATTTTATTAAGTTTTTCTACCTAATTAGGAAAATAAGCAATAAGAAATATAAGATGATAATTTGAAATGCAAAGAAAGAATTAATTTTGAGGGAGTTGAAAAAAAGATGAGAGAATGAAAGAAGAGAGTACTCTACTTCCTTACTACCTAGAAAAAAAAAGTGTTCATGAGCCCCATATATTCTTTTTCATAAAATAGTGACATAAGATATGAGTATGCAATATTGCTCTAATTAGTGACCATGATGAGTAGTCAGATATATTCATTACAAATATTGGTATTCACATCAAAATGTATGAATGACATTAGATATGAATATGTAGTTCCCCTCAATCTTAAATCATTGCTCATCCTTGAGTAATGACAAATAAAAATTAATTCTATGTAAGTGAAGATAATTAAAGTAAATAAGTAATACAATGTAAGATTCTTAGCCCTCAGAGTTGCTTCCTTCATTTCACATTTAAATTTATTATCAACCAATTTATAGATCTACTTTTCTAGTGTGTGTGTGTGTGTGTGTGTGTGTGGGGGGGGGGGGGGGGGGGGGGTAGATTATGGCAAAACACTTTTAATTCATCCTAGTTATATTATTGTAAGATCATCAAACCTAGTTAACAATTTCATAAGCTACTTTATTGAAACTTTAAAATCATACTAGTATGCTAAACAATAAGTAACATATGATTCTTTTCATACATGCATATAAATACTTTATGAGGATTGTTGCACTTACTTTCTCTTTTTTTACTTTGTTCTTAAATTTTATTCATTCCTGTTGATAGTGATGCTAATATTTATGATAAATATTTTAAGTTACTCAACATTATCACTAATTAGAGTAGTATTGCATACTCATGCCTAATGTTACTAATTTATGCATAGGTACAAATGGAGCCTTTTTTACTTTTCTCTTCAAAGTCATTGAAGCCTTTTGATATGAATGTCAATATTTGTGATGAAGACATCAAGTCACTCAGTATTTTTACTAATTAGAACAATATTACATACTCATATCTTATGTTACTATTATACACAAGAGTACATATGGGACACATACTCATGTTTAGTTACTAAGTAACAAGGAAATAGAGTACTCTCTTATTGTTATGACTTTGTAAGGGTGTCAAAACTCATAGTTAATTGACATAGTCACAAAATCTAGTTAAGTAATGATCTCTCGTCCAATGTAACTCCATAAATATATGGGACATTCAAGTAATAAAGTGAACATGAGTCTAGATATTGATCATGCAAAAATTGTTTTGACAATTCAATTAATCAACACTAAACTAACAACTATAAAAGTTGAATAGATATACTTGGACTCTAGGGTTGGCACACTTACTTGTGCATGGTGATGTTTCTCAGTATTTGGTCAATAATGTATTTGATTGTTGGTTGAATGATTGAGTATTTTGAAAATACCAACATGCCAAAGTGGCATATCATTCCATGTAAGGTTCATTATTATATCTCCATGTAGGTATTATGTCAATTTCTCTTGAAGATTACTTCAAATATGTCCTTTTATTCTTAAATCTCTAATTGTCTCAATGACTTAATATAATGTAATACTAATTTTATTTGTACTTTTGACTTTATAAGTTTCATACTCATGATAATTAAACATATATCTTCCCATGAATTTCACCCATAAAATTCATATAAGCATGAATGATTCACTAGATTATTACCGCCATATAAGGCCCCCCACCTTGTACCATGTGATATACATGTCACCATTTATCACGGTCAACACATGAATTCTACATTATGGTGAAACTTCTACTAATATAGTCTACTTAACCCCCACATTATTCTAAAGTTAGTTCTTCTAGATAATATATAATGAATTAATTTTTAATGTGTTCGTATTTTTGGCTTGAAGAGTACCGTACTCATAATGTTTAACATACCATAACTCTAAGTTTTCATATGTTAGTTTTTTCATATATTAAGATTAGAAGAGATGTTACTTTCTTTTATTTGAATTACATCAGTGTATTTTATGACTTATTTATCAACATTCACCATAACTAATACACATAAGTTGATGCATTCATGAAAATATTAATTTTTAATTGTAAATTGCATCTATATCAATCAACATTCAAATAAGATATTAATAAAAACATAAACTCATAAATTCAAATATTTATCATAACATAATACATTTCCAACCCAATAATTTAATTTATCTAAAAATTAGGGATAAAATCATATGAGGTGTTGGAAGGGATCTTATGGATTTTAGGGCTACTAATGTATACCTAAACTAATTTCTAAGTATAAAATCCTAATTCCAATCAATATTGCTTGTTACTCACCTTGAATTTGTCTTTTATTTGGGTTGATGATGCATCCATCACCTAGGACTTGCATGTATCATTTCCCCTTGTACCCTATCTTCTTTTTTTCTCTAAATGTAGCTTTTATACTTCAGGGATCCATATGACATTTTAAGTTGGAAATAGTGTCATGGAATTGAGGTTGTGACTTTGTCATCTCTTTAGATCACTTGAGCTTTCTATAACATAAATATCATAACATAATTGATATTTAATACTTAAGTTTTCTATAATACAAAGCTTTCTATAACACAAACTCATACTGCTAGGAATAATCGTTGTCTTAATCTAGACTTTTTGAGTAAAATATCATAGTGGTGTGATTGTCACAACTAAATTAGATACTCTCTATAATACAAAGTCATAACAATAGGAATTGGTCATGACTTTGATCTTATCATATTGAACAAAATGTCTTGGCATTGGGATTTGCTGCAACTAAGTCAAATTTGATAATATTAAGTTGTAGTGCTAAATATAATCATGGCTTTGATATTTTGTCTTTGAAGCAAAAAGTTATGACATTAGAAAAAATCATGACTAGGGTAATTTCTCTCAGGTATGAAAAGTCAGCAAATAATAGTGATAAGACCTCTTGATATTTTGGCAATATCTTGAATAAGTTGCAGCTATAAAATATGTCATGACTACTTATACCATTGAAGTAATTTGCTAACAAGACACAAAAATAGTGTCGTGGCCATTTAGAGATTTAGAGCTAGTGTGACTGCTATTATGATTTTGTTATGCTACCTAATTTTATCAGTTAGGTGATCCCAAAAGCTCATCAAGTAGAGTATATTTTTAATAGAGATTGTTAAGTATAAAAGTCATACAAATAATAAAGAGGACTTTTGTCAAAATATTGATCTTAGTGATATTATATTGGTAGTTTAGTTATTCAACTGTGAGATAACCTATTTCTAGTAGAATAAATATTTAAATTGTTAGAGAAACTTAGGTCTATGAGTTTATTAATTTAATTTATGTGATATTTGTTTAAATTTGTTCGAATTATATTATGTCAAGACATATAATATAGGTTTAGGAAATGTATACTATATTTTTTCTTTAATAGATTACATGGTGATTGTCACCATTGAGTCCATCCCAATTATAGTTCTCTCATAATTATCTCTTGGTACATCACTACCAAGATAATAAATCATATATGTGTGATAGCCATTTGTAATTTCGTGCCTTTTAGGCAACTTTATCAACTTTTCTTAATAGTTATTTCGTATGGACACTTTTATTCTCTATCCTTATGTATCATAATGACCAAGGCTTTATATGATTTATAAATTTTTCTACTTTTGGCTTCATAAGCATCATACTCACATAATTAATATGTATTTCTTTTAAGTTTCACCGATTAGAACTATACTAGTGAGAGCAACTCACAAGGGTTGTCACTAGCTTGCAAGTCACAACATATTCACATATATCCCAAGGATTGCCTATTACCATTCTCATTAGTAATAATGAAACTCGCACACTAAAGGTGAGAACCTAAAAAAATATTTTATATAGCATTCAATCCATTTGAGAATTAGTTCTTTAAAAATTTGCATAATGGATTGATATGTATAAATAAAAATATTCACACTTTTGGCTTTGTAATTACCATACTTATAATGATTAACATACCACTTGATGATAATCTTATAATCTACTATAAAATTCTAGTTTAAGTTCTATTTAATCACTCATCTATTAATATCCATAATATAAATAAAAATCAAACACATTCATTAATAAAAAAATAATTATCGCATCACATAAATCTATTTAAATAAGCCATAAATCACATAATAATTTGGTAAAAATTTCAAATCTTCCCTAAAGATGGGAGATGTAAGAAAGCACCCCCCCCCCCCCCCCCCCCCAACTCTAGGGATTGCATTAAATTTTGCATCCCTTACTTGATTATGGAACCCTTGGGGAGTACAAAATTTACTCCTATGATTTAGTAGATGTGTAATGACTTTTTTGTTGCATAGATGGAGAGGAAGAAGAATGAGATTTCTTTTGATTTTTTTATCTTTTACTTTTATAATAAGCCAAATATATATTACTCTAAGCTAGAAGTCATAAATTTTAGAAGAAGTAATAACTTTGGTATTCATCTTTTGAGTTTCATGTCGTGACTTTGAAAAATAATTATGACTCTAAAATATATTATAATCTTTCTATAACACAAAGTCATGGTACAAGGTAATAACCATGAATTATGCCTAAATTCTATATAACACAAAGATGTGACACTATGAAGTTGCTACAGCTTCATGCACCTATTTTATTTTTCTTCATAAGGGCCATAGTGCTAGTAAAAGTCATGATGTGGTGAAGGACCTATCATATTATTATATGGTTGTGATACTATGAAAGAGCCATGAAATTAGTTTTTCTTTCTTGTTCATTAAATGACCATGATGCTAGAAAATAATGATGACACTAATAAGGGTTATCTCGTGTATCCTATGGTCATGGAGTATGAAATGATCGAAACACAAAATTTATCTCTCATATATCTCAAGTGTCCATGATACTATTAGTGGCCACAATAATAAACTTTACTTTTCTCATATATCATCTCATCACGGCACTATAAGGAAGCCATGATACTATCAATTAGCCCATATATAAAATCACAACTTTTCTTTCATTTTAGGATAAGAGTTACATCCTTGGAAAATTACTATAATAGAGTAATATTCTTTATGATATTTAGTGTCATAAAAGTCATGGTACTAAATAATTTCCACAACTTTGATATGAGTAGTTTTGGTTTTATAACTTTGTATAGCTCAAATGTCATGACTCTGACTTAAGAATATTGAGCCATAAAAATAAAGTCATAGTACTAGGACATGGTCGTGACTTTTAGCACTAGTTGGGCACTTAGTTATTGTGACATAAAATTAATATTATAGCCGTGTAAATTTTATGAGATAAGTATGGTTGAGACTCCATAATAATATCACAACCAATTATGTAGAGTTTTGGTTAAGAATGGATGCCAAAATTATGCAAGACACTATATTCCACCCCCTCATCTCAACACCTCCAAAACCTATCAATTTTATAACTATTCATCAAAACTTATCAAAATTCCCAAGTCATGAAATAAATCCATAATTCCACCATTTTCATGCATATACTATTGAAAATGGTTTATACTAAAAACCTTTATGAATATTTTTCTGATTAGTATCTTTTTTTAGCAAAAAAAAATTTTGATAAGCTGAATTGTTAAAAATAATTGTCTTTTATTCTAATTATAGATGATTCGATGCGTTGAGATTAGCTTTTACATAGAAGATCAAATCATCGATACTCTTCAAATATAAGTTTGTTCATAATCTAAATTAAATTAAATACCCTATCAATAAGATCATAGCCCTAGATTTTAGTGAGTATATCTTGACTATGATGAATAATATAATTTTAATTTCTAGTGATACTACACTTGAGTATATTGAATGGTATAAATATGGTGTAATAATTTTTATACTAACTTTTAAAATGAAATATACCATAGTTATTATAATTATTATTACTCTTATTCTTGAGATAATTATTATTTGTGTATATTTGTTAATAATTATTTAGATTCATAAAGGGTAGAGTCTAAAAATAAATTTTAGAACTCAATGAATTGGATAATTTTATCAATCACATGATGAATATTAAGTACTGATGGAATTCATATTTTGTCAAAAGAATTGATGATATCCCCTTGAGGAAACTTATAAGTTATGATATTGTCAAATCATACATATGAATTTTGATCCACCAATTCAAATAAGTTAAGCAGAAAATATTAAGGAAATAATTAGAGGTTTATTGAATTAGATTATCAATAATATGATTCAATTAATGGGTATCTTTAATCTTAACACGAGAAGTTTAATTTATGATAAGTAACAATGACATAATGTATTTAGAATAAGTGAGGGAATAAATAGTAGTATGAATTATAATTAAAGTAAATTATTATGCAAAATAATTTACATTGGAAACTTAAAATCTTATTCGAGCCAAAGTCCTTTCCATAGCCTTATCTAGAAGCGATAAAAAAAATCTTACAATTTTTTATTTATATGAATATACATAATAAGAATAATTAATTTAATTGTAATCTAAATAATTTGACTTAATAATTAATTGAATAAAATTAATTTTATATGCATTAAATTAATTATAATCATGTATATTTATATTTTAAATAAATAGATTCTATTTTTAAAGTATACAAAAATTGAACTGATTGAATTAATATATATATTAATGTTCAATTTTAAGAGATAAAAAAATAAAAGACATTGGTTTAACGATGCTAACCCCATTATAGCATCATCAATTTTGCAAAAACATTCTAGAATAGAAGTGATATAGGAGATGTCCTCCAAGCTGAGCTTAGTTTTAGGTAAGTTTATTCCCGCAATACTTAAAAATAAACTACATTAAAACAATCATAATCCTCAAACAAATATCAAAAAATTTTTTGAGTTCCTAAATCCCTAATAATGGTATAAAAGGGAATTATCATGATATTAGTGGGTGGATGAATTAGTTTTTAAATATTGTTTAAAAATATATAGTTGCCTAACCTAAACAATGGAAATTTAGCATATGTTGCCTAACCTAAACAATGGCAATTTAGCATATGTTTCCCAAGTTGAATAACCCAACTATGTATGTGAATATTATGGTTGATTTCTTTTAATCTTGGGATATATTTTGCAATATTTTTGTGTGTTTATTGCACATAAGGTTTTAAATTTTAATATCATTGATTTTCTATTACATTAGTGAATGAGATGGTGGTGGACATGAATTACAAAAGTAGTTATAGTACTTGATGAAGGTATTTATGAATGTAGTCATTGCCAATGGTAGTGCCAGTGACATTTATAGTTATTGATGATGGTGACTATGGAAGAAACCATGGCCAATGGCATTGCTAGTGATATTTACAATTGTCATCAATGCTGATTATGGAAGCATCCATGAAAAATGGAAATGCTGGTGATATTTGTGGTTGTCGATGATGATCATATCTAATGGTGGAAGCATTAGATATTTACAATCATCATACTATACATTATATTCAAAGCCAACGATGACATATGTGATGGTTTACATATCTAATGGTGGAAGCATCGAAGGTGCTTGCAACCAGTGGTAATAAAGATGATGGATCTCATGATAGTAATAACTAGCAATTGTAGTACTCACAGTGGAAGACAATGATAGTGGCTGAGCACAACCAAAATCCTAAATCTTTTAGAAAATACTAGGATAGATTCCATTCCTTGTTACTATGGACTTTGTCCCAATCACATGTAACTAAACTAGGTAGATTTGCCTGGTTTAAGGTGCCTTTTATGAGTGAGGCTTCCTATAACCTACATAGTTGAGGTATTTTTGACAGATGAATATGCATGATGCTTAGTCATCACATATCTATGGCTTGATAATATATGTGGTATGATAGCATATGTGGCGTGGTATTATATGTGGCATGATAATATTTGTGGAATGGTCTAAAGTGTATTTTTTTAGTTGAAATATACACATAATTATTTTTAAATTAAAAACCCTTGAATTTTAAAAAATATAAATTAAGTGGGTCATGGAGTTCATTAATTCTATTGAATCCCATACTCTATATCACTGATTTGAAAGTTATACAAGTTAGTTAGAATGTTGGCCTTGGTGTCTTCTCCTAATTAGATAAATATACATGTACATATACTTAGCACAAACTTCCACAAAGGTAATTATATGGATTGATTAAATGAGTTACTTCTCCATTTGAAGGATTCATCAAGAGTTGATTGATTTAAAATTAGGTGATAGTTCATACTTAGTTATAAATAATAGCATCCTTTCTACTAAGTCACTATTGTTATTTATAGGACCAAAGATAATGCATTAATTTAATCTGGTTTGGCACAATTACTACCTAGATAATAAAAATAATAGGAATTGACCTATCTGAATAAAAAATAAATAGTAGATATCATACCATCGAGGCATACCACTTATGGTGTATTTGACTGATTACAAATTCATTGGAAAATTATTTGAGGGAATCAATTCTCATAATAGAATTCAAACTAATAATGCTCATTAAAATTTTTTTAGGAAAATATCTTTCAACCCACTAGCCACAATTCTCAAAGAGAATAAACTGGATCGAACTAATTACATAAACTAGAAAAAAAATATTGACATTGTCCCGACTATTGAGAACTAAAAATTTGTACTCATAGAACTATGCCTAGATAAACCTCAACAAGGGCCGATCAATGAGGAAGTCACAAACTTTAGGAAAAATGGGGTGAAAGCTAATAATTAAGATGTCTAGATGTTATATTTTGGCTTCCATGTCAAATGTACTCTAGCCTCAATATCAATTCATAGCTACTACCTATAACATGATGTCTAATCTCAAAAAAATATTTGATAATGAGACTAATTCTTCCAGGCAGCAAGCCATGAAAGATCTAATGAATATTATAATGGTTGAAAATATCCTTGTGAGAGATCATATTCTCAAGATGATTAGTCTTATGAATGAACTAGAGATCTTTGGTGCTGAGATTGATGTGGACTTTTAGATTGATATTATTCTTCAATCTCTAACAAACTCCTATAAGCAATTTTCCTGAATTTCAATATGAATAAGTTTAATTGGAATTTAGTGAAATTGTTCAAGGAATTGGTATATGCTAATTATATTATCAGAAAATCAACTGGAGTATTTGTAGCTAAAAGAATTTCATCTAAACCATAAAAAAATAAGAAGAATAAATTTCAAAAGCATGCCCACATCTCATTAACAGCTCCTAAGACACATGTGGGAGTCAAAAAAACCAAAAAAAATGTTTTCACTACAAGTAGTAAGGACACTAGAAGAAGTCATGTTTAATTTATCTTAGCAAAGTGAACAATTAGGGTAAGTCTCAATTACTAGTGGTTGAAACATATTTAGTAGTGATATCTATAGATACATGGTGTATAGATATAGACTTCACTAATCATGTCTGCAATTCTTTATAGTAGTTCCAAGAAACTATACAATTTAGTAATGTTGAGATTAATCTTCACATGGGAAATAGTACCAAGGTGATAGCTATTACAGTGAGAGTTTTCAAACTTTAGTTTGAGAGAAATAATATTTCAATTTTAAAAATTGTCTTTATGTACCTTCAATAAGAAGAAATTTGATTTTAATCTGTATTTTAATAAGAGATGTATTCTCTCTTTTATTCAATGATTTGGTAATAATTTACTTGAATAAAAGAATTATCCGTTCTGGTACATTGAAAATCTTTATATTATTAAAATTATTTCTACTCTACCACAATAATGTGAGTCAAATAGCATCAATTTCTTACCATAGTAGCAAAAATACCCTTTTGAAATGAATAAGACTATCTCTAGTACTTACACCAAGTCATATAAATCTAAAATGGCTTTTGAGACTTGTTAAAAATGGACCTTTGGGTTCATGAAAAGTAGAAATACTTTTAGCATGCGAGTCCTACTTAGAAGGAAAGATGACTAAGCGACCCTATGTAGCCAAAGGCTATAGAGCCAAATAGGTACTCTAGTTAGCTAATTCTAATTTATATGGACCCAAGTAAGAAATATTTTTGAGTACTTCATCACTTCCATTGATATTACTCAAGATATGCATATATTTATTTGATGCATCATATGTTTGGTGCCTTTGGAAAATTCAAAGAGTATAAGATGGAAATATAGAAACATCATAATAAATATATCAAAACATTACAATCTGATCATGGTGGAGAGTACCTCTTTAGAGAGTTTACGGACTACTTGTTAAATCAAAGGATCACATCCTAATTATCTACACCTTGCACTCTGTAGTAGAATGATGTGTCAAAAAGAAGAAATAGGATTCTTATGGACATGGTGAGGTTAATGATAAGTTATTCGGATATGTCTGATTCCTTCTTTAGATATGTGTTAGAAATAATAGCTTATGTTTTGAACTTGATTCCATCTAAATCAATACTTGAGACTCCAATCAAATTATGGACTTGGCATAAGCTTTGTCTGAAACACCTTCATTTGTGGGGTTTCCTAGTACATGTGCCAAAAGGAAAGACAAATAAGCTAGAAACAAAAATAAATGTTTATTTCTTTGTGAGATACCCTAGAGGAGTATAAGATAATTTGTTGTATCATCCGAAGGATTATGTCATTATTAGTACTAATGTCTGATTCCTAGAAAATGGCTATAGCAAACTACAAACCTGAAAGTAAAATTATTCTAGAAATGTAAAAAGAAAATAAGCCTATCCATGCTCTTCAATTATGGAGGGAACACCACATGGTGACATCTTGGATGCCTCATTACCTCATCATAATAAAAGAACTATTTATGATGACATGGATATTGAACCTTGTGATCTTCTCATTGATATGTTAGTAGTATAACTAGAAAAAAATGATCATAATAATTCATATGGATCAGTATCTAAATAGCATGTCAGTGAAAACATACAACCAAGAGGAGTGCCTCATCGTAGTGGAAGGTTATTCATCAATTAACATGGTATACACTCTTAGGTGAGTCTTATGATAGAATTCCTAATGAGCTAGATATTGATCTTGAAAACTATGATGAAGTACTTCAAGATAAAAGATGCATAATGATGGCAAAGAGCTATGGAATCAAAAATATGGTCAATGTAATCAAATAATGTCTAGGATCTTATAGGACCATTTGAGGGGATAGAACTCATAAAATATAGGTAGATCTATAAGAAAAAAAGATGGATTAGATAGTAATGTTGAGACTTATAAAGCTAATTTTTATAATTTTGTATCTATGTATATATAGTGATTATGTTGAATATAATATCAATAGATTGTACATAACACAGCACAACATCCCAAGCACAAGAACATAATCACAACTACAACAAACACTAACTTTAATGTAGTTCACTAGCTGTTCAATATGACTAGCTATGTCTACCAAAAAAATACATAGTGATTGCAGATTTATTAACCCAAATATTTTAGTAGATAATTAAGAAGATAGAAGAATGACAGAATGCATATTTGTGATTATGGAAGGGTTCTACAAAAATCAGAATGGATTAGATCTTTAGTGGGACCTCCATTATTGTCCTAATGCTACGTATCCAATCTCTCAACATATTAGTATGTGTACCTATAAATAAAATAGAGAAACAAAATAAAGAAACAAAATAGAGGGTTAAAGAAATAAATAACAAAATAAATTTTATACTATAATAGGCTTGTAGCAAAAATTTTTACTTAAAAATAAAGAATTAGGAATGAGAAAACCTTTTTACCGATAGCCATAGCCATGCTAAAGTCAATTCATATTCTCTTTGCTATTACAACTCATTATGGCTATGAGATTTGACAAATAAATATGAAGAATATATTTTTGAATGAAGATCTCAAAGAATATATCTATATGATGCAGCCACATATTTTTAAAGAGAAAGGCCAAGAACACATGTTCAAGTTGAATAAGTCCATTTGTGGACTAAAATAAACATATAGGTCTTGGAATACTCATTTTGATCAAGTCATTAAATCTTATGGGTTTGATCAATGTTAAGATGAGTATTATGTATAAATAAAGAGAGGTGCTAATATCATGATATTCATGATATTATATATTAATGATATATTGCTCATTGGCAATGATGTGGGCTCATTATATTTAGTTAAAGTCTGGTTATCCAATAATTTCATTATGATAGACTTAGGACAAGCATCTCACATTCTTTGAATCAAGCTTTTGTTAGATCGCAAGTGAAGAATATTGGGTTTATCTCAAACTTTTTATATCGATTAGATATTGACTTAATTCAGCATATAAGATTACAAGAAAGGTTTTCTCCCTTTTAGATATTAAATTGCTCTATTAAATACATAGTGTCCCAAAACATCTAGAGAGAAAAAAGATGAAGGTAGTTCCTTTTCCAGTTGTAGTAGGAAGCCTCATGTATGCGATGCTTTACACTAGACATAATATATGTTATAATGTTGGCATGGTAAGTAGATATCACCCTAACCCATGATCAAGACAAGAGCATTGGATAGTGTTGCAATACATAATCAAGTACCTAAAAAGGACTAGAGATTATATGTTAGTATACTAAAAAAACAATCTTGTACCTATAGGGTACACAGATTTGAATTTCCAATTGGATGAGTATTTGAGAAAATCCACCTTTGACAATGTGTTTACCTTTGGAAGTGGAGCCAAAAGTTGGAAAAGTATCAAACAATTTTATATTACTAATTCCACCATGGAAGCTGAATATGTGATAACTCTGGAAGTAGCTAAGGAGGCGGAAAAACTTCCTAACAGATCTAGATGTTATTTTTTGTCTTATTTCTTATTATACTTTACGATAATAATAGTGGACTTGTTGTAGATTCGAAGAAACCTAGAATCCACGTAAGTGTTGAACACATCAAGCACAAATATTATTGAATAAGAGATATTATGAAAAGAGAGAATATGGTGGTGACAAACGTCGTGTCGATAGCAACATGAAATATCCTTTTATGACGAGTCTTTCATCTAATGAATTTGACATACATGTGGAAGGGATAGAAGTCATACATCTAATACCATGGCTTTAATCTAAGTGAGAGATTATTGAAACTAATTTATACTAAAAGCCATTTATGAATGTTTTCCTAATTAACATCCTTTTTATTTTAATAAAAAAATTTTTTAATACCTGAATGGTTAAAAATACTTTTGTCTTTTATTCCAATTGTGGATAATTTGGTGTGTGAAGTTTAACTTATGCATAGAAGATCAAAACATCTATACTCATTGAATATAAGTTTATTCATAATCTAGATAGAATTGAACACCCTATCGATAAGATTATAGCATTAGATTTCAGTAAGTCTATCTTCACTATGATGAATAATAAAATGCTAGTCTCTAGTGCTAGTACACTTGAGTGCATTGAATGGGACAAATATGATGTAATAATTTTGTACTAACTTGTAAAATAAAATACATTATAGTTATTATAATCACTCTTACTCATTTTCTTAAAGTAATTTTGCATATGTTTATTAATATTTTTTTTGATTCATAAAGAGTAGAGTCTAAAATTAAATTTAGAACTCTATGAATTAGACTACTTTATCAATCATATGGTGAATATCAATTACTAAAAGAATCCAAGTCTTTTGATAATATCTCTTGAGAAAGTTTATAAGTTTTGATATTGTCAAATCTTATAGGTAGATTCTGATTCGACAATTCAAATAAGTTAAGTTGGATGTATAAAAAAAATAGTTAAAAATTAATTGAATTAAATTTTAATAATTTGATTCAATCAATGCGTATTAAATAATCTTAACGTAGAGAGTTTAATTTATGATAAATAACAATGTCTTAATATATTTAGAATAAGTGAGGGAGTGCAATTATAATTATATAGTAGTATGAATTATAATCAATATAAATTATTATGCAAAATAATTGACATTGAAAGCTTGAGATTTTATTTGGGCCGGAATCCCTTGCATAGCTTTATCTAGAAGCAATAAAAGAAGTCTTATGTTTTTTATTTATTTGAAATGTATGTATATACATAATAAGAATAATAATTTAATTGTAATCTAATTAACTTGTTTTGGTAATTAAATCAAATAAATTTTATATGCATTAAATTAAGTATAATTATGTATATTTATATTTTAAATAAATAGATTATATTTTTAAATATTAAAAGAACTTGAATGAATATATTAATGTTTAGTTTTGGTTTTGAGAGATATAAAAACAAAAGACATTGGTTTGACAATACTAACCCCTCTATAGGATCATCATCTTCACAAAAATATTTTGGAATAGAGGAAATATGGGAGAAGTCCTTTTATCCAAGCTTAGTTTAAGGTAAGTTTCTTTTGTAATGTTTACAAATGAAACTATATTAAAACAATCACAATTTTGAAGCAAATATTGATAAATCTTTTGAGTTCCCAAATCCCTAACATATACATCATCATGAACTACCAAATATATAAAAATATTTAGTAGTTTGAATATGAAATAAACTATCATACTAAAATCATTGTTCATCTCTAAGTAATAATTTCTCCCTCCAAAAAAATTCTTTAATATTTATAAAAATTCTATGCCCAAATTTGAGTGTCTTGTAATCTAAATAGTGCTTCAAGAGGACATATTGATGATCATGATAGGTTTTGAGTTTCTATACTTGTGGTTCATTTGATGTGTATATTCATTCATGTGGTAACTATAGATATTTATTATATCACACATACAAAAAAAAATTCCTTGGGTTATATTCCAAATAGTGTTGGTTTAACTTTCTTAGTTAGATTTTCAAAACCTATTTTTTTCTATCTTTGATTTTTAATGTCTATGCTAGCTTCTCAGTATACTATTTTACCACCTTATTAGTTTATTCATTTTGATCTTTCTTTAGTCACACTTGTTCTTTGAGGCTGTTATGTAATAGATGTAGAAAATTTTTTTTCAAGAAGGTGCGATTTGAGCTCCTGAAGAAGAAGGTGCGATCTGAGCTCAATCTCAAGCAAAAATGGATAATTCAAATTTATTGTTCAACAAAAAATCGTTTATTTTCATTAACAAGGAGACTGTGCTCCTGTTTCCGATATTTGTCGCTAAAGATTCAGCCCCGGCAGTGCTGCTTATAGAAAATGAGTTTCTGAAGCTTGCTGAACCATTCAAGCTTACATTAATCGGGAAGTTCTCCCATGGCAAGCCGAGCTACGAGAAAATTTATGCATTTATTGCGGCGTTAAAGGTAAAACAAGTTGTGAAGATTGTTATATACAACAGGAGACATGTGCTCTTCCAACTCAAGGAAAAAGACGACTTCCTAAGGCTATGGATGCGAGAGCAGTGGATAGTTGCTGGATACCCCATGTGAATACTTAAGTGGTCGCATGATTTCTCCCCAGCTGCAGAACATGCCCAAGCTCTGGTATGGTTCTCACTCCCATGACTCCCCATTCATCTTCAGCAAACATTTTCTACACTTCATAGCCCTCTGTCTAGGTAAGCCGTGGCTTATTGACGAAGCCACTACCTACATGACAAGACCTAGTATGGCCCGAATCCTCATTGAGGTCAATTGCAAGGTACCTCCACCGAGTAAAATATGAGTAGGAAGCGACTTAAACCATGGATTCTGGCAGAAAATAACTCCAGAATCCTCCCCCTCTTACTGCTTAAACTGCCTCAAAATGGGGCACCTAAAAGAGGAATGCATGGTGGTCGATAGAAGGAAAAAAGAGGGTATGGCCTATGTAAGAAAGGAGAACAATGAGGGAGGAGGAAAGAAGAAAAGAGGGGGGGGGGGGGGGCAAGAAATTAAATAATAGAAATGGGGAGGGTAGAAGCTAGAGAAGAGGAAGAGGAGAATAGTGAGGGGGGGGGGGGGACTAGAGGGAGAAGAGGGGAGGATAGAGGAGGGAATCCTAAACAAGGATAAGAGAGAGGAGATTAGAAAATGGCTAGAGGAAACTCCTAAGGAGTTTGAAATGATAGAAAGAGGATGGAGGGAGGTGGAGCTTAGAGGGAGGAGAGAGGAAGAATTATCACACAAAAGCATAGAACAATACAACTGGGCAAAAGATGATTTGCTATTGGAAGAAGAAGTGGAGGCGAAAAACTAGCCATTATCCAGCAGTACCAAAGAAGATCTCATGTTGGCACATAAAGCTCCATTTGACGACATAGGGCTAAATAACCACTCAATTGGGTATGCACCAAAAAACATAGAAAATGCCTTGGAAGAAATTAGGAAACTAGAAAGAAGTTTAGAGAAATGTATTCCAAAGAGAATAGAACAAGCCCCATCGAGCTCAAGTAAGACTTCAAGAAATAAGAAAAAACATATAAATCTGAAATGCGAGTCAAAATACATAACAAGAGCCCAAACGAAATACACTTAAAATGAATAGTCTATTTTGGAATATAAGAGGAGTAGTGAACACTCCTATGATTAATAGAATTAGAAATTTAATTAAAATCCATAAAATTAAAATAGTTGCACTAGCTGAACCTATGGTAGATAAAAATCAGATAGAGAATTATAAGATGAAGATAGGTTTACATAAGGCAGTTTCAAATCAAAATGGTAAGATATGGGTTATGTGGAACAACTCTATGTACATAAAAATAATGGCAGAAAATAATCAAATTATCAGCTTTAAAATAGGAAAACACTCGGAAACTATTTATTTGGTAGTATATGCAAGTAATGGGAGGGAGATTAGGAAAATGCTTTGGCACGAAATGAATTCATTAGCAGCCAGAAAAACCCCATGGATCATAGGAGGAGATTTCAATGTGATCAGAAACATTACCGAGAAAAAAGGTGGTAGGCCTCCCAACCCGATAGCAATATCGCAATTCAACAAGGTCATTACCGGTGTTAATAGAGATAGATTATCTAGGACCAAATTTCACATGGTGTAATGACTGGAGGAAAAAAGGATCAATATGTTCGAGACTCGATCGGGTGCTAGTTAATATACAATGGCTAGATAAGATGGGCGAAATAAAGGTCCATCATTTAAGCAGAACCTGCTCAGATCATAGCCCGCTATTGATTACACTACAAAGAAATAAAATAAACCAGAAAAGGTTTATTTTCCAAAACATGTGGGGTATGCACAAGGATTTCGAGGCCGTAGTGAGAGATTCATGGGAAAAGCTGACTTTTGGTAACCCCGTGCAGATATTGGAACAAAAACTGCACGCACTACGCCAGGGTCTCAATAAATGGAATAAGGAGGTATTTGGTAATATTGTTTCAAAAATCTAGGAAGCTGAGGAGAAAGTAACAGCCTTAGAGATAGAATATGAAGTTAAACAAGATGACCCATCTAGAATGGAGCTTAGCAAAGCAAAAGCCAAATTGAGACTCAGAATGCACATGGAAGAAGTCTGTCGGAAACAAATGGCTAAAATAAATTGGCTAAAAGACGGAGATAAAAATACAAAATTTTTCAACACAATGGTAAAAATTAAAAATCAAAAAATAGGAATAAAAGGTCTCAAAGGAATCAACGAAGAGTGGTTAGAAAGAGAGGATGATATTAAAAAAGAATTAGAAGAGTTCTTCAAAGCTCATCTAAGTGGGTCAAATGTAGGTAGGAAATACACATTAATGGAAAAAATTGAAAAAAGAGTGTCAGAAGAAGATAATAAAATGCTGGTAGAAATTCCCATGGAAGTAGAAGTGAAAGAGGTAGTTTTTAATGCCAATAAAGAAAGCTCAGCAGGCCCAGATGGATGGAATTATGGATTTTTTCAAAGATGCTGGAGTATAATCAAAAAGGAAATAATTGCAACTTTAATCTGGATTTTTATGGGCGCAGAATTCTCAAAATCATGGGCTAGCTCATACATAGTTTTGATTCCCAAGAAGAATAACCCACAGAAAGGAGAAGACTATAGGCCAATTAGCCTATGTCACACAATTTATAAAATTCTAGTTAAAGTCCTCCAGAACAGACTGAGTAGGTTACTTCCTAATATCATATCACCAAAACAATCCGGTTTTATTAAAAATGGGTTGATAACGGAAAATATTAGCCTTGCATCAAAAATGATGAGGGATATAGGGTCGAAGGTGAGAGGTCATAACGTAATCATGAAGCTAGATCTGTCAAAAGCTTTTGACAGGGTCGAATGGGACATTTTGTGCTATCTAATGAGACGAATGAGATTTTCTAAATTTTGGATAGACATTATATACAAATGTATATCTAGTGCCTGGGTCAAAATTCTCATAAATGGACAAATAGGCGAAGAATTTAAATCATCTAGAGGCCTTAGGCAATGAGACCCATTATAACAAACTTGAAGGTGCAAGTCAAGAAGGGCAATATACTACCCTATAAACAACCTAAAAATACACCATTAGTATGCTGCTTAGCATATGCAGATGATCTGATTATATTTACAAATGCTAGTAGCAGATCCATGAAAAGTCTAATGGGACTTATTCAAACACTGGAAGAAGATTCAGGACAAATGCTAAATAAGACTAAATGTCATTTATGATAGCAGCTAAAATAGCAGAGGACATAGCTCAAAGGATTAAAGCAGTCACTGGTTTTGTCCAGAGTAAAGGAGCAATAATGTACCTGGGATGCCCAATCTACAAAGAAAGAATGAAGGAGGAATACTTGGAATTTATACTGGACAAGTTAAGGCAAAAGATTTCCAGATGGAAAGAGAACTTGCTAAATATGGCAGGAAAAATAACATTAATCACTCATGTGTTGCACGGATTGTTAACTTAGATCCTCATGGTGACACAACCACCAAATAGTATTATAAAGAAAATAGAAAAAGAAATGGCTAACTTCCTATGAGGAAAAAAAAAGGTAAAAATAAATTACATTGGAAAAAATGGAGGGATTTATGCATTCCAAAAGAAGAGGCAGGACTATGCTTCACTAGTCTAAATGATATAGCCAAAGCTTGGGCATGCAAAAATTATTAGAGATTAAAAGTAAATGATAACATCTGGGCATCTTACGTAAAAGCAAAATACAGGTTAGGAAACAAGCCTTTTAAAAATCTTAAAAAAGCGACTAAAAGTTGGAAATTGATGGGTAAACAATAGAGCTTAGTAGAAAAATATTCTATCCTGACCAAAAATGGATGGAAATGGATTCTAAACCCACAGGGCAACTTCACTTTAAAAAGCACCAAAGGGCTGGTTCATAGTAGAAGACCTCTACAACTTAAAGAGCTCTAGAAAAAAGATTTGCCTCAAAAGACAAATGTGCTTATGTAGAAAATATTTACTAATATCATCCCTGTAGATGAAAACATTCAAAAAAAGGCATAAAACTAGTATCCAGATGTGATTGTTGTTATCAAGAGACTGAAAGCGCAAATCACTTATTTTCAACGGGCAAGATTGCATTGAAAGTATGAAACAAATTGGAAGCTGAAGCAGAAATAGAGAAGAGTGTAGTGCCTCTGAGAAACAGATTAGAGAACTGGTCAAAAAAGCAAACAAAAAATAAAATTTTAAAATGGATAAAAAATTATTTTCCTCACATAGTGGTTTGGTATTTATGGAAAGCGAGAAACAGAAGTTGGTTTGAGAACATTGAAATGAAAGCTAAAGACATACTAGAAGAAATCAAAAAAGAAAGTGCATTCATCACTGCTTGCAGCCCAATAAAAGTTAGAACGATGGAAGTAGATGAATACAGAAGAAAAGCATGGAGCCTAGCAATCGTAACAAAGAAAACACCAGCTATTAAAATAGTTAGCTGGAACAAACCATTGCAGGGAGGCTTAGTGCTAAACACGGATGGGAGTTTCAAGAGAGAGATGGGAGAAGCATGAGGAGAAGGATTCATAAGAAATGAAGAGGGCAAAGTATTGAAAGCATTTACTTTAAGATTCACAACCCTCTCTGCACTACACGCGGAGATTAAGGCCCTGAAAAGGAGCTTGCAAATATGTAAAGAAAATAACTACCTAAACATTCAGGCACAAGTGGACTCGAAAATATTAGTGCATCTAGTACAAAGTAAGACATAATTATGGCAATTCGAAGAAGAGATCGTTAACATTTGAAAAACCTTAATAGAAATTTATAGGACAAATAAAACATATATATAGAGAAGCTAATGCACTGGCAGATAAATTAGCCGTAGAAGGAAGGAAAAAAGGAGCACAAGAATTTGAGGGGGATAGGGTATCCGATAGGTTTAAAGGTTTGATAGAACTGGACAAAATTGAATTTCCATATATCAGAATAAAAGAAACTAGAGATTAAAAAAAGGGGAGGAACCTATATACATATAAATATTGAGATGAATATCTGCCCTAAATAGGGCAGAAAATTCTACCCTAGAAAGGGCCTAAGTTTTTTGCTAATGCCTACTTACTACTGTTATAAGTCCAGGTGAAGGATTAACAGCAAAACAAGCCTCCTCGGTCCTGAGGGGAGCCTAACAAGGTGCAAAGGTTTGTAATTATTCAATTTCAATTCTGGACTTTTGTTTCTATTTCGTGCCTATACAACAGGAGGAAAACAGTCAAGGATCAAGAGAACCCAAAGCTGTAAGTGCTCTTTGTTTTTTCATGCTATAACTGTCTGCAGATAAGGAATAGCATCCTGGCTCCAAGTCATTATAAAAGGTAATTAGATTATGTAATACTATGGCCTGGGAAGTTTGTTTTGTTGGTTTTAGCTAGCCGTCGATGGAAGGAGAGCTTGGCGTGAGGAGAGGAGTGTTGAAGTTGCCATGATTTATAAATATTGGATACAATCAAAGGCAAAGGAAGCTTGGTAAAAATGCACTAAATCTAGGATGATATGCCAAACACAAGAAGATTCACTGCAAGCAGAATATGCTTGTTTTATAGTCAATACATATTCTGCTATGGTTGCTTGAAGTGCAGGGGCTGTACAATACTAGGTAGAATGACATGCTATATGATGATGATCAAATAACTTGCAAGGAAGAAGCACATGCTGGTCAGAAAGTAGATATACTCTTGTGTCCTTGGTTTTGTGTGCTTGATGTGCAGGTCAAAAGCATAATTAGGATAGGAGGAATGTGTTTAAAACAACAAAAAGGCTGGTAAAATTTCAATTAAGGCATGATTATGGATGCTGATGTGAAGGGAGCCAGCTAAAAAGTATAAGGAAAAGAGAGATAAAAGACAAAGTAGTCAAAGCATAAAGTAGTATAAACACATAATCAAAGTAAAGGGGTGCATTTAGAGAAAGGAAAAAAAGAGTCACTTCAAGCATAATGCATTTTCTCTTGTTTATTTTATCTTACTCAAGGGTGTAAAAGGGATAAGGGTAGTTCTAGACTGTAAAAATGGTATTTCTTCGTCTTCTTCTTCTTCTTTTTATTAATAAAACAAACTTTCCAAAAAAAAAGAGATGTGGAAATTTTTGTGAATATCATGCCTTCTTCTTTTATGCTAACTTTTTCCTTTTCTTACTAGATTCCCAAAGTTGATGGACTAAGTATAGCAATGGATTTGCCTTTTAATTTTTTATTGCCCTTTTCTACTTGGATCCCCAAAGTCAGACATTAAGTAAAGCCATGGCTTTATATTTAGGCTCTTGATAAACTAATTCATTATGTATTCTTAAATTCATGGCATAGGGCACATCCATGGCTTTCTTGTCAAGCTTTCCATGGTCAATTTCATTTTGTAACACCAATTTCATGACATTATGCATAGCTATAACTTTGTCTTCAAGCTTTTCTTGATCATTTTCATTCTATAACACCAAAGTAATTGCTTTGTCTTTAATTGATGCCTCCATGATTTTTATATTAGCCTTATTTTTTTTCATTGTTCCTTTAGCTTCTTTGGAGTTGTCAAGATAAGATGCCTCCAAGATTATAACTTTCAAAGAATGTTATGACCTTAAAGTAGTCATCTTCTTTCGTTTCCTCTTTTCATAACTCCAAAATATGTCATTTTCATATTTCTCATCTTTATTACTATCACAATTCCAAAGTGATTCTTTTATTTTATCTCTTTTATTTTCATCTGGCTAGTAGTATTCTACAAAATTCTTTAATATATACACTGCTCGCTCTTCACTGGCTTAGAGAAAAAACTATAGGATAAGTTTATGCCCAAGTACCTTTATTATATACTCTGAATTGGCACATCCATATCAACACTTCTACAAAATATACACTTCTACCCAACCTAAGATAAATGACCCGGATGAGCACATCCCTCTACAAAATTCTTTGGTATTATTCTGAAAAAAAAACTTATTCAGGGTAAGTTTACCGACTACCTTACTACTTTATTGTCTTTTGCTTCAAATAAAATTTCTAGGAAGAGAAATGATGACTCTAGCCTCAACTAGACACAAGGGGGTGAGGGTTATAAGAAGATAAAGAGTAAGTTAACTAATGAGCATTTTCAATGAAACAAGATCTTATTAGCTTCCAAAATGATTTTCAAGATGCTCTTTATGAGTTTTTAACATATAGTTACCCTGGGAAAACCTTTAGCCATGGTTGGTGAGAATGCTCCAATGTGTGATTAGCACATACATCATAGATCAGACATTGTTTTTCTAGGTACGAACTCATGTTATAGAAATACAATGAATAAGATTCCTTATTTAATAAGCTATCAACAAAGACATGACTATTCACTTTCAAGAAAGTAAAGAAAAGATTAATTCTTTGTACAAGTCTTAAGCATCCTGTCATTTCTTACTTTTAAAGGCTATCTTTATCTTCCTAAACTATGCTTTAAAATTTGTTTGGTTGGCCTATTAGACTCCTCATCTCATGCTAGGAAGTGTGAGATAGCTCAGAAATTATATTTGTTTCCTAAAAAATTGGATATTGATCTAGCTTGGGAAAGATAAGTACTTAATGAGCAAATGTAGTGTGTGAAGGCTCGAGACTCAAATTATATATGAATGTAGATAATGAGGAGTGATTTTCTTTCCCTCTTGGCATATATAATCCATGCTAGTTGAAGTAAAATCACAAGACACTAGCTTTTAGGTACCATATGGATTGAAATCTTAAAGGTTGAGTTGAGATCAATCCTATAGTATTTGGGTGGTGACCTACTAGCATAGAAATAGAAATGCATCAATGTGGGCACTAATACTTGTGTTCAATCACTAAGAAAAGGATTATCATTATCTAAGTCATTCCCATTGGTAGGAATCATCTAAAAATTTGCCGAAGAGAGTTTTTCACTAAACTTGAACTTGAAGGAAAAAACAAAAAAGATTAATTCATCACCTAGAAGAGAAGAGAAAAGAACCCTTATCTTTCTAGCCATTCCACTATGATACTTCACCACCTTGACAGTACCAAGTTGACTTGCAGTTCGACCCAATCTTGTGATTTCCATTGATGAAACCAACAAGGACTAAACTGATTTGATTGCTTTCATCGGCTCAACTACTCAATAGGAATAGAAAATCATTCCAACCACTTCTACTTGTGTGGGGACATTCACTCTCAAAAGTCAACAGCATAATCATCACTATAACTCCTCTCATATTGCTCAAGCCCTAGTTGCATTATTCCACCTACCTAATCCTGGTTAACTAGGGGCATAACCTAGCCATCATGTGACTTGGTTTTTTTAACTAGGATTAACAAAAAAATAGAGCAATTACACCATAAAGAGTAGTTGTGACCCGCAAGTCATATGCTGGTAACTAGTGGAAGAGTAAGAATTAAAGGTTTATGAACTACTTCAATGAATCTAAAGCACTAGTGAAACAAATTATTAAGTTATTCTCGTAGCAAAGATAAATAGCATTATAGTAAGAACTAGATTATTCATCTACATAAGATCAATTTTACATATACCCAAATGAGAAAGAAGTTAGGTTAGGTCATCTAGAAAGAAAAATTGAGTTGTAGGATTTTCTAGTTCCCTAGGGCTTTGACTTCTAATAATGAGAACTTGGAAATATAGAGCTAGCTGCTTGCTCATGTCTTACTTGTCTTGTAGCCTACTTTTGTTTAGAAAAAAAGAGTTGTTTTCTAGGATTCCACATGTATTTCATTTTATTTAAACATATGGCCTCTATCTTACAATGGTAAGACATCTTCTTCATTATCATTCCGTAGATAAGATGGTTTCTGTGAGAGATTAAAGGTATTAAGGAAAGTGAGACTAGGGATGTAATGAGGCAATAAGCTATGATATATTTATTTCCATTTTTGTATAAGGGCTTAGACATTGATGCAAGCTAATATATTGTAATCAACATCAGTTGTAGTTTGAACTAGCTTTCACTTGGCACTCAATCTTCCATTGACTTTTTTCAAAGTCTTCGGTTCAACAAGAATGGAGCACCCTTTGGATAGTCTCCAAACCTTTCTTGTGAAAAGTTGATGCACCCTCTTGTGTGAAAATTTTAATGGCTTCAGCCAAATACCCTAGGAAAAAGAAAGGAAAAGGAAAAATCTTTTTATTTAGCTAAGTGGTATTCCACTTCTTCTTTTTTAGTTCTAGTTACATCTTCAAACCTCTTTCTATAGTTAATGTCAAGCTAGTAATTACTACTCCTACTAATGGATTTCCATAACTAAATGAAAACCCATTGTTAGCTTTTCCCTTTGATCCTAATATTGAGCTACTTAGCTCCAAGTGAACCCATTATCAGTCCTAATGCTCCCACACCTATACTTCCATCAAAAGGTTATGCTGTTGATATTTCTGTATTAGTGAGAATACATCTTTACCTAAGAAAGTCATAACTAGCTGATGTGGACACAAAAGAGAAGGATGCAAAAAGGCTTAATGATTAAGCCAAGGGAAGGATGCGAACAAAGAATAATTATAAAGTACAATATGTGCAATTAATAATTTAATTTATGTTTACCAAATAATTTCAAGAGCAAAGGTTGCGATGTGAGGAGTGGATATACTGATAATTTTCTATTTTTAAAAACTACATGTTTGGAGTCAGATCAGCCTTTATGGCTAGTAGTCTTCAATTAATTCATAATCAAACATAACCCCAATGATGAGAAAACAATGAATTAAAAAAAATACACAAATGAGGGAAGTCAAGTAGGACATGATGGATTGGGCTAGCCTTTTGTATCTTTGCATTTCTTTTAGGTACTGTAAGGATTGAAATCTTTCCTAAAATGTGTGCCAAAGATGGGATTCATGGAGGAAGATAAATGAACTATGAGAGTTGCTAAAATGGTAGACATTCATACTTCTAAATAATCATTTATGTCAATTCAATATTATTAATGTCTCTTGTCTCTTGGAAAGAGAGTAGGCCATCATTTTTGGATAAGAAATGATGCACTGTACCAGTTTGGAGTTCATTGAAGTCAATATCATGAGCATCATGTTTCTAGTCTTGATCTGCGTGGTTTTGGTTATTCTCATAATATTCGCTCTATCTTCATTAAACTCATTTTATGACTAATTAGTGCAATTAGGTGATATATATGAAATTTATATAATTAGTTATAAAGAAATACATTTTCTCAAATGAAAAAAATAAGCTCAAACTCAAACAAGATATTTGTTATTCTCTTAATATTAATATTTAAATACTTTTTATTTTTTTGTTGGTATTTTATTTAACATTAACTTTCTTCTCTCTCTCCTCCCTCCCACTTCACTATCTCCTATCTATATTTTTACTATATCCATATTTTCTCTCTTTTATTTCTCCCTCCCTTTCTCTTTCTCTCTCCTTCATCAATTTCCTTCGTCTTTCTCTCTCTCTCTCTCTCTTTGATGGGGGCATGGAGTAGGGTCGTATCTAGGCCTAAACGAGATATGTAGTCCAAGTCTAATTAGGATTTTTATAATCATTAGTTATTTATTTAATTATACTTTGAAATGTGTTAGTTGGGTTTTGGAATGTATATGTTGAGTTTTTGGATGTGTTTGTTGGGTTTTGTGACATGTCTATTTGATTTTAGGATGTATCTATTGGTGCCTAAAAATAGTACCCTATGATATTAGTGGAGATGACTTTTTGAAATGGTATTGAAATTATTTTCTTTATGTTTTTTTTTGTTCTTCTTTTAAATTTAGTGTTCTTTATGATCGAGTCAAATCAATCTGGTATTAGATGACAACTTCAATCCGAGGTCAAGTTATTTCTATTTATTTCTACTTATTTTATTCTTTCAAAATTTTCATTGTCTTCATTCAAGAAAACTAAGATTTGAGATACTGCCTGCCAACAAATCTTACAACCATAAGAGGGAATTGTAGGTGCCCTAAAGATTCTTCAACGGGGTATATTTTCTTTCACTATGAAAACTCAGTTAATATTTGTGATATTTAAGTATATTTTGTTTGATTATTTAAGGTTCTAATTTATTTGATATAGCATACACACACACACACACACACATATAGTTATTCTTTTGTGACTTATGCTATAAGTGATATATATAATCAAATTACATTTTAAATTTGTGTTTGTCACATTAGCATATAGTTTATAAGTTTTCTAGTGAGTGAAATTTAAATTATATATTTAGCATGTCAAGATCTAAATGGTAGTCTAGTGTCTATTAACCATCATCATATTATAAATAAAGCACAATTTGATTCAATCACTATATTATTGAGTCTTTTAAATTCAATGTGTAGTCAATTGACTCAACGTCAATCTTTCATCAAACAAAAAACTCATGTAATCAATTAAAAATTGGTTTTCTTTTAAAATATTTGGGTGACAATATAAAAAATATGTCGAATCACTACAAATTAACTAGTTTTAACATCTATCTAATAAATTCACAAATGACTTATATCATAATCTAAGTACTTTAAACTTTAGAAGTAATTCAATTACTCAACCTCACACAAGGTTACCTACAATTGGAAACTTTCAATTCAATATAGGTAATCATTTTCAACCAGCTAGTACTTATTTGTCATTCAATTAACAATAATCTAGGCCAAATTATCTACCCAATCAATTGAGAGTGGATGTTGTAGTGCAATATTGCCATGCTAGGATAAATGGTAATTAGGGAAGAGATCAGGACAAACAATCTAGACAAATCTTTAAGGGACAAAACAAAACTTGTCAAACTTAGTATTCCTTAATTTGATGGTAAAATGGATCTTGATGCTTTCTCTAATTGGTTAATTATTATTGAAACTATTTTGATTGGTACGAGATGATTAATAATGAATGATTAGATTCGTTAAAATAAAATTAATCAATTTAGTGAAGATTTACTGACAAAATATTTTGTAGGACAAGATTAATTGAGGTGAAACTCAAATGACCCAATGTGATATGATGAAAGCAAAGTTACATGAGAAATATATTCCTATATCATATAAGAGTCATTTGTTCTCTAGCATGATTAATTTCAAACAAATGACTCTTAGTGTACCTGAGTATTTAGCTAAATTTGAGGAAGTTAGATTGAGGTATAGTGAGTTCCATTTTGAGGATCAATTTGAAGTATGCTTTAATTTTGCTAATAGAATTTTGACATTCAAAAGATTGTAAAATTGCATGCTCCACACACCATAGTGGGTGCATATAAAAAGGCCTTAGAAGTTGAGAAATTTAATAGGCCATTATCTTTCATACACACAAGCCATTATAGATTGTATTCTATGTCATCAAATGATAATATTAGGCCTAATTACAATATGAACATAAAATTGAGTTAGTGTAACTCTTTTCATGTTACTTTACCTATTGAGTCTAAGGTTAGTAATTCATCAATTTTATATCATATGTGTCTTCGCACAAGGGTTATAATGTAGCTCATTATCCTCATATGCATTAGTATTAGATGTTGAACAAAGCAATCTTGAAGATGAGGAATACCAAATTATTGATCCTTTTGATTATTATAGTGATGAAGGAGATCTTCATAAAGATTGTGATATTGATGCATATGTTGATATGGTTCAATGTGTGCTATCCACAACTATATATGATGATAATTAGAAACATTCTAATATTTTTCACACAATCATTGAAAGTTGAGATAAAAAATGTAAGGGTGGTTGATGGAGGTAGTTCAATGAATGTGGTTCCTAAAGATATTGTTAAATTATTAAATATAAAACTAGAACCACACCTACATCTTTTTAGAGTAGCATGAGTGAATTATCATACTTTTCTTATCACTCATTGACGTCTATTCTCTATTCAAATTGGGGATTATAAGAATGCAATCTATTATGATATACTATCCATGGATATTGCTCATGTTCTTTTTGGTTTCTCTTGGTTTTATTATTAACTATCATTGATTTTGATAAAGATAATGTTTTTTGTTTTAAGTACATTTATAAGTATATAATTTTTAAGACCTTCTTATCCTAAATGTCATACTAGGATGCATGATATCTCTAAACTATTTGGATGGAATTTGCATATTTTAAAATGTAAAAAGTTTGTGAGAAAGAGAGAAATGAGATTGGTATGTACTTAGCATTAATGGAAAAAGAAGTTCCAATTGATTCTTCAATTGTCAATATTTCTTTGGAAGTGAAGAATTTCTAGCTAATTTTATAGATACGGTACATAATGAGTTACCTTGTGAACTATCACTTTTAAGAGATATACAACATGCTATAAATTTAGTTCCAGATTCTCAACTACCTAACATTCCACGTTAGAAGATGAATCCTAAATATTGAGAGAGGGAGGGAGGGAGGGAGAAGAGTTAACATCTAAGAAAAATAGATCTTGGAGAATATGTGTGGATAGTAGAGTCATCAAAAAGATCACAATCAAATATAAATTTTTTATCCCGCACCTCAAGGATATGTTGGATCTCTTAATTAGTTCTAGTTAGTTCTCTAAGATAGATTATATTGGTTATCATCAAATTCATGTTAGGCTAGGTGATGAGTAGAAAAATATATTTAAAACATAAGATGCTTTGTTTGAGTAGTTAGTCATGCAGTTTGGCTTGTCTACTACTTCTAGTACTTTCATAAAAGTTATGATGCATGTTATGAATCCTTTCATTGAAAAATTTCTAGTGGTCTACTTTGATGACATATCGATTTATAGCCAATCTAAATAAGAACATTTAGAACACACCTGATAAGTTTTTCTCACTCTTATAGAGGTCAAGCTTTATGTTAATCTTTAGAAATATTATTTTATGCAATCACATGTGTTTTCCCTATGCTTTATTGTGTGTGAACATGATATTTCAGTTGATCTAGAAAAGGTTAGAGTTATTAAGGAGTAGTCTGAACTGAAAACTATCATTGTGACTCATAGTTTTTATAGTTTAGCTTCTTTCTATAGAAAATTTATCTGGGAATTTAGTGGTATTATGGCTCATATCACAAAATACTTAAAAGAAAGTTTCAATGGTTTAATGTTGTTGGCCATATATTCAAAGAAATCAAGGTCAAAATCATCAAGACACCTATTTGAGATATCCTAATTTCACCAAAGTTTTGAGTTTGCTTGTAATGCATCATATGTAGGCATTGGTGGTGTTTTTAGTTAAGAAGGCCACCTTATAGCTTTCTTTAGTGAAAAACTCAATGACACTCAAAAAATATTTTTCATATGCTAAGGAGTTTTATGTTTTAGTATGGAGTTTTCATTTTTGGAGATTTTACTTGTTACTTATTGCATTGTATTATTTTTTGGTTACCAAGCTTTAATATATTTAAACTTACAAAATAAATTGAATGTTCAACGTGCTAAGTGGGTTGAATTTTTGAATGAATATTCTTTTGTGATTAATCATCATGTTGGTATTGAAAACAAAACTATTGATGTACTTAGCTGAATAATTGTTACACTTCATCATATTAGTGCTCATATCATTGTGTTTGATAGATTTAAAAATGAGTATTCTCATGTTTTGACTTTGATATTATTTATTATGAGATTAGGAATGATAATAATAAAAAGTATGTTGACTTTCTTGTTGACAATGAATATTTTTTAAGTGACTGAATCATGCATATCTTGGTCATCATTAAGAGATTTATTAATTTGAGAGATGCATATAGTTGAATTAGCCAGACATTTTAGGAGTGATATAACTAGTGCATTGATTTAAAATAAATTTTATTGGCCCTTTCTAGAGAGTGATATTGCAGGATAGTTGCACAATGTATAACATGTCAATTAGCAAAGGGTAAGAAATAGAATACTAGATTACATAATTATTTGCACATTCCTCATAAATCTTGAAAGGATGTTAGTGTGGAATTTGTTCTTTAATTGCCCATGACTCTATTTTGGTTGTTGATTGGTTTTCTAAGATGATACATTTTATTCCATATAACAAAACTAATGTTTCTTTACATGTTGCTAAATTGTATTTTGGAGAAGTTATTAAGTTGTATGATTTGTCTTCCATCATTGTATTTGATATGACCGTAAAATTTGTTAGTTATTTTCCAAAAACTCTTTGGAATTTATTTAGAATTACTTTGAAAATTTCATCTGCTTGTCATCCTTAAACTGATGATCCAACTGGAGTTGTTAATCATAATTTGGGTGGTATGCTTAGGTGTTTGGTTAAGATAAAATAAGGTGTTTGAGATTTTATTTTAACAAAAGCGGAGTTTGCTTATAATAATTCTATATTATTCAACTAGTAAAATTTATTTTCAAATTATTAATAGGTACTAACGTGCACATTCATTGACCTTATTTTTTTACCACCTCAAATGGGTGTTTTTAAATTCATAGAAAACTTTGCAAAATACATCCTTGATTTACATGTTGAGATTAAGCAAAATATTTTTCAAAATAATGTAGAATATAACCTGATGGTTGATGTGTATTATGGATCTAAGGAATTTAATATTGGTGAATATGTCATAATTCATATTCATCCTTAAAGAGTTCCAAAAATATTTTCAAAAAAAAAAAACTTTGTGCAAGAGCCATGAGTCATGCTATCATTCATCAATTTGGTTCTAATACATATCTTCTTGATTTGCCTAATGACATAGATATTTGCCATGTTTTCAATGTAGAAGATTTGTTATCTTATCGAACCATTATTTTTAGCTTTGTTCTTTGCTCTTAGTGTGTCTGTAGTGAAACTATTTTGTTGAGATACTGGATATTATCCTAGATGATGAGTTTGTGACTTCTAAAGATGGTATTTTGAATTAATTTATTATCAAATGGCACGATCATCCTGATCTGATGCTACCCAGATACTAGAGAATGACCTATATCAATTGGATCATTTATTATTAGATTACTACATTTATTCTCATTTATTGGAGTTTATTTCTCTTCAACTCGTAGAGAATGATGAGGCATGGAGTATGCCCATAACTAGGCTTATACGAGATAGGAATTCCAAGTACAATCATGATTTTATTATTATTAGCTATTTATTTAATCATACTTTGAGATCTGTCTATTGGGTTTTGAAATGTGTTTGTTGAGTTTTGGGATGTATTTGTTAGGTTTTGGGATGTATTTATAGGGTTTTGGGATGTATTTATAGGGTTTTGGGATGTGTCTATTGGATTTTGAGTTTTGAGAAGTGTCTATTGGGTTTTGGGATGTGTCTATTGGATTTTGAGATATGCATGTTTAATTTTTGAATGTGTATGTTGGTACCTATAAATAGTTACATCTCTCTCTCTCTCTCTCTCTCTCATTCATTCCTTTCTTATTCCTTCCTCTATTATCTCTTTCTCAGGCCTATATGTCTTTCATATTTTATATCTCTCTCTCTCTCACTCTCTTAATAAATAACACATATACACGAGGAGTAATGGTGAAACAAGATATGCAACTCATATTATGAGATTAAAGCATCTCCAAGAGGCTAGCTAAACCTTCCCTTTTAGCTATTTTACATTAGACGACCCTTAAATTTTGTTCCCAAAAGGCTAGTTATCATGCTAGTTATTTCCCATTAGCACCATTTGGCTAGCTATTTATAGCTAGGGCAAAGACACAAGTTATTTTCACATTAGTTATTTTTAAAATATTTTCTCAAATTAATCCTAACCATGTACACTAAACATTTTCTAAATTTATCCTAAAAATATTTTTTTTGCATATACGTGTATAGCACAAAAAATAAAATATATTGCTACTCTTGGTTCAAATTTAAAAATTTTTAATTTCATTATTGTTTAAAATAAGATCATTATTAAAAAAATAAAAAAATTAAAATTTTGATGACGTGGCTTAACATTTTTCGTAAACAGAAATTTGAGTTTTCAATTCAGCTCAAATAATTTTATAGTTTTTTTTAAGTATAAATCATGAATTTATCCATAATTTGAAAATTATACATCAGCAGTGTGTGTGTGTGTGTGTGTGTGTGTGTGTGTGATTGTGTGTATGTAAATAATGATATAATAAATATAAATATGATCGTTGTAAAAATTAGTGTTTAAAATTTCAAATTTAAAAATTTTTAAATTTAATCAATACGACATTATGGTGATGATATAGTATTTTATATATTATTTTAAATATTATTTTATAAAGTTAGTGATAGTTATTTGGAGTTATTAGCTAAAATAGATAGCATTGTTGGAGTTAACTTAAAAAATTGAATAACTAAAATAGATGATATATTATTATAATATTTTTTAAGTAGCTATTTTAGAGAGCATTGTTGGAGATACTCTAATTCATACGATGCCACTTTTGTAAGTATTGATTCATTCCAAAACCATAATGCTAGTTCATGCCATGATAATGGTGAGTGTGTTGGGCACCATTTGTTGGATTCATTTTGAGTTTGAAAGTTTTATTGAATCTATTTTTTATGAGCACACTCTTGACTTTTATGCTAATAGCAATTTCATTGCATATGAAGAGATCAATAAAACACAATTTGATTTGTAGAGTTAGACTATGATAGTACTGACCATAATAGATATGAGATATTGGAGAGTTTCCTAATAGTACTCGTGAGATCCGTGATAGAAGTTGAAGCATGTGATATTAATGCTCACGCATGATAGCTTCTCAAAAATAAGAATGTTTCTAGAGGCTAACCCAATTGTGGACCCAATCTTCATGTTCAGTCTATTTGATCAACCATCTTCTACATTTTTGATCATCCTATTTACCATATCCATCCTTCGTAGCACGGAATGTGGATTGCAAAGACAAAGCACACAATGACACAATATTAGGGAGAGGGATGTTATTGCTTTAGTTTGCATTTTCATGGATGTGGCTTCTTGCAAGTGTTGATTTAAGTCTCCCACACAACTTAAACATTTAGCAAACTATGAATTAAAAAAATAAAAAAAAAAATACATAGACGAGGGAAATCAAGTAGGATGGGATGGATTGGGCAAGCATTGCATAAATTTATTTTCATTGCTTTCAAGTATCTTATGGTTGAGTTATCTCCAAAAACAACCTCCACAAAAGATGAAGATAAATAGTAAGATGAGTGATGCATGAAGTTTGAAATATAAATGTATGCATTACTTTTTATTTCATTCCCAATAATTTTGTAAAATGGATGAGTATTTTTCCTTCTTTTTTTTTTTTGAGAAGAGTAATGAGCAATATGGCTTAATTTATGGTTATTATTCTATAATCCATTGCAGTTGTTTCGTGTTGATTTCTACTCTAGCGCCGCGCAGACGCGGCGGAGCAGAGATACGCGCTTCCTAGCAATATTTTTCAATATTACTGACTTCTCCTTTCTCCTGGAAAGAGAGTAGCCCATCTTCCTCGCATAAGCAACGATGCAGGGTACTGTTTTGGACTCCATCGGAGTCGAGATCATGAGCATAATGTCGCCAGTCTCGATCTGCATGCTTTCGGTTGTTATCATAGTCTGCACTCTATCTTCGTCAAACCCGTTTTCCGAAAATGCTCCAGTTCCGCAGATCCGCACAGCGGCGAACCTTGTCTACGTGGAGACCTCTTCCGATTCCGCGGCAAACAAGCTGGAGGGCGCGTTGCTAAATGCGTTGGTTTTCATTGTTCTTGTTGCCTTGGTCACTTTTCTTCTGGTTCTCCTCTACTACTATAATTACATCAACTTTTTGAAGAACTACATGCGCTTCTCCGCGTTCTTTGTGCTCGGTATGTGCATATCGGAATTCAGCTACTGGGTCATCTGTTTTATCAATGTTATATTAATCTCATGATTCAAATTGAGTATAATCAATGGGCTTGTTATGCATTGACTGATAGGTTTAATCCATCTACTAATTGAGCATGTATGCTCTGTGTATTCGTTGCCATAGCTGTTAAGGATTACCAAAGCTTAAACCTTAATTGATACAGAGTTCGTCTTCTTCATGAAGAGCAGAAACGCAAGAGAGAAGAAGTTGTTCATAGAACTCAATAGAGAAGTGAAGCATGCGTATATTTCCAAAATCCTCGACAGTGCATTTACAGTGATTCATTAACATTATATTACAAGTATTAGATGGATAATAATAACCTAATATAAAGTTTATGCAACAAAATAAACAAATAAAATAGAGGTTTACAAAACACGCTAAAGTAAAGTGGCTTGGACTTCACATTTCCATTTGGCCCATGGGCTTATTTCAATTATCACTAACAATCTTTCTCTTTGTGAAATATCTTTGAGTCCAAGTAAGTCTCTGAAATGATTGTGCTTTTATGTTGGAAGGGGTTTTGTTAGGATATTATAGGCAATGACAATGATTTTTATTTAGTTTTGTTAGGATATTATGCAACAAAACTACTTGATCTTTAGTTTTGTAATAAGACAATAACATTTCTTTCTTCTCAAAGATTTATTTGATAAATTGAAATTTGAGTCATATGTTTTGTTCAACTGTGAAGAATAATATTATTGTCAATGTTAATAATAGACTTGTCACAATGAATAGTTATTGGTTTGGGATCTTTTTTATTGACATCGACAAGCAACCTTCTTAATCATTTTGTTTGAAATGTAGTTTGAGAAGTAGAAATATATTTTGCTTTAGTTGTAATGTCACAATGAGTTTTTTTTTGAGCGCCAATCCAAAATACAACAATAGTATCAAGAAAGAAAACATACTCAGTTGTATTTTTGAAATCTTATAGATAGTCATCCCAATCATTATCACAGTGTCCAAATATTTTGACATTTATGAATTTGAAATATCTCAAATCAAGATATAAAGTTCCTTTAATATATTTTAATATCCTTTTTTCCGCACCATGATACAAATAGTTTGGAGAATGTATGAATCGAGACATGATATTTATATGATATATTATATTTGGTCTTGTTGCTGAAGCATACAGAAGACTTCCAACCAAATTTTTATACATGCTTCCTTCTACTGGTCTTTCACTAGTAAATTTCAGTCTCTAATTTATTATTAATAAGGGGAAGACAAACGTATAGCTCTTTATTTTATACTTCAACAAGATGTTTTATGTTTATTTAGACTTGATTGATAGATACTTCATTAGGATTTTGGAGTATATCAATCCCTAGGAAATGATAAAAAAGACTCATCAGATATTTTATATTTTTCATCATGTTCTTCTTAAAGAGATTAATCAGTTCAACATTATTATTTGAAAAAAATAATGTCATTCACATAAAAAATAATTAATATTTCATTAACATTGTTTTTTTTGACATATGATGTGGGTTCATTCATACTTTTGTTGAATCTGTGACTTAATAGTTGTGAGTTGATTTGTATATACTAAGCATAATGTGTTTGTTTCAATCCATAAATAGTTTTGTTCAATTTATATTCATAATATTCATACATTTTCATTGTAAATTCAAGGGGTTGGTAGATATATATTTTTTCTTTTAGGTTATCATTTAAGAATGATGATTTAATGCTTAGTTGATATAGAGATTAACCTCTCTGTCTATCCAATATTATTACAAATATTACAGTCTTCATCTGAGCAATTGGACTAGAGCAATAGTTTCAAAGTAATTTGACTCAGCTTTTTGAGAGTAGCCTTTGGCTACTAATCAAACTTTAATGATGAGTTTGTTGTTACAATAAAAACTTTTTATTTTAAATGATCATTTCACCTTCACACTATTTTTTCTTTCAGGTAGTTTTACTAATATCCATGTCTAATATTTATTAATTGTTTATAGTTTTTTTTTATGGTAAGAATCTAGTTGTGATGTAGTATAATTTATTTAAAGTTGAGAGACTCTTCTATGGTGAAATTATATTGTTTATATATGTTTTCTAGAGGGGTGTAGGAGTAGAAGTGTAGAAGAAAGAGATTCAAAAGTAGGAGATGAGTTTTTTTTTTCAGATGCAATAGCAACATACTTAGGAAGATTAATGGTTTTTGTAATTTCTGAATTGATGCTAGACTTTTTTTAGGCTTACTTATGTGAATTCAAATTGATGCTTGGTTATTTGAACATATTTGCTCCAAATTGCTTATTCATCAAATAATATATCTTTTCTTATGGGAAATGTATTGGTATCTATTGTGTAGTCCATATTCCTTTGAGTTTAGATGGTTTCTAATAAGTATTCATGTAAGACTAGTGTTGTCCAATTTGATCCTCTTATGTTTTGAAATTTGAGAATAACAAAGACTTCTAAATGCTCTTAAAATATGGATATCATGTCTTTTTCCATTCCATGCTTATATAAGAGTAAGATCTTTCAGAGTAGTGGTTGAGCTTCTATTGAGCAAGTAAATTATGATATTTATCGCTTTTGCCTAGAAGTGCATGGCCAATTTTATTTCTATCAGTATTGTCTTTGTCATTTTCATCATGACTCTATTTTATTGTTTAACTATATCATTTTGCTGTAATGAGTAGGAAATAAGTAATTATCTATATGTTTTCTTATATTCATAGTATCTAACAAATTTTAGTGATAGGAATTCAATATCTCTTTTACTTTTGATGGTTTTTATAATTTTATTTAGATTGTCTCTTGATCATGCTCACAAATAAAAGAGAACACTTTATCAATTAAAAGAAAAAAGAAATTGAAAGGTAAATATTAAAATATTATTTATTTTAAGAAATTATTCTTTTTTTTTTATTTTGATGCTAAAATATATAAGGGAAAAGGGTATTTATACTAATACTAGGAAAATCATACATATTGACTAGTTATTATTTTCAACCACACAATTTTTCTAGTATTTATACTATTTTTGCAATGTAAATTTTTAGATGAAGTAGCTATACTAATTTTAGTGGGAATATCACATATAATTTTCTTTTGATTAAAGAGCTTTAAGCTTAGATAAATCAAATGACTCATTTTTCTATGTCATTGGTTTGATAGTTGTATCGCATGCATATTTAGTGTACATTCTATGTTTTTATTTATGTTTAGTGGGAAACTTTTATTTCTGGACATTTTTATCCCCTATAGGATTTTTTGTGAGTCTTCAATAATTTTTGCTCTAGTTGGTGTAGGAACTTTGACAATGCTCTTTCTATTCATAAGTAATAATGTTTTTGTTGTTTATTTTTACTTGTAAACTTATAGAGTATTGTAAGGCTACAAATAATATTTTATTTCCTAACATGTGGTTTGAGTAGTTATTATCTAAGAACCAGATATTTGGTGATAGAGAGTTAGAGAGATTTGAGATGTAGAAAAAGTTTTCTTTATTAGATTTTTCTTATGTACAGCTTGCTTCTTGAGTCTGCTTTTATATCTAGTCTTTAGTCTAGTGTTTATATATTTTATAGTTGTAGTAGTAGAACAGAGTCTTTGACTTGTACCAATAATTTTTTCCTGAGTGGTTGTTTTTCTAATATATGTTACAAGAGTAAGAAGAAAATCTCTAAGTAAAGGTTTTATGTTTGATTATAGTGGATGAACATTTACCTATGTCTCTATGTCCACTTTGATAAAAATATCTGGTAGGTCTCTTGACAGTGTACTTTATTTCTACCTAAGTCTGCCTCTAATGAGTTTGAGTTGAAATTTATCTAAAAGTTAGCTTTAGTGATGTTTTTTGCACTCCTCGGTAGTCTTTGTTCCTTAGACTTCAAGGAGCTCAGAAGCTCTTGTATTATGACCTGAGTCAAACCTTTAATCTCTTTAGTGACTACTACTATAGAATCATACTCATCAATCATGTTGATAAGCATTTTGTCTGCTAATCTTCTCTTTAAAATGTCTTTCTCATACAACTTGAGCTGATTAATAATTTCAATAAACATGGTAAAAAATAAGTTAAGAGATTAATTCTTTCATATTCAAAATTTTAAAATTTTTTCATGAAAGATTGGACTTTGATTCCTTGGTCTTTTTTATCTCATTAAAATTCTTTCTGTAATAAATTTCATGTATCTTTTTTTTAAATAATCTTATTATCTGAAAAAGATGATGTTGTTTACTCCCTATTGAATGAATAGAAGTGACTTTGCATCTATCTTATATAATTCTCTTATTTGGAGTTTTTTTCTTTTTTAATTAATGATTGAGAGATCTTCAGGTTCAATAAATCCTATATCAATCCATTTCCATCAAAGTTTAAAAAGTGAAAGCGTAAGATGGTGTATTTTTGTGTCCATGAGATGAGACATTTTTATGTTCGTGAGGTGAGGCGTAAGCCTTGAGGTATTAAAACATAAGTTTTTTGTTATAGTGTAAGGCATAAATTTTATAAATTTTAAATTGATTAAATTCCCAACTTTTATTTTATTTTTAATTTAATATTATTTGTTAATTTTATATTATCTAATTTTAATAAATTTTAATAATTTATTAAATAATTTTTTTTTAATTTGCTCTTGCCTTTGCCCCTCTCCCTCGCCCCTCGTCGCTCGTCCCTCATCCCTCATCCCTCAATGGAGCTCTATTGAGCTCTAGCGAGCTCAATCGAGCTCAACAGATCTCGCGTGGAGCTTTGTTGAGCTGATGTTTTTTATAATGCCTCACCTTGATGTGCGCGTTAAGGTATTAAAAAAATGCCTTTAAAAACTATGATTCTCTTATATCTTTGAGATATAAACAAAATTTCCATTTTCATATTCATATAGTCATAGTCCTAGTCCTAGTCCTAGTTTTCTCTTTCGAATGAAGGTATGGGTGCTGACCTTGAGCTTCCAGAGAAAACATTTATAGGAGACATGTGGAATTCAAAAGTGTAGGGACTAGATTCAAAAATTTGGGGATCTAAGTTAGGAAATGAATTTTGAGTTGGATAAGTTATGAATTTGATTGATCCAAATTGAATCCATGAGACATGATCAGTTATTTAGGATAAACAGAGAAGAAGAAGAAGAAGATCTCATCTTGCAGTAGAAGATTAGGACAAGCAGCTCTAATACCAAATGTTAAGGATTATGAAAGCTTAAATCTCCATTGATACAGAAGTTGTTTTCTACACGCGGAGAAGAAGTTTTTTAGAAAAATCAATAAAAAAAGTTATGCTTGCATAAATTTTCAAAATCCTTGACAGTGCGTTCACATTGATTCATTTATATTATATATCGCAAGTATCATATGGATGAATATGAATCTCAACTTTGTTTTTTTTTTTTTCTTGTGGATTTTTTAGGTATATTGGGCGGCTCTATTTTTCTATCAATAATCAAGCATTTCTCGATTCCCATTGACGTCGTCACCTGCGCTATCTTGTTGTTTAACTTCTCGGTGGTGGGCGTGTTATCTGTTTTTTCTGCTGCAGTTCCAATATTGTTGAGGCAGGGATATATGGTGGCCATGGGGGTGTTTGTGGCAGTGTGGTTTACTATGTTGCCCGAGTGGACTACTTGGGTTTCCTTGATAGCTCTGGCAATATATGATCTGATAGCCGTTTTAGCGCCTGGTGGACCTCTCAAGATGCTGGTGGAATTGGCCCAAAGTCGAGATGAAGAGCTGCCCGCGTTTATTTATGAAGCTCGGCCAGCCATTTCAGCTCATCATGCCTGTGATCCCAATCAGTTTCTAACTGGAGACGTGGAGTCTGGAGCTGCCGATGCTGCCAATTCAGCTGTCAACGCTGCAATTGAAGCTGGCAATTCTGGTGACAGAAACCAAGGCGAGGAGGATCTTCTTCCATTGGTAACGGTATCACCCGTTCTTGGTGATGCCCGAGAGTGGAGTTGTGCTGCGGTTGCTGCTAGAGGTGTAAAACTTGGCTTGGGAGACTTCATCTTCTACAGTGTTCTTCTTGGTCGCGCTGCCATGTACGATCTGATGACAGTCTGTGCCTGTTACCTTGCTATTGTTTCTGGCCTTGGCTGTACGCTGCTCTTGTTGTTTGTCTGGCGCCAAGCATTGCCAGCCCTCCCTATTTCCATCTCTCTGGGTGTTGTTTTTTACTTCTTCACTCGATTATTGCTGGAACCCTTTCTTCTCCCGATGGCTACCAATCTTCTGATGTTCTGAATTCTTGCATGCTACTTCTGATGAGAAGGACAAGAAGTGACTCCAAGAGGCTTCGAGCTGCCTAATCTCTATGTTATTTTCTAACGTATCTTCCAATCTTATTAAGTTAGTTTTTGATTTACATAAAAAATGAGCTTTGATGGCTTAATTACTAAGAGTTAGGCTAGTTTTGAGAGACCTCTATGCGGCTGTTAGGTTCTATCATTTGAAGAAAATCTCCAATCCAAACTTGATGCCAAAACGGTACTAATTAGAAAGTAGTTGGGAGCACATAATTCCTTTCAACTTGTAAATTATGCCCAATTGTCACCATGTTCAAGAACATAGTGTAGTGTTCTTGTTCAAGATTCATCAAACTTAGTCTCCGAGTTTTGGGGGATAAAAATGTTGATATATTGATCTTTTACATGCTCTCTTCTAAGGCTAGAGCCTTTTGCATTGGGTATTGTTCATGGTATGCAATTTTCTTGTGTGATTTTTACTTGATTTTTTTTTTTTAAGATGAAATGTTTAATTTGAGCTAAATATTGAAACTAGAGGTAAATATAATTAAATTGTGATATGAACACACACACACACACACACATATTTGATATTTTATATCTATAATTTAAAAAATGACAATTTAAAACAAAATTTGTTTGATAAAATGGTAAAATATGATTAAATAAAATAAATGAAGATTATATATATATATATCTAATTATTGATGTTTGTTTTCACATGTTTATTTATAATACATATTTAAATTATTTAAATATCATGTGATTTAAACATGCGAAGTCAAGATTATAGTCAATTTCAATCAAAAATATTTAAATTGACAAGTTATTAAAATATATTGACTATTAAAATTTTTGATAAATATATTGGCTATTAAAATATATGGGTAGAATTTATTTGAGAATTATATTGATTGAAAAAATAAAATTTATAAGGATGATCATGATTATCGGCTCAAAATCAACAATGTGATTGGGTCTTGATTGCTAGACCGAAGAGGAAATTCTGTCCAATGATTTTTTGAATCTCTAATCATTGTCTAACCTCAAATTCTTCATGACTCACATTTCGCTCACAAACAAAACAATAACATTACTCACACTATAAAATATATATTATACAAACTGTGTAATTAGAATATTAATTTTATAATATACTTACATAAAATACACAAATCATAAATTAAAGAAAACACACTGCATAATTTAAGTAAGCACACTGCATAATTTTAAGTATACAAGCTGTATAATTAAAATAATAGGTTTATACTATGTATTTCTATAAATTAATAATTAAACAACAAAGAAAATATATGTAAAAATTTAGTTTTATGAATAAACTCTCCCGTTCTAACACCTAACCAAGAGATAATGGAATGAGGGATCAACAAAGGGTGGTTCAAAATGTATGCTCGAAAACTCTCCTACATAAAGGAGAGAACACAGGTTTTTTCTAAAATGAAACTCACCCAACAGAAAAAGGAAGAAGCAACTGCAATATGCATAAACCTTGTAAAAAAACTCTCCCCCTTCAATCTTGTAATCGGCATAAAAAATAAAATAAAATACATATCTCGAATATTTTTTTTTTGTTGTAAGAGAATAACACAAGTTTTGCAAAAATGTTCTCGCATCGGCAACTTTTTTTTATTTCTAAAAATTTTTTCTATATATCATTACATGAAATTTCTAACATTTTAAAAAAAAATTTATTTTTTTTTAAATTTATATATATATATATATATATATATATATATATTATATTCTTGGTCTATCATGCATCGCTTTCTAAAAAAAAATTAGTCTACCCAATTCAGGCAGACCAGCAATATATAACTCTATATAAATTAGAATAGTCAAGAGTCATGAAACTAAAAACATATTTCAATTACCTACAATTTTTTGTTTCAGCATGCTAGGTGAGTTTGTGATGGCATAATTATGTTAAAGTAAACAATTTTTTTTTCCTTATCATTTCTATGTATGTTCATCTTCATCTAATATGCTATCTGTATTAAATTGAAAATTATTAGTAAAATTAAATATATCTTGATCAAATATATTTTCTGAATCATTCAAAATATATCAAATTATGATTCATATTGCTTCATTGCAGAAGCTAATTGTAACATGTTTAGAACGAATGAAATTCATCAACATGTTTTTAAAACTTGCTTGATTACCTCTTCACGTGTTAAAAAAAAACAAAGTTTGATGATGAAAATATACTTATCAATTGCAAAAAATAACAACGAGGATGATAAAAAAACAAAGAACAATATGAAAGAAATCTATCAATATGAAGAAAAATAATTATCACCCTCTCCCCAATTCCTTTTTAATCAAACTCAGGATAGATGTATACGACAGACTTCCATACTGGTCAATCATCTCAGTAATGATTGCAACTAAGCACATTTAAATTTAATATTTTTATGAGATCCAATGTATTAGTGATGATTTAAAAGCGTTTAAATCTATCAATATGAAGAAGAAACCTATCCAAAACAGAATTTCATATGCTAAAAGGAAATAGATATAATATAATATAGTTATATATCACAATGATATATCGATCCATATTTTCACTTGTTATTTTTCTTAAAAGATATTTTCATTTTTATTTTATTATTTTCTAAATGATGAATGCATATTTCTCAACAATATTAAGGGCATTATAGTAGTTACAATAGATCAGACAAAAAATTATAATAAATATTTCTATGATCTCATAAAGCGAGAGCATTATCTCTTCGAGCTAAGGGGCACTCTTTTTTGTGAATAGTATGATTCTTGTGATTTAATATTGTACACATACGGGTTTAAACTATGATACTATTTGGAAGTATTTTGCCTTTAGGGGGAAGTTACAATTATACAAAATTAAATAATTCAAAACACTTTTTTCCTCTTCTCTGATACATGGTTTTCTATGAGTTTGTGACTTCAAATAAAGTTGATGAAAATTTTGTTAGAAATAGGAGAATGGGAGGAATTTTATTATACGAATATCCATTAACCCCAAATTTTAAAAAGTATATATACATCCTAAGTTCCTAACTCATGAATTTTTTACATTTATACATTTTAATATATAATATTTTAATAACTTAATAATATGAAATAAAATAAAATGTTAATTGCTATATCAATTATTCACCTCAAGATATGCCATAGATGTTAATAAGTCTCATCTTGCCAATGAAGTATATGAGAAATGAGATTAATGTATTAGATGAAATACGAAGAGCAATTTGGTTAACACAATAGATAAGAGACGACTTTAGATGATCATTATTAAGATCATTATATAGTAATACTAATTATACAACTTTATAGATAGCCTAGGCTATCAATCTATATTCAACTTATGTTGGAGAATGATAAACATAGAGATGTCAAAAATGGGCCAGCCTATTGACCATTAATGAAAGAAATAGTCGATTGGTCACTGTGGGTGGCATCTGATGCCTAATATAAAGTTGATGGGGTTGCTTCCATTGATTATTATTTTTTCTTTATAAATATTTTTAAAAACAAAATAATGTGGGCTGAGGTTGGCTCTCCCTCACCCACATATATTAGTATGTGGGATGGGTCTAGTCGTCCCTCTCCCCATCTAGCATGGGCCTATCTATGATAGTACGGCCCACCCATTTTGATACATCTAGAGATGTATTATTTTCTTTTTTTTTTTGATTTCAAGGAGACAAGGGAATCTTTTAGAAAACACACATTCCTAAAACATATCTTCTACGATCCAAATAGAAAGCCCAATTAGCATTAACAAAATCTTTTAGTTGAATTGAGAAAGCCTCTGCATATCCTTTGTGTGTCACCTCTTCATTGATAGTTGTCTCTCATTTTGGGATATCATGAGCTTGGGAGTAATTAGAGGATCTTGAAATTGGGATTACTTGCATGAATACTGCATGAAACTTTGTCTATTTTATTATAGTTTAGAAATTTTTTATATTGGATAAGAAGATATACAATTATTGATAATGATCTCATAGTGATAATCTTCTAAATAACTTGGCTAGCTTATGGATGATAAAATTAGATTTTTTTTAATAATGGACCCCAATTTAGTAAGGTATGATAGGTTATTATAAACTTTATTGTGATGATTAGCTATTATAGTTACAATAGAATTTTGAAGTTGATTGGATGTATATAATACATAAGGATTTGAGATTAAGTTTGGGAATGTGTGATCAAAAAATTTGCAAATAATATGATACCATGTTGAAAACGAGAGGGAAGTGTATATCATCGAAAGAAGAAAAATAACAAAAAGGAAAAAATAACAAAAAGGAAAAAAAAAACAAAAAGGAAAAAATAACTACTAATCAAAAGATAGAAAAAAGTATTTATTCATTTACTCAAATCAAGGGTTTCAATAATAATTTGTGTTCGTTTCATACATTTACTCAAATCAAGTGCCTAGTTAGAATCAAAATGAGTGAAAATGGTGAATCAATGCATTTGATTTGTGATTTGAGCAATGCTTGATTTTTCCACTACAAATTCGTTTAAATGAAAGATAAAGTATCATGTTACATAAACTATGTTACCAACTACAACACATTTCTTAAACGAAGATTAAAATTAATCATGAGTAATCAATTTATAAAACAACATTTTGCTCTATTTTTTTTTTTTGAACACAAAGGTATTTTTTTATAGATAAAAGCTTGGCATATCATATAAATTTAATTTTGAGTTATCATTTATTTAACATTGAGTTGTTGTATATGATTGAAAATATCTTAAGTTGTTTTGAAGTTTAGAATTAATCACTAGTCCTTAATTGCTAATAGCCTACTAAGTGCTCGATTTACCTTAGAAGATAATACTAGAATTAATCACTAGTCGTTGAAATACAAAAAAAAAATAATCAACAAATTTTAAGTTGATTAATCCATAATACTTTACCACCTATTTGATTAGCTCATGCACGAATTCAATAAAGTCACATGAGAATCCAACTTGATCAAATTATTAAAATTTATTTTATTGTGTTGAAGAACTTATGACTTCGTCAAATTATTATCCTTGAACATATATTATTTTCAAAATATTTGATTCTCTAGAAGATAATACTTTTTTCTCTCCTGCTTATTTTAAAGAAAAAGTAAGCTTTAATGTTCTTATCCTTTATTTTCTTTCTTTTTCAATTGAAAAAAGAAAGCAATTTTATGTTAACAAATCAATAATATTTTTTTAAAAAATTGTATTCAACAAAATTTACTTTGTTGTGAATATGTATTCAATAATACTTGTGCCAAAACATTGCTAAAATAAAACAATTGGTTTTAAAAAAAAAGCAAAAAAAAAAAAATTAAATATTTTATATCACAATAATTTATTTAAAAATATGTTTTGTTATTTACCAAAAAAATAGTATTATTTAAAATTTTCTCCAATAAAAAATAAAGTTTTGTATGGAAATAATTTTTTTTTAAATTAAAAATCCGAATTAAAATGCTGGTTTGAAAAATATAACCAAACTAGTATGTCTGGAAATAGGGTGGCAATGGCGGTCGTTGTGAACGAGGGCCTTTAGTTTATTTCAATAGTTGTCGTTCATAATGCTGGTATTTGAAAATTTTTAAAATTCAATCGCCGGCATTGTGAACGCCTGCCTTTGATTTAAACTAAAGGTCGTTATTGTGAACAATGGCCATTGTCACCATATTTTCAAACATACTCGTTTGGTTATATTTTTCAAACCAGCATTTTAATTTGGATTTTTTATTTAAAAAGGATTATTTTCGTACAAAACTCTAAAAAATATAATAGTTGTTATGTACTAAACAATTGTTACTCCAAGTAATGGACTTACAAACACCCAATTTTCAAAATGAACTTAATAAACTTTTGGTAACTTTATTTTTTGTATCTAATTTTTATTTAATAAGAATCATGAATCATTATTTTTTTTTTCCATAGAACAAGAATATTGGCTCACAATCTCAAAAAGCATGTTTTTTTATAAAAATCAAAAAAAAATTTCACAACTACTCAATAATGAATTACCTAAGTGAACATTCAAAAATTGATCAAGGATTAGCTTTGCATTAAACTTTTATTTTCATAATATTCACATCTCTCTAAAGGTGACAAAAATATGAAAATTGGTTGGCTGGAGTGAATATCTTTCAAAATATAACTAAGTATTTGATAAGATAATAGATTATGAAGTCATTAACAAATAATAATATATCACTTAAATGACTTCATAACTTTTGAGAATGATGATAACTTTCTACTTATCTTTGGATAATAATTAATAAAAATGATCTTTTTTAATGTGATGGTTAATCATGATCTTGATTGCAACCTTATTTTTAATTTATGAAAGTAAATGAGTATGAAACATCACTTTGAATTTTAATTGATATTGATCATAATATAAATTGTGGAGTCATAATTTGTCTTCAAAATATCTTATGATATGATCCACATCGGAACCGCTTCTGCACATGATTATGGATTGAAACTTAAGCTATGGGGGAAACCTTCACAACTAGCTTTGTAGTGGAGTTAGGGATTTGGGCTTGAGTTTCTATCATTGATACTCTCATTTAGAGTTGGTGAAGTTTTGGAAAGGGCTACATAGTGCTTGATAAGGTCCAAAGTGAGAGTTGCCCAAGGATGTTTAACTTATCAAGAGGTGTGCAATGATATGACCCACATTGGTACCACACACAGGTGTGGATTGGTACTTAGCCCAAGAAACAAATCTTCATTCTTGAGCTAGCTTTAGTAGTAGAGTTATGACCTAAGGTTTGTGTATGTATTATTGGTGCTCTCATTGTGAGCTGATGCATAACATGAAAGGATTGCCTAGTGATCAATAAGGTTTAGAGTGAGAGTCATCTTATAAAAGAAAAAAACTACCTGGTGTCATGAAGAGTCTAGAGTGAGAACTATATGTTGATGTTTGGCTTATCGAGGGATGGGTAATGATATGACTTACATTGAATTTGAACACTATTGTGGATTAATACTTAAGTCAAGGGAAAATCTCCACTTTTGAGCTATCTTTTTTGGTGGAGTTTGGGCCTTGGTCTTGAGTGTCTATCATCTTGCATCACTTTTTTACTAACCAATTTGTCATCAAATTCACTATACTTCTTCTTCAAGATAGAAGAAAGCAAAATAATAGTATCAAGGTAAATTTTTATATTATGATACAGATACACATTAAAAGGACATAGTATCATAAAAAAAATGAGAAAGGTAAACCATTGTGTCACTTCATGATGAGTGTAATTGTTGCTTTTTTAAAATGAGAAAGGTAAATTTTTATTTTTTTTCTAAAAATAATAAAGTTGTGATCAAAATGACCAAGAATATATGATAAGAGAATAAATCTTTTATAGTTAGGTTGTCAAACATAATGTTTTATAAATAAAATGATAATCAATTTCTTATTATATGAAATAAGAAACTATGATTATGATAGATAACAACCTAGGGACTTTTCTTTGTGCTTCTCAACACATTTTGAGATTCTCAACAAAAAAGAGGGTATAGCATGTTGATAATAAATTTTTATAATCTTTTGTATCTTTTGTCATTCTATCAATTAATTTTTTGTTTTGTTCATAGTTTCATGATGACTAAATGAATGACGAAATTAAAATTTTTTTGTCATAGTTAGTTTAGAATATCAAGCTACTTTAGAACAATATAAATACAAGTTGATAATAATAGTTGTGTGTGTGTGTGTGTGTCATGTCCGAGCGGCATCGCATTGCTTATTTAAAGGTATCTAATGGGTCATGTCAGACCGGCATGAATTTTTTTGAGCAAAATGGGTATTATGTCAGGTTAGGCACTTTTTGTATGCTACAAAAAAGGAGGTGGCTCTTCCAAGTTAGGTCAAAAAATAGGCATGAATGGGGTATGTCTCTTTCTGCATATGCTACATGTTCCTTGTGGCACATGACACAAATCATGTGGTAGGCATGGTCTGGGTTAACAATATGACCCAAGCACAAGCCAAGCTTGAGCATGTGCCACATGGACCATTATCTATATCATGCTTGATTAGGTCATGCATGATTAAGGGCACCAACATGACCCATTACTAGGCATGTGTCACATGAAGTATATGATGATTTTGCAACATGCAAAATTATCATAGTGTTTGAGGATCATTCACTAGATAAATTTTATTGATGTAGGAGCTAAGGAATGTAACATGCAAAATTAGGTTGATCATGAAGTATATGATGATTTTGCATGACCATTTGGAATGTAGAATGAGAAAGTGGAAGAGAAATTTTCAATGCCTCGTGAAATAAAATAGATACTAAAGCCACAAAAATATTTCGTTGATGTAAACTCTTAGAGTTAGAACTTGATTGACAAAACTTAAATAGCTAATTTGGATATTAAATTTCAACTTTTATATTTAGAAAAGTTACCTAAATTAATTAAGTGATTTTTTATAGATTAACTTCATATCCACATACTTTTATCTCAAATTACTTAACTATTAATAGGAAATGATATATTTTCGAAAATAATGGATCTAGTAATAACTATCCAAATTATCTTAATAGAATATTAAATAACATACATATGAGGTAATCTAAAAAAAACATATCAAGAATTAAGAAGCATCTATATGAAATCAGAAAACTTATTGAAATTCACAATACTAATTACTACATATCATATGTTTAACTCATTTTCCAAGAAAAAAGATAAAATCTAGTCATTTAATTATTAGATTTTCATCTCTGAAAGGTATTCGAATAGTATTTGAGAGGTACAATAGAGAGATAAAGAAAAGAAGAAGAAAAATAGAACACAAAATAATTATATTTTGTAAAAATAGCAAACAATCTTTTATAAGGGATTCAATCTTCTTTTTATCTTCAAGTATATTTTATATGCATTTTGTAGCTCATTTGGTAAAAAAGAGTAAAAAAAATATAAAACAACATGAGAATATCTTAATTCTTTGTATTTTAAGAAGTTTGTATGGTGTTGCAAATAATTAAACTTCAAGTTCTATAGCATAATGATTTTTGGTGTTTTCACATGGTGATGTGCAAACTTGCTTATTCAAATAACATGTTCTTCAACTCTAGTCCAGATGTGATCTCTACTACTTAGTTTCACAAGTTCTTTTGTTTCCCAAGTTCTTATCTCCTTACAAAATTTGACAAGTAGTGCTTTCAAACTTCATTTCTAGCTTGGTTTCTATGATCTTCTAGTTCAATCCATAATGATCATACTTTCCCAATCCTCTTAACTTATTTGAAGAGTTCAAATACTTCCAAAATAAAAAAAAAATGCATAAAATAGAAATGTAATCATCCAAGACCCGTAACATATGAATTATATTAATTGTATATAATTTCTACTCAAAAGTGGCTAAGTCAAGAGAAAATCACTCTGTAAATATATACTTTTGAGTTGTAATTAATATATCTTTTTAGTCACCTCAATAAAACTTAGTCTTTGTTGCTCCATATTCAATTCCAATACATTTATTACAATAGACAATTATTTGTGAACTTTATAGTTGAATTATATAATATATAATATGCTTAGCTAGTTTTTCTTATGTTTCAGCAAAAAATACCACAAATGTTTTTAAAGAAAGTCTTTAATTTGTTCTATTTTTTTTCATTCAATTATGAATGATTTGTTGTTGAGAAGTTCAATTCAAAATGTAATAGTTGAAAAATAAAAGTTCAAAATTTAAATTTTGAATGTTTTATCATTATGACTAATTATATTCTTTAATATTCTAAAAAAATTTGTGGCAGGAATTTAAAATAACTTTGTTTTTTACATGTTCTATGCATGAATTTAAGTGTTAATTTGAAAATAGTATATTTTGAAATGAGATGAATTACAACTAAAATTGATCAAATATCATATGTTAATGATAATCTATAAATTCTTATGGAAATAGAAATATGGTCATCATTATAAGAAGGGCTAATTAAAATAAGTGAAGACATAATTGTATGTCGTCAATCATCTTTGGCTAAGACTATGACCCACATAATAAGACAAATATTTATTCTACACAAAGGTGACCATCCCATTAAGAATCATTCATTTTGTCAATAACATGTCTTTGTTCACTTTCCATAAGGATGAGGACAAATAACACATTTTCTCATGTATACAATGAATCATCTTTTAGAAAATATTCATTCACCTCACCATCCTTGACTTGCTGCAGAATTATATAATGCTTATCAATGCTAACATGCTTAAAATGTATCAATCAATTAACCTTCTACAACTATTAATAAGGCAATAGATAAATATAACTCTTCAAAAACATGAACATTCGGAAATTGGTTCTAGCTATATGAGAAATTAAATAATACAAAATAGAATTGAACTTGTAATTCTTGTTATCAAACCTTATTCACTATCAATTTTTTATGGTTTTGAACTACATACATGTAATATTAATCACCATAATTGTAAATGTTATACCTATCTAAAAGTATCTCCATATTTCCAAACAATGCACTACTATGATAATTTTTTTCCATGAGTCGAGTACTTGTTTTATTTTCTTTAGGAATACAACTTTCAAATGAAATAAAATGTCTTCCCAATTATAATGCATTATCAATCATTTGCTCTTTGTTCTATTGTGACTAACAGAAAATTTTTTTTTTGAATGATTCTTGAATGATAGATCATGGGAATTGTTCTCTTTCAGAAAGGAAGTTATTGTTCTGATTCACTTGATATGGTATTGAAGTTTAACCTATTGTTTCTTTATTATACTTTGGATGTCATTTTCTATTTTAATTTTGATTTAAAAGACAATTCTACAAGTTTTTCTATTGGACTTTGTACAATTTTTATTCATTAATTGGCATGGATATGTTAATTTCATGATATCTAATTGAGAACCAAACATGATATCATGCATATTTCTATGTTATTTGTTAAAAGTAATAAATTATGTTCAAATTATTTTTTGTTGTGTTTTAGTACAATATAAAGAAATGTGATCAATAGTGTTCACGATACTTTTGGGATTCAAACACGAGTCTAATCAAGTTATTGTGATGGTATAAAATTTGATATGTGTGATATTAAAAAACCATGGTCTTCATTATTATGATGAGTAAATTTTAGTTATAATATATTAGATCCCATGAAAATTGTTAGTTATTATAATAATATGATGGTTTTGTTTTTTAATTCCAATATTAATTGATTATTTTGATGGATGGATTGCTTTATTTTGCATTTTGTTAGCTATCTACACTAGTTATTGTTTTGGATTTGTTCATTGTATACTTCTTATGAGATACTTCAGAAATTTTTTGGCTTTCTCATTGTATTTCATTGAGAATCTAAATTTGCATAAAAAAAGTCAAGTGTAGAGTTTTATTAATATCTCATGTGGAGTTGTAGGAAGTCTTTGTGAATTTGACATTAATATCTCATGTGGAGTTAAAATTATTAATATTTCATTGTATTTCACTCTTATTAATATGTCCTCCCATCAAAAAGAGTAGTGAACTTTGATTTTTTGTGAATATAGCCTCAATTGTATGAGTTTATATATCAATATTTTGTATTTCTAGATATCCCAATCTTTCAAATCTATTATCAATTTCTTTACAATGGTGTTAGAGTTTAGTTGCTAAAGTGAAGTAAAATATGAAAGTCATGTTAAAATAATGACGAGCTTAAATAATTTTGATAATGCATTATATATATATAAAATGGAGGATTTATTGTATGTGAAATATTGATATCTACTCGTATTTACTAATGTTAAACCCTTGAATAAAGACTACGAAGGAGTGAACATAATTACATAGATAAATATGTAGTTATATTAGACAATGGATTGAAGAAAATATTTTAAATCATGTGAGTATAGAAAAAATGTTCACCTTTTATGGTTTAAATTTGAGAACCTATATTTTAAAAAGATAGGAAATAATAAAATGTATATAATGAAATAATTAATTCTTTTAAGATATCATGATGATTGTCCTATAATGAAATAAATGAACACATTCCTATGCTTGATAAACAATTATTTGTGAATGATAGGATTCAAAATTTATGGCCCCTAGACACTTTTCGTGACTCATGAGAGACTTGTAGGATATCTCTAATAAACTCTATCCTTGATGGAAAAATATCTATGAAGAATATTAGATGTAATGTTAGAAATGAAGAGATAAGGAGAAACATCATCACTCCTCTCTAGTTGATGTATTGGTAATAAAGACGAGGGGGGAGTAGCATGAAACTTTAAGTGGACCTTCATGAATGCATAGTGATGATAAATTACATATCCAAACACGCATAAAAATGTAGATTTCTAGCATTAAGTGAATAATTTTTTTATGCTCTTATATGCATATATGTGAATGCAAAATATAGATTTCTAGCATATTAAAGTGCAAAAAATATGCACACATTCACTTATACACATGAGGATACATATGCATAATAAACATTCACATGTAAACTGAGTATTTAAATTTGAAACTAGGCATTCAAAACAAACATATGAGAAAGATGGGATGGGTGCTTTGTGATGGGTGGGTGCACATTTGTCTTTTTATGCATATGTTTTAGTGGGTGATGGATGTATTGATACAATCAATAGTATGTGTTAGTGTGTTTATGTGTATGACTATATGTATGTTTATATGAATATAAGTGTTCTTATATGTTGTATATATAGAGATGTATATTTGGATACTATACATGTATACATCGATGTATGTATAATGATACTCGGTAATGCATCTATATATGTGCTTGTGCATACATGTGTGTGTATCTGGGCTAGTGCATGCATGTGTGTGTGTATGGACTAGTGCACGCATGTCTGTCTATTTGGGCTAGTGCATGCATATGTGTGTATTTAGATGTTACATACATATACATCATAGTGTGAATGAGTATATATGGTAGGGGATATAAATGTATGTATATTTATGTGTTAGGGAATTTAGCTCTCAATGTTTATGATCTCTCAGATTTAGAAGAAGAAGAAAACAAAAAATAACAAATGATATATCCACAATCCAACAAACTACGACAGAAAATCAAAATCACAGCAAAAATAAAGAAAAAAAATGTGGTTCACTAGTCGTTCAGCACAACTAACTACAACCACCAGAAAAATAATTATATGTTTATATATTAAAACCAAAAATATCTTAAGGATTTGTGAGCAGCATCAGTCGCGAAGAAAAATCATATAGAGAGGAGAAAAATGAGGAGATGAACAGTTCCGTAAAAAAAATTACAGCAGCAAAAAATAGAAATAAAAAAAATTTAAATTAAACAGTTTCTCAATATCAATAATGGAGCGGGTCGGATCACTTGGATGGACTGGGTTGTGCTCCAAAATTTTCTTCGGCCCTCTGACCGTGCAGCAGGACCCCCATTATTGTGCTATTGCTGCATTCCTAACCTATTAATATTTTATTTACTACACTAACAAAATACTGGAATAAAAAATATTTTTGGTTATACAAAATAGTTTATCAAAATAAACTATATATAACAATATGGCCTACATGTATATATATATATATATATATATATGAATTTGTGTGCATGTATATTTAGATGCACATGCCTATACATTGAAGTGAAAGTATATGTATGCATTCATTAGTACATATATAGATACATACATATCATTGGAAATAATAAACATGCACCTAGGTATATTTGTGTATTATAACATGTATGTATATGAATATATATGCATTGTATCATTCACAAACATATAGAAATGCGCATGGATATGATGGAATATGTATGAAGTTAAAAGTTCTTATAGTTGATGTGCCTGGCCCAAATCTTCTGCCATACATACACTTCTATAATTAGATATGGGTAATGATAATCATAACACTATAATTCTTCATCATCATCTAATTTTTGATACTTAAATATTCACAGAGCAAACAAAATCAAGGTCGTGGACATTCCCATTCATGTATTTTGAAAAATGCAAGATATGCTTCTTAAATAAAAAATTCTTAAATGCCCAATAAAATGAAAAGCATCTCATCGATCACTATGACCAAATAAAGAAATTAGCAAAGATAACAAATTCAAATCCTAGAAAATTGAACTAGTATAGAAGATACAAATTAATTACTAGGAAACTTTTTTTTTTGTGATACATAAAACATGGTTACCAAATATACTGGAACCTTGGATGCAAATTAATTACAAAAATCAAGATCAACATGTTCTTTATTAGAGAGGTACTGAGAAAAAATGTGTTTTTTTTGTATTCTTTGAGCCGAGCATATTCATCCAAGAAGAAAGGAGCCGTTAAAATTCAATATCAATTTTTATTGTGTGTTTTAAAGTCAAATTTGGTTGGTAAGAGGTAAGTGAGAATTAGGTATTATTTTTATTTTTAATGGTTTGGATTAGTTCACTACTATTTAATCATGTGGTTGATATTCATGTTTTTCACCAAACAATACAAAAATTAAAGCTTGACTTGAAAGCTTTCTTAAGTGTTCTTATTTTATAAGGAGTGTGAATTTCTTGTAAAGAATAATTTTCTTTTTCATGATAAATTAGAGTTTGGTACTCTAATTTTCTTTACAATTGCTATCAAAGGGAGGTTGTGAGTTCTCTTTGATATTCTTAGTATGTTCTATGATTATAGCAGTGTGGAGGTGCATGTCTAGGATTAGTTTTGGATAAGGAAAGACTCGGTTATTAAGAGTTTCCATTGTGACCCACCTCTCTTTAAACTTACCTATGGTACAATTCATGTATATAATACTATTTACATGAAATAATGTGAGTGCATCCAAGAGATAAGAAGATTGTAGTAATCAAAATGGTCGATCTTCAAGTTGTTGCAGGGAATAAGAAGCTCAATAACTAACACTACAGCATATGGTCAACATATATGGAGTCTTACCTAGAAGGTCCATGACCTATGGAAGGTTGTTGGTGGTAATGAAGTTTCTTAACTGGTGGTGGAAGTTGCAAATAGTACCTTATGAAAGTGGAAAATTAAAATAGGTAAAGTGATGTATGCCTTAAAAATCACAATGAAAGAATAATATTAAAGCATATTCAAGATGCCAATACATCAAAGGAAGTATGAGATGCCCCTAATACACTCTTTCTGATGAAAAATGATACAAGATTGTTGATTCTCTTGAATGAGCTACTATTGATGGCATATCGTGACATGATAATTAGTTATTACTTTCATAAGATGAAGTTATTATGCCATGAAATTTCATAGTTGGACCCGAAAGCTCTTATTGGAGAAACTAGGATAAAAAGAATAATTATTCTAGTTTAAGGCCTAAGTATCAAGGGTTTGTAGCTACTATACAAGGATGACCGATACGACTATCTCTTATTGAGTTTGAAAATTTACTTGCCAGTTAATAAGTAATGACTATGCAAATAAGTACCTTCTCTCTAAAGAGTGAAGAAGTAATTAATACTTTACTCCAACAAAAGCAAAGATAGTTTCAAGCAAATTGATGTTAGCAGATAAAAAAAAGATGTTGACAAAATGAAAGGAAAGAATTACTCTCATTAAAGGGAATATTCAAATAATCACGATAATAGTAGAAAATTTAATGACATGTGTTACAATTTTGGTAAAATGGGCCACATGGTAAAAAAATTATTGGGCCAAGAATAACATATTGAAAGTAATACTACAACTTTAATTTTTAAGGAGAATAACAAAAATATTTGGGATGACTTATCATTATTCGCTAAGGAGGAAGAAGAACTAGCTCTTATTCTAACAATGCCAAAAAAAATTAACTACGAGAATAATTGGATCATAGACTTAGGATGCTCAAATCGCATGAGGGGTGATAGAAAAAAGTTGCAAATTTTTTCAAAGTACAAGGGAAAATTATGTGGTGGCAATGATTGATAACTCAAGGTTACTGATAACTCATATTAGTAATATAATAATTACACTTCAGTATAATCTTAATTAGGTATCACTTCAAAATGTCTACCATGTCCTAGGAATGAAAAAGAATTTATTATCCATGTCTCAACTAATATCATCGGGCCACTATATCCTATTCAATCTACAAGGTGTGAAGGTGTATTGATACCTCAAGATCTCGAAAAATCCAATAATGAAGGTATGACATTTAGAGTTAGTTTATGTAATGTCAACAAAATTTGCTTAATAGACAAAACAAGGAAGAATAAGAAGGTGGATCTATGGCATATGCGACTTAGTCATGTTAGCTATTCCAAGCTAAATGCGATGAAGAAAAAATTGATGCTAAAAAAGCTTACTCAACTAGATATGCAAATAGATATGGTATGTGCTAGATGTCAGTATGGTAAAGCACACCAATTACCATATAAGGAATCCGAATTTAAAGCAATTAAACTATTGGAGTTGGTTAATTCTAATGTGTTTGGTCCCACTAAGGAACTATCAACTAGCAGTATGAGATACATGATGATATTCATTGATGACTTCTCATGGTATGTGTGAGTTTTCTTCATGAAAGAAAAATGTGACACATTCTCAAAGTTTAAAGGGTTTAGAGTTGAAGTAAAGTGGGGAATTAATTACACATAGACAATAGGAGAGAATCTAAATCCAATGAGTTTTCATAAATACCCAGGGTATGTGGAATATATCATCAATATACGCGTGCCAATACACCACACAAAATAGTATATCTTAGAGAAAGAACTATTATCATGCAGAAATTTGTCAAAGTATATTGCATATAAAAAATATATCAAGAAGGTTTTAGGCTGAAGTAATAAGGACTACAGCCTTTAAGATCAACAAACTTCCCTAGTCAAAGTTGGAATTTATCTCGCCCTTCAAGAAACTATAGAATGTGAAACATATAGTTAGCTACTCTTGAGTATTTGACAATGTGTGATATGTCTTTGTTCATGATTATTTATGGAGTAAGTTTGATGAGAAAGTTATTAGATATATCTTTTTGGGATATTACAACCAAATAATGGGATAGAAATGTAGTGATACAACAAATAAAAGATTTTATACTTCAAGGAATATTGTATTTAATGAAGCATCCTCATGGTGGTCCCTAAAAAAGGAGCTGCAAGACTCAAAAGAATTTGAAGATAAGTTACAACAAAAGATGGAGAATGATATTATTCAACTTTTACCAAATTCAGACAAATCAAAAGATTCAAAATGTGATAATGTTGAAAAGAAAATGACTCAGAATCCTTGAAAAATTGACATGTAACAATAACCGAACGAAGGTGGGCCTAGTAAAATTGGAGAGTCAACTCCAATATCTCAACTTCAAAGGTCAACGAAAACACGGAGGCCAAATCTCAAATATGCCAATACAACCATGATTGAAAAAGTGATTGAATAGAATCTTAGTCATTTGAATAAGCATTGCAGAGCTCTGAGTAAATAACAATAATGAAAGAAGAGATTGGTGCACTCAAAAAGAATCAGACTTTGGATCTCATGTAAAAACCAATAGATATGAAATGGGTATCATATAAGTGAGATTACAAGTTAAAGTGTCATTTGGATGGATCAATTGAGAGATATAAGGTATTATTGATAGTTTTTGATTTCTCTCAATAGTATGGACTAGGCTATGATGAAATATTTAATCCAGTAGCAAAACTTATAACTATGCAGAATCTACTCATCCCTGCCGCTAACAAAAACTAGAATTTGTGGTAAATAGATGTAAAAAATATTTTTATTCATGGTGAGCATGATCGAAAGATCTATATGATCCATATAATGAGTTTTCAAAGTCAATGTCATTCTAAATATTTGCGTAAGCTATGAAAAGCACTATATGGATTAAACCTCGGGCATGGCATGGTATGATTATTGAATTCCTAACAAAATGATATTTATTAATATGTATAGATTCCAACCTATTTATCAAAGAAAATGGAAACAATATAACTATCATGAAAGTGTACATAGATGAATAAATCATGATTAGTGATGATGAGGAATACATTTTTTTGGCTAGGATAATTTTTCAATTCGCTTTCAAATGAATGAACTTGGGCATCTGAAGAACTTTCTCGGTCTAGAGATCGATCACACATAAGTAAAAATATTTCTTTGTTAATATAAATATTCTAAAGATATGTTAAAGTGGTTTGGAATGCTTGAATGCAAGACATTTTCAAAGTCAAAGGAACTAAAAGCCAAAATATATGCATGCGAAGGAAACGACTTAGAAGATATGACAATATATCAATAATTGGTAGGTAGTCTAATCTATTTAACCTTGACTGAACCTAACATCTCTTATGTAGTTGGTGTGATAAGCTGTTACATGTAAAATCCAAAGAAATCCCAATTGGAAGCTATTCAATGAAAATTAAGATTTGTGAAAAGTATAATGGATTATGGTCTTTTGTATAAGAAAGGAAAAGACTACAAATTATACTATAATGTTGACTATATAGATGATCATGATACTAGGAGGTCAACAATTGGGTATGTATTTAAGTATGGTTCTAGGACAATTTCTTAGTGTAACAAGTGGCAGCCGACTATGTCATTATCAATAATTGAAGTAAAATATCAAGTAGTGACAATGGTAGCTCATGAGATTACATGATTGGTACAATTGAAGAATGATCTAAATCAATTAGTATATTATTCAATTCTATTGTATTGTGACAATCAATTGGTAATTCATTTGCTAGAGAATTCAGTCTTTCGTGAAAGAACTAAACATGTGGAAGTTCATTATTACTTTGTTATAAAAATAAGTTATATTGGAAGATATTGATATATGACAAATCAAGATAGATGATCAAGTTACAGACTTGATCATAAAAAGTTTGAGTATAGGCAAGCTCGAAATGTTTTGTCATTAGTTTGGCCTAGTATGGAGAATATAAGCTAACATTGAGGGGGAGCATTACAAATCATTGTAAATTTTTATTATGTTTTTCAAAGTTAAATTTGATTGGTGAGAGTTAGGTAGGTGTTATTTTATTTTCAATGGTTTGGATTAGTTTGCAACTATTTGATCATATGGTCGATATCAATTCTTGTAACCTATAAATACCCCTTTTGCATTCATGTTTTTCATCCAATAATACATAAATCAAATTTTATCTTGAAAGCTTTTTAAAGTGTTTTTCTTTTTTAATAGAAAGTGTGGATTTCTTGTTAAGAGTTTTTTTTTCTTCATGACAAATTAAAGCTTGGTGCTCTAATTTTCTTTATAAGAGAATTTTAAAAAAAATTTAAATTTTTTAAAATCATACAATGACGCTCTTGATAAGCCTCATAGTGTCCCGTCATAAAGTTTGAGGATGAAAAATAAAAATGTCAATAATTTTTAGTTATATGTATAAAAAAATGATTCTTTAAATAAGCATCATAAAATAAAAGAGAAATATCATCAACAATGATACTATTTTTAGTTGTCATTATAAACTATTCAATTATAATGCTTACTTAAAAGTGTCCTAAAATAAAACATCGTATAATGTGATTTTTCTCATAGTGTGTAGATAGAGATAGCCATATCTATTAAAATCATCTATAAATATAATAAAATATTGGTGACCTCTAGTAATCAAGCTTATTTGTCCACATACATCACTATGACTAGTGAAAGAGGCCTTAGTCATTTTATCTAATAAATGAGGTTCACATATTTTGCAATATTAAAATCAAATAAATTTAAAAGTTCATCCTAATGAATTTTTGAAATGCTTTTCTCATTTATATGGCTTAATCAATATTATCAAAAGTAGGTCATGTTTAAGTTATCTGATTTACCTTTTGGTATTAATATTATAGATTTACTTTGAGTTAGATTATCATGATTTAAGATATACAGACTATTTAACAAATATCCCCATAAAAGATACTAATATGGTAAATAGAGTAAATATTATTCTTAATAAAAAAATACAAATCCAACCATGTCCAAATAAAAAAATAAAAATTATATTCTTGCTCATAACAAGAATATTAATGATACTTTTCCAAATCCAAAATAAGTCTACAAGATGGATATACAAAAATAAGTTCCTACCACAAAAACAAATCTTGCTCCAATATCAATACAAGTCAACCTCATCTCTAGCTAATAATATATTTTCTAGATCCTTAACATATATACAAAAGTGAAATCAACAACTAACATATAAAACATAAGAAACAAAAGCAAATATATTGACTTATATAACATAACTACTTGAAGATGTATTCCCAAAACTATTCTTTTCCTTTTCATCTTCCTCACTCATAGAGTAAGTATTTCTTTTTCAATGGCATGACATATGACAACAAAAATAATTTTCTCCTTTATTTACTTAGCCATGGCTTGAGGATTAAACTTATGGTTGAGTTTGAGTTTTTTATAATCTCTTGCCTTTTTTTTTACTTTTTTCTCATTTTCATGTCCTTACCCTTTTAAACCAGTAGTACATTAATGCCACTCTTTGTATTTTGCTTAGCAATATTAAGCATCCTTTACAAATGAATGATTGATTAGTCCATAGTATGCATATTATTGTTTATAAAAAAACTATCATTTTCATTTGACAAAGTTTAGAAAATAATAGTAATAGTAATCAATGCTTGGCTAATCATTAGATCAAGTTTCTCTAAATATTCTAGACAGTCCTTCATTTTCAAAATACGAGGGATGATTGAGTTGTCGACAATTACCTCATAGAAAATTAATGTCTTAATGATTGTATCTATATCTACCATTTGCTTTTGAAGTCAGAATTCATGGTGATAAGCATGCGACAGACAAGATCAATAAAATCATCATGATAGATATGATCAAAATTAGTATCATTGTTGGTTGTGGGGGTATTATCGACAAGTTTCTCAGGATAAGTGATTTTATGTCTTATGACATATAATTTTTTTTTGTATAAGAATATATATTAAACTTCTATACTAGTCCATAATGTTTATCCCATTGAGTTTGTTGTTTGATGTTGTTATTTACTAATCATATAAAGAATATTTTTTAAAATTGTAGTGAGTAAAAATTATTCCCACAAAATCTTACTATCGAGTTAATAATCTTCAGATATTAACTTAATAATTTTAACACTTCAGGTTTTTAGTGGGCTAAGATTTACATATCATCTAATTCTGGGTAGAATTTGGCTTATCACCAAAAGTTTTTATTTAAGATGGTAACTCATAAGCAATTATATTTCATATAACTATTAGATCAAAATGAGATTTTACATCACTTGCCTTTACTTTCAAATCTTATTTAATATTCTAAGTTCAAAACCATTTTGAGAAATTATTAAGCAAAACTAATTTATATGTTTAGATAGCATTATTATCCCCCATGTGTCACAAAGATATCTCAGAATACATTGTTTTGGTAGATCTAATTATATGCTTAGTAGGTGTGTGTTTGTGTGAATGAAAATCACACAAACACACACACACACACACAAACACACACATACACACAAACACACACACACACACACAAACAAACACACACACACACACACACACACACCCACCCACCCAAAACATTATATGTATATATATGTAAAACCTAGAAAAAAAAGTAAATAAATAAATAATATTTTTTTTAGAAAATGAGGCAAAATGATAATTTTGTTGTAAGGAAAACAAATTTGAAAATTTATAGAATCCAAATGATAAAACATACCCAAACAAAAAGTATATATTTATCTCATTCTCGCTAGAAATTGGAGCTCAGTAGTTCATAGTATTGATGCAATAAATTTCACAAACCAAATGAACATTTGGATTTAACTAAATGATCACATGAAAAAAAAATATTTTAATTTTATGGAATATCAATGCTTTGTACTTTGATATAGCTTATCTACACACACACACACATGCATGCATGTACATGCTAATATTATCTCACAAATTATTCAATTTAGAAAAAAAATATTTCTATGTTTTCACAAATATTTATGAAATCTTCTTGCAATGTTTACTAACATATGTTCGTCAAATTAAATTATAATTTTTTTATTTAAATTTTATTTATCTTTCATATATCTTATTATATTTCATATCATTCTTATTTGAAAAAATGATTTATTTTTCTACACTTAATGTGTATTATAATGATATGGTTTGTTTTATTTTATTAATTTTTTGCTTTTTATCTTGCCTAAAACACCTTATGTCATGTATTTGTTAATAATACATATCATTTCATGTTTTAATAATACAACACATTGTGTGTGTTTAATTAAAAAAATACACAATATAACTTATTATCAGGCCACATATTAATGTTTTTTTAAATATGTATGCATAAATGATTTGTATTAACATATATGCATGCACACACATACACACACATACACACGCATACACACACATACACACACATGTTTTAATTATATATATACATATCCCACATTGGAAAAATATAACCCAAAAAGACATATTTTTTAAAAATTTATAAAAAGTATAGTAATTATTTTTGTAATTTATAAATAAATAAATAAATAAATAATATATATATATATATATATATTGTTGGTAACTATTTAAATAAATAAATCACACAATCCCACATTGGAAATATGTGGAATTGAAAGGATTTAAGGGATTATAAAAGAAAGTATGTCATTAAAGTTAATATCCACATCTATTACTATTAATCTTTTTATTATAAGATTAACTTGTAAATATTTATTTTATCTCTTTTAATATTATTATTTTAGTGTTGAAAATATAGGTATAATTGTCCAAATTTTGTAATTCTAATATTTTTCTTAATTATTTTATAGTCTTAGTTATTGTCGGGTATTTTATTAAAGTATTTAATTATTCTGTGGAACATATATATATATATATATAAATAAGTTATAATAATAGATTTAATTATTTTTGTAATATTTGGGTTGAGGGTATACTTTAAAACGGACCGGTGGTGCTTAGTGCGTGTGCGAGTCATTACTTTTTTGATTCTTTCTATAGAAAAAGCGCCTGATTGCTGCCTTCTGTTTTCTCGTTTACGTTGTTCCTCAGCCAAGGTTCTACTTTGTTTTTGCTGTGCGGTGCGAAGAAGAATGTCCAAGGAAGATTACGATGATGCTGATATGGGGTTATCTCTTTTCTCTCTCATCCATTCATAGACGATTTATGGCGCAGCTGATTTGATTTTATCACTTTTATTTTGCAATTCGTGTGATTTAACAAACCTGTGCACCCATAATCATGACTCAATTTCTCCAATAAATTGGTCTAAAAACTATTCGGAACTGCTGAAAAGCTCATTCAGAGGATGTTGAAACAGAAAAAAACTGTATTTGAAACCTAATAATTCGAAGGAGCTTTGTCTCTGCGGGATGATAAGTGTGCTCTTAATTCTTCCCCTCATAAAAACTGTTAAAATAAGGTTTATGCTACAGTTTTAAAATGCACGGATAGGTGACAATGCAACAAAAAAGTGTTTAGATGCCTCACTTGTCCCTGGGCAAGGACTTCTTGTGGGCTGCATCCTTGATAATAACTCAGTGGAAATTAAAGGCAAATATATATTTTGTGGTCTATATCATTGATATCTCTATTGGCAAGTCAAATTACATAGAGGAAGTTAGGTGATTAGATTTGTACTATTCTTTACATGCTTGTATTATGATAGTGATATACTATTTTGTTGACTCAAACATTTGGTGAGAAAATATTGTTTGTTCTCTCAGAGTTATTAGATGCTGATTTAGAAGTTTATAGTTATATCTAAATCGAGTAGAATTGGTATGATCAATTATAATACTATAATAGTTTCATCACGTAGTGAAAGTGAAAGAATTGGCAGGACCGCAGGAGTATGCCAGGCGGGAGGAAATTAGTGATGACTCATTCTTTTTTATGAGAGATTCAGATATATTTAGGAGAGATGTTGAATGTTGCATCTTAAGTTTTAAAGAATTTTTTGTGGTCTAGATCAATATAACATGTTACTAGATTCACTTAGGTTAGATATTCTGCCCGCATATTTAGTAGTCGTGTTATGCTTATTTAGGAGAAGTTCTCTAGACTACTCTCTTTGAGTGTTATCTAGTTCAACTGAGATATTTTGTATGTTTTTTATTTTCTTTTTACTATCCCACTCTAGACTATTAAGTGATAAATTTTGGAGTCAATGCTCGTATCATAAGTGATTGAACTCTTTTTTTTTTTTGTAGAGTTTAGTTCTGTGATATTATTATGGCTAATTATATTGTTGTATGAGCTAGGGATGTGATAATGTCAATGTTTAATTTTTTTGAAATATATTATTTTTGTATTATAATTATATTATAATTATATTATAATTAATTTTTATTATATTTTAATTAGTGAGTGAGTTGTGATATTTTTTTCTTAGATCTTAAAGTAGGATTAACAAATTAAATGGATGATTTCCTTGATGATTGAACTAGGTGGACTATACTTATTTTTTCTTATCCACAAGAATCTCTTTTAGATGTTTGAAATTTTACCGATCTATTTATTATATACTCTTGGTTGGAATATTTATCATTAAATAAGTTGAAGTTCCTAGAGATGAGTATCTAGGGGATAATTTTTATTGATTATTAGATATGTCAGTTAAGAAATTATATTAAATCTTTCTATTTAGTATGTTAATTTGATATTAAGAGACATATTTTATATGATGCACTCATGTTTGGAGATCATGTAGAATGATCTTACATGATATTTGAGATATTTTTTTTATGATTATATTAAATATATAATAAATAATTTTTAAATAATAATTTTACATATAAATAATATGGTAGTTTGATTAATAAAGAGGCAAGATCAATCAATAATTGGGACACGAGTTCAATCACCTTGGACTAGATACATTTTCTCTTTGGATGTTTTTGCTAATTGCCACTAATATTACCAGAATGGAGCTTTACATACTTTGATCTCGTGGCCCCAAGCTTTATTACGGGGGCCAAGGGATAATATGGGATGAGATAGGGAAAGGGAGAGTAATAAAAAAAGAAATATTCTAAATTGTCTATCTGTATAAAATTTTATGAAAAAATAAAAATTTAATTTCATTGAGATATTAACCTATTAAAAAAATAAAAATATTTTAAAATATATTTCTTATTAATTTTCTTATTTCTTTAAGAAATATAAAATGATTTATCTGACATTATGTGCTGATACTCTTGTGCTGAATGATATACATGAAAAGAAAAAGTAATATATGGTTGAGATGATTAGGATATGCATACTACATACAAAATATTTTTAGATATTTTTAGAAAGAAATAATATCAACAACTAACATCTTAATTATTAATATATCTCATGTACTAAAATGTTATTAACAACTAAAATATTTTAGTCTCTCTAGAATGCATGATCTAAAAAGTATGTGTTAAGAAATAATAGAAAAAAATATTTGATTGATGAAATAATTTATAATTAAAATTATATTTCTTTAAAAATGCTTAGGAATATTTTTCTCAAATATGAGTGTCTAAATTATCTTAATTAGATATGTATTTATTTATTTTAATTATCTCTTTTTGTAAGAGTATGCTAATATAAGAAGTTTGATATATAATTTTGTAATTTATATAATAAGTAATGAATGTATTTTATATATAATATAATGTATTATTATTTCTTATTTTTTAATATTTTTATCAAACTAATTATTTATTTTTATATAGAATTTTTAAAAAATAGAAAAGATCTAGTCTCTGATGAAAAATAAATTCTCACACATATTATGAATAATTATTTTTTAAGAAAATCAAATATCTAAAATTATTTATAGTCGCATCTCTATATCTTCATATATTTGAATATATCAGATTAAATAAATTGTTATTTATTATTGCGCTAGCAAGAAGGATGCCAGACTATGATATGTTTTTTTTAATTGACACAATTTATATTATAAATCATGCTCAATTTTAAGTAAAATTTTTTTTAGAATTTTTAATTTTGTGAATAAATATTAGTTGATAAAAAAATAAAGTTAGAATTGAATTTTATAAAAAATAATTTATTGAAAGTAGATTAATAGAACAATTGAAAGTACAAAATAACAAATGACATGAATATTGATATTTCCAATGACATTTGAAAGTTTATTATTGATTATAATAATATTCTCATAAAAAAATTATAGTGAATAGATTTTGATTATCTATGAAATTAGTATTGCTCTAGCATCACACTCCCATGACATACATTGGCACACCAATATATTCCCTTTCTCTTGCACAGGCAGTGCCACTTTGTTGATGCTTAAGATTTATGCATAGTAATCTGACATAGTAAATGAGTTTCAATAATTCTCTCTTCCAAAGTGTATGTGAATTGTGCTAGTATATCACATAATTTTTCTCTTTTGTAGCCCTTCATCTTGACACGTGTTTAGTTTTTTTTCCTAGTCTATTGCTTTGATATCATGTACCGATTAGAGAATATAAAATAATAATAGCATTTAATAATAAAACCCATTTATACCATGTTATTATATAATGAGCGAATCCTATTATAGTAATCCATAAGATGGGTACTCTCTTTAATATAGCATACAAAATAAAAAATACAATAAAAGCTTAAAAGAAATTGCAACCAAATGAACAAAATAGAAAATAATATTACATTTTTTTATGATACATTAATACTAAATAGATTAATAAGAAAATTATATAAAATAACTATAAGGCCATCAATGTTTTATAAAATTGAGTATTGCACAATTAAGAAGTAATATTTAAAATACTAGCATTGTTACCAACAATAGTGGAATATTTCTTAGAAATGGTAAAATTAGAAATAAAATTGCTAGTAACAATAGTGGAATATCTCTTATAGGTGATAAAATAAGGAAAATTCATTAGTTGTTTGGTCACATAAAATGTAAACATGTAATAAAGCCTTGATATATGCTATATGTGAGTGGCTGGGAATCTAATACTTACTAAAAGAGGTTAATTTTTAAAGTTTGATAATAATTATAATGTTTTATGACATTTTGTCACTATGTCATATTATTTTTAATTTATATTGAGATAGACTATAATTTTATCTGTGAGAAAATTTAGGTTCATCACCGTGTCATGTATCTAATAAAGACTATTTGATAGGCATTTTAATAAAGTTTTGTGGAATTATTAAATTGTCAGTTTTTTTCTAAATTTGATATTATAAACATATATGAATCAACTCTCAATGATGTGTTAAATTATTTTATTTTTATTGTACAATGAATACTTATATTTTGTAAATAAGTCCTCTTATTCATTTGCCTTTTGTTATGCATATTTATACCATAATATTTATAAAAGAGATGAATATTTACTTATTTTGTTACTTTAATAGTCTTGATAATGAGATGCTACCAAATCATGTGTCAAATTGTTAGAGAAGATGATGTGATGTTAAACACTAATTTGAATTGTTTTTTAATGATAATTTTGACATTTATTGGATGGTAGTCACTAGTCAAATGTAATAATTTTAGGATATACGATAAATATTAGAGAATAAATGAAATTTGAAAATAAATATTAATCTTTATGTGATAGAAAAAAATTGAATTAGTTGCTAAACATAAAGGTTTGTTATAAGTTTTGTTATTGGTAGAGATGATAAATGTTCTTAGTAATTCTAATCAAAAAATTTAAGAGTTGGAAATGTTCAAATTGAAAAATATTCTAGGTAATTCTGATCAACAAAATTGGAGTGATTAGATATGTTCTAGATACAAATATTTTATTGGTTATGAGATATATTATAAACAAAAAACACATAATTGATTATTTTTATATTTTTTATCTACTAATATAATGAATCACGTGGAGCAATGCTATGATATTCTTGATACTTATTAAAAGTTTAGATGTATGGAGTGCATGTTCATATGTTTGTGAGAGACACACAAATTGTTATATCAAAAACTCACTTAGTTTGTTCTATGTCAAAAAATATTGAGACTAATTATTCATTATAGTTGATTATAAATGCGTTTAAATTATCACAAATGTACTGGATACCATAAGAACTCTAAAATTAAATGTGTGTGGTCGTGATCACTATTGAAACGATAGACCAGTGTGAAAGTTTTTTGTATGCATCTATAATGGGATTGATAAGGGATGATGGAGCTAGTGTGAAAAAAAATGTAAAAATATTATAGTTGCTTATATATTTCTTCATTATTTTGGAAGTGTTTATTTCAAGATTTGAAATTAAATGTTGACTTAATATATGTATTGATGACACATTCTTTCAATACAACTTGTGGGTCATATGTTACACAATTGATTGTTTTTTAAATCTAATATTTGGGTGTTTTTTTTGTAATCTAATGGAAATAATTGGACATGTTGAAAATGTAATATTTGTATCTAACAAACATGTTAATATTGCTTGTATTATAATATCATGTTTTATAAAATACACCATGAAGTTTATGCTTGTTCTATTTGTTTGTATATCATATTAAGATTTCATTTTGATTGCTTCCATCAAAAAATTTAATTGATGTCTCTTTTTTTAATTTAATTTTATTAATATTTTTTATATGTGATTATACAAATACTAATATGTTTGATTTTATAAAAATTTTGAAGTTAGTTTTTTTAGGCTGACTCATGATTCATATCATAAAATTTTGAGAAAAAGTAATTGAACATAAAATTAAAAAATAAATGAGAATTTTAAAGAATTAATTTGAATTTATGTCAAATGGATTTACTATGAAGATTAAATACTAAGTCAAATAATTAATTGAGAGATACATGTAAAATAAGAAATTCTAATGATGAGTCTTAAGAAATTAAATTTAGTAGATATTTTATAAGAAAAGAGTATTAACTATGTATATTGAATTAATTTAAGAAATATATGAGGTAGTGATGTTTAATTTAAAGTTAGATTGATTCAAGTCATCATAAGTTTCAATAGTTGTGGGACTAAATTAAGGATCATTACTTAATTTTTATATTTTTGTGTTAATTATGGATGAATTGATAAAAATTTTTCAAGAAGATATCATATAATACATGTCATTTATAGATGACATGTTATTAGTTGACAATACTAAAGAAGAGTTAGGTAGGAAATTAAAAAGTTAGAGAGTTATACTTTAGTTCAAGAGATTTAAGATAAGTTGTAGCAATACAAATTATTTGAAATATAATTTAAGAGTATCTCCAATAAGGCTATCTAGAATAGCTACTCAAAAAATATTAAAATATTATATTATCTATTTTAACTATTCATTTTTTTAAAGTAACTCTAATAATGATATCTATTTTAGCTATTCACTTCGATAATTATAACTAATTTTAAAAAATAATATCTAAAATACTATATTTAATGTCATGTAAATACCATATTGATTAAATTCAAAATTTTAAAATTTGAAATTTTAAACACTAATTTTTGCTATGATCATATTTATAATGGTCATATTTTAAATGATAATATTTATAATGGTCATATTTTTGTTTATATATATAAATAGTAATTTTCATCTCTTATTGTCATACACCTTCAAATATTTATTGGCATTAAATTATATTTTGTGTTTATGTTATGACTCGGCATCCTCTTATGAACATGATTCTAATTTGGATGAAGAATTGGAGATGATAATAATTTGTGCTATTGAAATAAACTAACTCAATAGTGAGGAAAACTCTGGTGTACGTCATTGTTTCATTTAAGGTCATTCAGTTATTTTTTGCAATTGAGTTTAAGAATATGAGAAATTATTTTATGATTATTTTGATGAACTACCTATCTATCCCCCAATTTTATTTTGAAGAAAGTTTCGAACGAGTTGAACTCTTTCCTTTATATTATATTGATGGTGAAAAATAATGCCCAATATTTTGCCCAAAAAAAATGTTGAAATTACTGGCTCGTATTCTCTTCAAAAAATTATAGCCATCATAAAAATATTTGCTTATTGAGTTGCAATAGATGTTATTGATAATTATGTAAGGATTTATAAAAATATTATAATAGAAAGTTTAAAAAGATTTGTGAGAGAAATGTTTTTTCTAATGAATATCCCAATTCACCAAATAATGATGATATTGTTAGATTATTATTAATGGATACCAATCGTGGATTTCTTGCGATATTGGGTAGAATTGATTGTATGTATTAGAAAAGGAAGAATTATCCAACAGAATGAAAAAGTATGTATTCTGGTCTAATCAATAAACCAACAAATTATTTAGGAAGCAGTTGCTTCATATGATTTGTTGATTTGACATATCTTTTTTGGGCTACTTAGATCTTTTAATGATTTCAACGTACTAGAATGTTCACCTATTTTTGTTCTCATTTTAGAAGGTCGGGCTCAATCAACTAATTTCTCAATTAACAAAAATGATTATAAAATGGGATATTACCTTGCTGATGGTATATATCCAAAATGGATAATATTTATCAAAATGATTCCATCTCCAAAAGGCAATAAGCAAATATATTTATGTAAAATCTCAAGAGTTGGCATAAAAGGATGTGAGTTAGCATTTGGAGTGTTACAAGCATGATTTCCTATTGTGAGTGGACCAACATGTTTATGAAAACTTAAAGTGTTTAAAAATATTATGAAGGCATGCATAATATTTTTAAACATGATTGTCGAAGATGAGAGGGACGATCATGAGTTGGACATTACTTATGATACAAAGGATTGAGCATCTCACTGTCACGATTATAATTGAACGGAGTTCAGAACTACTTAAATTTATTAATACTCAACATTGTATTAGAGACAAATAAAATCATTCCAAACTCAAATAAGATCTAGTTGAGCATTAATGGAATATGCATGTAAATTACTAGGTACTTAGTACTTGTACAATTATTAAAATTCTACTTGTATTTATAAATTTGTATATTAAAAAAAAATTACATCTTTTTTTCCAATATTTCAATTTGGTAGTATTTATAGTATTCAACTTGCAATTTTGGCATGCAACTCGTATCCTTCGATATTATTCGATCTTTTTCTTTCATTTGTTTAATTTTCATATTCTCTTTCTTTTGTAGTAGACGTTGCTCCTCTTGTAGTAGATGTTACTCCTCTTGTAATAGACATTGCTCATCTTGTAGTATACGTTGCTTTTCTTGTAGTAGACGTTGCTTCTTTTGTAGTAGATGTTGTTTTTGAAGATAATATTTTTTTGTCATTACAAAAATTTTCTTATTCATTATTTTTTTTCTTCTTGCATCACAACTAAAAGATTAATAAGTTCAAGTTTTTTGGCTTCACCTCCAGCTTTATTGTTCTTATATTTTTAGAGGCGTACTTTCTCAGCTTTCTTATCCGTTGGTTTGTCTAAGGATCCATATGACCTACCTTCATCTTCACAATTGATGAAGTTTGATGTAGAATGCAAGTAGTTGTCACGAGTTACTCCATTCATTTTGATTGATATCTTATTCATTCCAATAATATTTAAATGGAAAAGAAGATTATAGAGTTTCTTGTACATGTTATTGGTATTACGAATCTGAAAAATTTGAAAAGAAAATATATTATCATGTCAATTAAAAGAAACATATTTTCTAAGAAAATTTTATTTCAAATTATGTTTTTCTCTATCAAATCATTTTGATTCAGTTTTTTTGATCTGTGCAAAGCACTCTCAAAATTTGTTGATGACTAGCTGAATTGTCAACCAACGATTCATCAAAGAATTTTGACTGCAAATAGGGTATCCTTTAGACTTGTTTTTTTCAGGCCCGACCGTGCTTTCGTGTCGGGCCAGGCATGACATGGTTTTTTGGAGTTCAGCCCTGCATGGGCCTGCAGCACGATTTGCTGGGTTCGGCTTGGTCGGGCTGAACCCTAAATTAAAAAAAAAATTAGTATTTCGGCGTGCCCGAAACCTTAATAAAAAAAAGTAGGATTTGGGCGCGCCTGAAACCCTTATTTTTTTAAAAAAGATTTAGGGTTTCGGTGCCCCCGTAACCCTAATATTTTTAAAAAATTTGGTTTTGGCACAGCATGAGGCCTGGTTGGCCTTGGCATGATTGTGTCGTGGTCGGGCATGGCATGATTGTGTCGTGGTCGGGCATGGCATGATCTCGAACATGAGAAATTTTTGTGTCGGGCTGGCTTAGGCACGGCTGAATCGTGCCATGCCTCATAATGGGCTGGCCTGACCCGGTTGACACCTCTACGTGCCGTGGCGTGCTTGGCACGACACTGTACTGTGGCTCATTAGCACGTTACCGTGTCAAAACTATTTTTTTTAAATTAGAGTTACAGGGGCGTTGAAATCCTATTTTTTTAAAAAATTAGGGTTTCGGATGCGCCCAAATGCTAATTTTTTAAACTTAGGGGTTCGGCGCAACGGTGCGAGCCGAAACTCTAATTTTTTTTTTTCAATTTAGGGTTTGGCCATACCGAGTCAAACCCAGCGGATAATGTCGTGGGCCTGTGCCGGGCCAGACACGACATGGTACAGTAACCGTGCCGGGCCTGGAAAAAATGGGCCGGGCTGGCCCGGCACGTCCCGTTTGATATCTCTATTTTGGTGAAAGAACTCATATACCATTTGTCAATATATCTTGGATTTTTGCTCATTTCCATGTACGACATCCAAACTAATATAAAGTCACGCCGAGATAATAATTATGTCTTTATTTGAAGTAAAATTATCACCTCATTGTTTTTTAGTGGTGTGGTCTACTTGATGAGATATTAGAGAAGATTGACTTATAACCTCATCATCCAAATGTGTTTCATCATTCAATAGATTGGTGAAGTATGCACAATGATGGAATGGATCCATGAGATGTACAGTTCATGCTTTTCAAATATAGTTGATTAGGTACTATAATGTAAAAAAACATATAATTTAAATAAATAAGTAAATACATTAAAATAAAAATGAAAAATATTGAATCATATTCATAAAATCATTGTATTCATAAAATAAAAATTAGTATTTGTGTACTAAAAAAATGAAGCAATGTACACGATGAACTATGTTGGACTTTTAATTGGAAAACAAGCATAAACATTCAATATATACTTGCCCAAACCATCGTTCGCATAAAAAATAATCAAAGGCTTTAAACTTTTTTTTTTGTCAAACATTAAGTATAAATTTGCTGGATTTGCTAAACAAAGAATTATAAGAAAAATATTATGTGTATCGAAACAACACTCGCATGATTAAACAATGATTCGTTGGATTTGCTAAGTATTATATAAGCAACACACACACACACACACAAACACACACGCACACACACAACTGATTTGAACTATTTAAGATCAAATAGGATAAAAATAAATAAAATTTCAGAATCAATCCTTTATTTAAACACAAAATCAATTGTTTGAACATTTGAGCTGAATTGAAAATAAAAAATCCCTGATTCCCATCGAACTATTTACAGGTCTCGAAGCACCATTTGGGTTTTAAGTTTAAACCAGCATTTGGCATCATCATACCAAAAAAAAATGGTGCTAAAACCCTGGCCCTGTTCAGCACTGAACAAGAAGTGCAAAAACATTTTTTAGGTACATGAAAAAATGGTGCTAAACCATCGTTGGCACTAATTTGTTAAATCCAAACTTATTTTCGTGTATCGAAATCAAGTTTTCGTGTACCGAAACAATTTATTTTATGTATCAAAACAATGCCAAAACCAAATAACACTTGTTTAAAAAATAAATTATCACAAAATCAGGGATAGGCGTAATCCAAACCCTAGAAATGGAATTGTTAAATGAAAAAAATCAATTCTAGAAGTTAAAAAATATTTTTATTTGGGTGGTACTCTTCTTTCCATGTGAACTGTGTTGGCGTCTAGCTAGAAACCATGGACTACTACATGTGGTGAGTCAATTGAAGGATATGGGAACTTGATAGGTAAATAATGAGTTTGTTGGAGTTAATTTTTAAGAAAATTCTCGTTAAATATCTAAATGGAAGCATTTAGCAAGTCTATTAGAAATGCTCTAATCATGTTAATAGTAATTATTATGTGATAATCAAAATTGAAAAAAATAAGAAATATTAAATAATAGTCATTACAAGTACTTAAGTTATATATTAAGTAAAGACAAAGAGATAAAGAAGATGTATTCAAAATTATATAGGATTAATATTAGATGAACCAAATAGATAGGTCATAGGTGCACCAGAGCCCATAGCTTCTTTGTGATAGTCGAGTGTCAAGAATAGGTTGAATGCAAAATTATATAAAATAATTATAAATTTATTCATGTTGTATAGAAGTGATTGTTGGGTGATAAAAATAATAATATATAAGGATGAGAATATCAGAGATGAAAATGATAAGATAAATATATAATAAAATTAAGAATAATAAAATTAGAAAAAAAATTAAAATAATTAGAGATGATTCGCTCACATCTAATATAGTCCTCATTGCATATAGGTTATGGACTATGAAATTATTTGAGTTAAGAGAAGAAAAAGAATTAAAGTTAGGTCTATAAGAATTTAGTAAAAATTATAAGCAATAATTTAACAAATAAATGATTGAAAGTAAATATAATTTTAACATATTTGATTGAAAAAATATAACTCATATAGGCGATAACAAGTAGGTGAGATAAAACTTGATTGATGATAATGTTGATGTAATTTTCATGGTTCCATGAATAACAAAAAAGTATTAGGCCAAAATGATCTTTTAGTTGTATATATTGAAGAACAATTTCACATATGATAAAGTTAATTTTAACACAAATGAATATAATTGTTGTGAGATATGTGTACTTTTGCTTCTATGTGAATATTTGTTGACTTTTACCATACTTGTGAATGAGTTGCTGAGCTTGTAAGCCTAAATTATTTATCTCATGGGAGAGGAAGATGAATGAGGCGTGATGTGATATTTGTCATGTAATGATGCAATCCTGCACGATGATGTCTATTTACTAATACACATGAATCTAATTAGAATTCTAAAGAAGTATTCAAATGAGAATAATATTGGGATAGTTGATCATGTGAAAAATTTTCATGTTGATGCATGCATTGGATGTCATGTTTTCGTGTGATGTCAAGTGCATTCATCTAAGAGTGATATGCATTGAGTTCTCGAGTCTTATTAGGCACAGGCTCTCTGATTCTCAGAGATAACATTATGTTTTGGGTGTGACTTTCCTTGATCTCTAATAATGCAATCTTGTAAGCTAAGGATGTTAACAACATCCAAACTGATTAACTTGACATTAAAGTTTTTGTTAATATTTATAGAATGGTTTGTTGTTTTTTTTTATTATGTAATGATACTTAGTATGATGGTAATGCTATTATTTCTTTTTTAATATCAATCAATTTGTTAATATTACTAGGATGTTTATTTATTTTTGATTTTCATGTGCAAAATTTTGTAGTAGTTATTATTATTTTCAAAATTAATCAAATAATATTGAGTAATTATTTTTTTTATATTTGTGATTATTATAAATATTTTATATAATATTGAATATAATATAATTTTTATGTGATATTCTAGAACTATCATTGAGAATAGCCCTAACTTTTAATGATTATCATCAACTATTCATTTTAAAAAGTAATTGAATTGTAGTAATGAATTATATCAATGACCTATTCATTAAATTATTATCGAAGATCATTGAAAAATATTCATTGTTATTGAATTATTTAAATTTAATATATATAATTTGATGTGTATCAAAAAATAATACTAACAATTTTTAATGATTGTTATGGAATATGCATTATACAATCATTGAAACTTCATTATAAACTTAATGAATTTCATCGAGCTATGAGAATAGCACATTCAATGAACTATTACGAAATACTGTTAAAAAAAATTAAGAAGCTATTGAAAATTTTGATCTTGCTTGACAACAATGTCAATCACATCATCAGTTTTATATTATTGAAAAACACAAAAAAAAAATATCAAAAACTCATTGAATGCATCAAAATGCTTTCATTGTTTTCATGTCACAGTTGGCTGATAATTGTACATCAATCGTTATTGAATTTTATCAAATAATATTAAAAATTTAGCTTCCTTACAAAAATTAGAGAGATTATATCTGATGAGTCTTGAACTTTAGACCTATTGCAACTGAGCAAATATATTTCTCATTGATACAGAGTACATATAATTAGTGAATACTATTTAAAAAAATGAAATAACAAAAAACACAATCAATACTAAGTTTTTGTGAAAAATCATTGATACAAATGTTGTTGCATCAGATCGGATGAGGGAAATTGTAATAAATGAATGCTTATTATGAGAGAGAAAGAAAGGGAGTATTTGTGTGTGGGTGACAAGTTTTTTAGGTTTTATTATTTCATATGACTAAGATACTTTGTATAAAAAATCATACCCATATTAATTTGAGATTTATATTTTCACTTATTAATTGATCCTAATGTGTTACTAGGTATGAGGATGACACAGTTGAGCCTGAATTTGATGTAAGAAATCACTATGACTTGCTTTTATTGAATTTTATTTTCATGTTAGCTACATTGTGATTCATTTATTGCAAAGGAAGTACCGGATGAGGATGAGGAAGATGACAATGAAGACATGAATGATGAACCAGTCGAGAATGAAAAGAAAGATGAAGGGGAGCAGGTGAAGCAGCCTCGTAAAACATCAAAGTACATGACAAAATATGAGCGAGCGAGGATTTTGGGGACCCGTGCCTTGCAAATCAGGTTTTTTTTTTTGTTGTTTTCATGGGAACTAGGATATGTTGTTGCAACAATGGTAGCTTAGTTTTATTGATTATAATGTGATACGCAGCATGAATGCTCCTGTAATGGTTGAGTTGGAAGGAGAGACCGATCCACTTGAAGTAAGTTTTCTTTAATAGAGGCTTGAATTTGATGATCATGTTGTATGTTTTTATCTTCAAGAACATATTTAGCTTTGTGGCCAATGTTTTAAAATGCAAACCTTTTGAAATACATGAGGCATAATCGAAATAATATAAAATGAACAGTATCAAATCTTTTCTTTATTATCATTATTAGAGAAATATGCCAACATAAATCATTCTCTCTAATATCATTATCATTCATATCTGGCATATTAATGATAGAAAAATTTTAATTATCAAATCTTTTCTCTTGATGAGATAATTTTTTTCTCTTCATTATCTTTTATCTTGATTAATTAGTATTGTAATTTGATATGAGAAATAAAATAACAAGTGAAAAGCAATATGAAATAATTTGAAATATTACAACATAACTTATAGGACATTCTGAATCAATTGATTTGTCGCATGGTAAAGTTGACATCAATGAGGGCCACCTTAAGATTAGCCAATGATTTTCTCTTGAAATTTAATCTGGGTGGTCAAGACAAGACTATTTGTTGTCCAAATGAGAGTGATCCTAGGTCCATGGCTTTTTTTTTTCAAGCAATGAGGAAGGTAATGTAGAAAGAATAGGTCTTGACTAAGTTAAAGTGCATAGATTAGTCAAAAAATAATAACAATTGAAGTATTATCCATGTCAATAGGGTGTGTAGGTTCCTGGGCAATCCTCTGTGCTCTTGGTTGAGCTAGCACTTTTGTTTGATGTCTAGTCTAGAAGAAGGATAATCAAAAACTTAGGATCAATAACATCTATAAAAGGTGGCACAAAAGTGGAGGGTAGAACATAATGAGCACTCATTTGAATTTCAAGTGATTTGGAAGCGCTAGGGTGATTTTCAACTCAATATATTTAACTTCAATTTTCATTTCATCTTTATCTTTTTTTTTTTTTTTTGTCATTTAGATTAAAAATAGTTTTAAAAGAAATAATGTAAGACTTATTCGAGACTACAACCTCTGTGAGACTTATTCACGAAGAAATTCATAGATATAATATAAGTACTCTCCTAGTTAGCTTATGAGTGATATAGGTAATTCACTTCTTTAATGTATTTTTAATATATTTAACAAGGGAGTAAGGTGAGTTGGAACAAGTTGAGTATCATTTTTTTTTCTCTACAATAAGTGATATAATAAAATATATTGATGGAAATATCTTATTTGTATCATCTCATATACCATTTAAAAAATGTTAAAATGTTATAATAATTAGGGAGTCATATTCTAGGCCAAGTATAAGCATACAAGTTTTTTTCCCTGCTAAAATTCCTAGAGGCCTACTAGATTTGTTTGTAAAGTTTTTAAAAGAAGATAATGTTGAATAATAATACTAAAAAATGAATACAAATAACATTTTGATAAAAATTATATATTAATTTGTTTTATTTAATGAACAAAAGTGATCGAGGCAACATACATACCCTGTGTTTTTATCAAAAGTATAAAAAAGTGTACAAATAAAAAAAATTGCAATACTCTTTATCAAGTTGTTGAGGTATTTTCAAGTTCTTTATAAAGATATTCGTTGGTTGCAAACTCTCTGAATGCATGTTATAGTATTGATCTCATCTTGAATTTTTTTTCTTAGGAAAACATATTTTATTTTTACATGTTTTATTTGCTAATTAAATATTCAATTTGAGATTAGATGACTTACTGGCTAATTATCATAGTAAAGAGTTGTGAAATAAGAAAGTGCATAATTAATCTTATCTAGTAGATGTCGCATCTAAAGTATCTTATATATAATTATTATTAGTATTTTGAATTTTATATCCATACTAAGTCTTAAAATAATTATGTATCTTATTTTTTTAGGAAATAATGTTGTAGAGTTCTAACTAGAGGTGTCAAACGGGCCGGCCCGGCACGGCCCTACCCGTTTTTTTGGGCACGTTCGTGCTACCGTGCTAGGCCGGGCACGACATGATTCCTGTACCGTGTCGTGCCCGGCACGGCCCGTAGGCACGACGGGCCGTGCCGTGCCTTGCCTGGCCCGCTCGGGCACGCCTGTCCGAGCGGTTCGGGATACGGGAGGACCGCGGGTCCGGTCGAATCAGACCCGTCCCGCGGTCTTTTTATGCGGGAGGGGCTTCCTGGGGTCGGGCTCACGGGACACCCGGCACTGGACTGACCCGTGCCGGGGTACCGTGCCGCGTGCCGGATCAGGCACGGCTCAGGCCGGGCATGGCACGGCACGCGCCTAACCCGGTCACGGAATTTTTCCGTGCCGGCCCGGCCCGGTCCGGTTGACACATATAGTTCTAACTCATTTGTATGTTGATGTCTAATTAGAATCAAAATATTCGATTGATTGCATGTGTTTATAATCTTTAAAATAGATTCTAAGTTTTCACAAATCTTTGTATGCAATAAGTTGTGTTAGAGTGAATCTATTGAAGTAAATTTTTAAAATGATTAATTATATTAATTGTGTATGCTATATTTAGTTTGTTCATAGTAGATAGTTTTTTTTTTGTTATTATTCTCTTATAAGTTATAAAGTTAATTGGAGAAATTATATTAGAAAAGAAATCATATCGAATATCTGCTACAGCATGACTCAAAATATTAGTTTTTTATAAGAATATTAAGTACATATATTCTTTGTGATAATATAATATTCTTTATAGAATAAGTCATTTTTCTAAGAAAATATCTGAATCTTTAAAATTTATTTGTCTGAAATTGCATTTGAATGTATTCTTTGAGATTTATGATGCCCAACTCATTATCTATAGTAATTAAAATGTCATTCACATAGATAATCAATAAAATTATTCTGCTATCAGGATTTCTCTAAAAAAAAGAAAGTAAAATAAAAAACATATCTTTATGCCCCAAATAAAATAATTATCTATGAAATTCTTATTAATGAAGTTCTCGGTAATTAATTTAGGTCATATAATATATTTTGTAATCTGTAAATTATATTTAATTATATTATTAAAAACTTAGGTTTCTATTTCATATAAATTATTTTCTCAAGATTATTGTGAAAAAATATATTGTTCATATCTAATTAGTATATCTTCTAAATATTTGATATTACAAGAAAAATAAAAATCTATACTGTGATCATAATATTCATTGAAGAAGAATTATCTTGGTTATTCATATCAAATAACTGAGTAAATTCAATTTTTTACTCAATTATTTGATATGAAAAATATTTTTATTTATTTTTTTGGGCTTGTTATCATAGTGAATCTTTATTTATAATTAATGAAAATTATTATTGAAGATCATGATATTAGTTTATAAGACCTATTAGATTGGAAGACTTGCATTTCTCCCATCATAACATGATATCATCCTAAATGAAATGATGTCTTAGTAGGAGTCTTAGTTTTTCCAGTATCATTAAGATATGAATATCTATTACACTAATGACAAAAAAAAAAAAAAATACTATTTTCATTTAATTGTGCATGAAAGATAGAGGATATGATATATGGTATGCCCCAATTCTACTAATAGATTCAAATTAGTTATTCAATGTTGCATTTATTTCATAGTAATTTGATTCCTGTGCCAACAATAGGAAGAAGAACTCGGTTACTCATCTTGGATCGGACTGGAACAATAGTTTAGTGTTGATTTATGATTGCCCCTAACATTTTCTTTCTACTTCTTCAAGTCTTCACTATCTCAATTTTTCTTTTTGGATTCGCCCCTCTAGAAGAACCGCTTCTAGTTCAAGATCAGAATCCTCAAACCTATCAAAATATTCTTTCTAGTTCACTATTCTTGTGATAATCAATTTTCTCTCATTCATGGGATGAAAAAAATGTGGATGAGAATTAGCAAATTTCACATTTATACTTGTGAAACTAAGCAGGCTGTGGGTGGGCAAGGTTTGACTCATCTCCCTTTGAACAAGGGGGATTGGTGGCTTTGGAATTCTAGTACTAGTTTTGTTCCCTCGAAGAATAAAAAGGACGAACCTATTACAATCTTAGTAGAGAATTGTGGAGGAATACTACCCTTTACCTTTACCATTGGCATTGAATTAAACCTTGATGAAGTAGCGAATAGTGGAAGAGAAAGCATGAAGAAATGGCAAATATCTAGTTCTTCTTTCCATCCTCTTGTGTTATGATCAATAGTTTAATCCATTCACTCAACTACATGGAACTCTGAGTTAAACCTTTACCATTGAGATTGAAAAAGGAAATTGGATTTTCTTATGGAATGCTCTCTTCTTAGCTCATGTTAAGATATCATAAGACCAATTGGACAAGGATCTTAGCTCATATTAAGATATAATGGCTAGGGGGATTCTACATTCGATCATAGTTACCTTAGTTGGGTTTTGAAGGGAAGACACTCAAGGTGCTAGATAGTAGCTTGTCCTTATTTACCATCAAGAAGAAATATTAACTTTTTATATGCTCTATGAGCAATGAGCTATTTATATGTTCTTGAGTGATTGGTTGTTCTTTCTCTGATATTCACCATACAGTGAGAATGCCATAACAGAAGAATGTAGATCTAATCACTAGTCTAGCAATCAATGTATGATCGAGCTAGGTTAGATCCTTGCCGAAGGGTATAGCAATGGAGCATATCTTTCATTCTAGTAAGGATTAGAGCACAGGAGAGCTTGAGACTTAAACAATCTCACAAAATATATCATTTTGTGAGATTGTGTCAGATGATTCTCAAACGTGAGACGCTTTGTTGGAATTATAAAATGTAATTATTCTAATAATCATGATGTATATATTTTTTCCAACATTACATTTACGTGTATTTTTAAATTACAAGAAATGTTTTTTCTATTTAAAAAAGAATGTAGTTATATGTGTTCGTGCAAAAGATTCTCCCACATGTAGAAGTAAGCCCAAGAGGATGATGTTTTCATAGCTCATCACCAAGGTTTTGTTGTTTTTTTGGTGAAGATTGCAATGAAAGAGCTCCGAGAGAAGAAAATACCATTCATCATTCGTCGTTATTTGCCTGATGGGAGGTATGCGCTCAGAATTTGAGTTTTTGAAAACTTTTATGTAATTCAACTACAAAATGTGCCTTTTGTTGAGGAGTACATGGGTTGATTTGATTTTCAAGTTATGAAGATTGGGGAGTGGATGAACTCATCGTGGAGGACTCATGGAAGAAGCAAGTTGGCGGCCATTGATGCTGTTTTTTATTTTCTTTTATTTTTATTTTATGCTCTGGAATTTGAGGATATGTTTAGCTTTCTTTTCTTTTCTTTTTTTATTTTATGCTTTGGAATTTGAGGATATGTTTAGATTTGTTAAAATTTGATCTTTTTTTAGTGATAAATTATGACATTATCAAGCAAAATCAATCACCAAATAATATTGCATGTTTGAAAATATTGTGAAATCAAGTGTTCCCCCTCTTTAGTTGACTTGAATACACATAATAATCATACAAAAAAATAATTATTTTTCAAATTCTTCATGAGAAATTCATCTAAGTACACCTTTTTTGCATATTTAGATATATAAACAACCATTCAACGTATTACATGGAGAGAAGATCTGTGTCTAAGTAAGTATAATATTGATAATCTAGAGTGATAAACAAGGCATTATTATTATGGCCTAGTGGTTATTTCTAGTTACACTACATCAAGGTACACTGTCATCATGTAGACAAATATCAATATTATCCGAGCAATAATAAACCATGAAACAACAGAGCATATGCCGGCAGTAGGAGAACAAAATGTGCATCTCAGCTGAAAATTAAAAGGTTCACTCCATAAAAACCTTGCATATATCATCATGCAAAAGGATTCCCACCAAGAGATGCGACAGGGCCATGTAATTGGACGACGCTCCTATGGAAAAAAAAAAATTCCAATAGTTTTTCAGCATAACGAGAGAGCTGAAGATGAATCTCCTGAGTGATTTCTAAAACATCCCCAATTATGAAATTGAACTTACGAAAAAGATGCGCTTTGTGTTTGCCCTATGATGCACCCCAAGGCACCTAAAACAACAAAACAAAACATATGATAAGATCATGCTCGCCCAATCTTGTTACCTCAAAATTGTAGCTGAGGGCTGATATTGCAATTGGAGGTTGCACCAACTATTTTAGCATGGAATGTATATGATAATATCTTGACAGTTTAACCCTCAAAAATTAATGAGATTGTATCTGATAAGTCTTGAACATGGAGATCTATTGCTCTTATATGAAAATACTTGTCATCGCACTAAGGTATCATCTCTAACAAATACATACTAAACAATAACTTCTTATGTGATCAATCATCTCAATTATTCTATACATACTTGTCATCTATTATTCTAGCCCAAATACATATATCTCTCGCAAGGTGTATGAAGGTCATACTGTTTTAACTGACAAGTCTCAAACATAAAACCTATTCCTCTTGGATAAAGATGCTTATCATCACACTAAGACATAATCTCCATCAGATACATATAACACAAATACTTCCCAGGTGATTAATCATTTTATTATTATTCTTGCCTAGATACATGTAGCATACAAGGTGTATGAAGGTCGTATCCATAGACACTCACAGCACAAGAACTTTCCAGGTGATATATCATTTTAATATTATTCTCATTCAAATACATGTAAGACATATGATGTATGGCCATACCCACTATTTTAGCATGGAATCTAGTTGGAGAGTTAATATCTCAGCATCATTACTCTCAAAAATTAAAAAAACAATATTAGATGAGTCTCGAACATGAGATATATTACCATTAGATAAAAATACTCATCATCACTCTAAAGTATGACCTTCAACAGATACATAAAACAAAATGACTTCTTAGATGATTAATCATCTCCATATTATTTTGCCCAGATAGATATTACCCATGAGGTGTATAGAGGTCGTACCCACTTTTTTATCATGGAATCTAATTGGAGTTAATATCTTGTCAGCCTTAATCTCAAAAGTTAGAGATTGTATTGGATGAGTCACGAACATGAGACATACTACCCTTGGATGAAGATACTTGTTATCATTTCAAGACATGACCTTCAACAGATGAATCTCAAACACAATCACCACGTATGAAAGTTGTACGCACAGTTTTAGGGTGGAATCTAATTGGAACTAATATCTCAATAGCCTTGCTCTTTAAAAATAATAAAAAAACTATGTTAGAGTTATATGAATCTCGAACATGAGACCTATTACTCTTGAATGAATAAAAGTATCATCACACCAAGATATGACATCTAACAGATGCAAACAACACAAGTACTTCCCAGGTGATCAATAATCTTAATATTATTCTCGCCCAAATCCATGCAACACAAGGTGTATGATTAATATGAATTTAAAAAATGTCCCTCTGGGCTTTATTGGAGCAGTTGGGAAGCAATTCCATGTCATGGGTTCAAGTCACACCTTAAACCATGCCCAAACTTACTATGGCTCAAGGATACTCATGCTTATCAAATAAACAAACAAAGAATAATAAAAACTTGCCTTGAGGTGGGAGATAAGGTGGCAATGGGTCTTGGGAAAACCAAGGAGGAACCATACAAGTGAGAGAAGTGGAAGGCAGCACAGCTACAGGCAGCGCATCCTCCAAAGGCATCTTGTCCAAGAACTGAATTTGACATGGAAACCATCAATTATGAGGGACGCAAATGCAAAACAACTCTAGAATACTTGTTATAAAAAAGGCCAGCAGAGCAGGAACCAATATGCATGCTTTTGACATGGCATCTAAGCACCGCCCATAGATTAAGATATAAGTATATTTGAGACTTGATTATCAAACTTGGACATAATTGCTTAAGATAATATTACTCAGCTATTAGCATATAGATTAACTGCTTAAGAAAAACGACTCTCTATACAACTTGGACATAATTGAATGAGATGAGATTTTCTACTATGACAACTTCTCTGAAAAATGCCAGGGAGAGAGCCAAGAGAGATACTGCATGATCTACTTAGCCTAGTTGTTCTAAATGCACACCTACAAATTTTGTTATGCTTACTCAGAAAGAGTTCCATAATTTGTATCTTGACAACAACTAGCTCCAATATAGATACTACTACCACTATTGCTCTCTCTTTTTTCTTCTATTAAATCTAGAATTTATGATAATATTATGACAAATAGCACTGCTGTACTAACTAGTGAGCATGACAAGATAAATGTTGAGTTTATTCTCTTGACATTCAATTTTTTTGTACCTAAACTTCATCATAATTTAATTTTGATTTGTTTGAGTAAGCAACTGACCTGTAATATTATGTTTTATTCTTCTGTTATTTCTGTGCAGGATCAATGGAATAAGCATATGATTTCCCTAAAGATTGAACAAAATAAACAATACATATTTTTCTTCACTATTGAGAACCCATCTAGGTGCTTGCCATGATCCACTAGTTGTAAACCATCAGCTTGAACATCTATTAATGGATAAACTAATGAATATGGAATCAAATATCAAGAATAATTTTTATTGACTATGAGCCATATCAATTAAGAAGATATATTTGAACTTTCTATCTGACACATCATAAGGGTGTTGGGAGTAATTTATTATCCATGACTCATTTATACATTAAGAAAGTTTATAGGATAATTACGCATAATGATTTAATATGAAACTGTTCTACCATTTCCTGGGATAGATATACTCCGAGATCTAACATAAGTATCTATTAATCAATCAAGATATATATTAATGTACTTAAACTAATTTCCATCACATTGATAACAAACCAGAGACTTAAACCTATTGGAGGTTACAAAACTCAATATAATGTACTTAGTAAACATCTTATCACAATGTATGCACTCCCTAAACCAATTGCATCTTAATGTTGCAGGAAGGCTGCTAAGATATTTCAAGGGAACCTTATATCTTAGTTCGAGATACTTCAAAACCATGAATATCATGAGATTCTGAAGTACATCCAAGTATGTTTTATCTCGACAGTGCTACTATATAGTAGACTTCTAAAAAACAATCCACTATGGTAGTAGCCAATGTTAAAGCAGAATACATTTCTACATCACTGGCTACTTCTCAGGCAATATGATTGAAAAGATTATTAGTTGATTTAAAAGAAGTTTTTGATCCTACAACCAATTTATGTGACAACAAGTCGACTACTTTCAATGCCAATGATGCTATTCTACATAGCCGAACAAAATACATAACACTCAAATTGAAGTCATTGAGAAGAAAAAAATATCATTAGTTTACGGTAACACTATAGACCAAGCCGCATATATCTTTACAAAGTCTATCAAAATTGAAGCACAATTACTTCAAGGCCTACTAAGACTCCAACATTTCACAAAAAATAAAACTTTGTTAATGAAATAAGCATTTGGGCCCAATACACCCAAAGGTTCATGCTTGTTTACAAGGCAAACCTCTAAATATTTTTGTTCTCTTTCATTTTTGTAAAAGCTATCCTCCAAAAAGATGATAACATCTAATTCAAAAAGGTTTAATTTAATTAATAACTCAACATATGGTATCAGAGCTCTATTTTTGATCTTCTTCTTCAAAGAAAAACCACTTCCACATATTTTCTAAACAAAACAATACTTATCTCATTGATTCAGTCTAAATCTATCAGATCTAAAACTTATTTGAGTAAAAATCTATTCACTGATCATGATCACCATTTTTTTTATTCAAATCTTCCATCTTTTGAAATTAGCATGTATGATGTGAATACTTGAGTAAAATACGCATAGGATTAGAATAAAAGAAAGAAATCTCCTCCAACAAATGTATAATCTAAAAAAATTCACAACTAATAATGTCATAACACTTGAATTTCACAGTTATACTTAATCTAGATATAATAATTATTTTCTACTTTTAAAGTTGACAATGCTACCTATTAAAAAAGTATTAAAAATTAAAATAAATTTATTATGATAACTAATATCAAACTAATGTTTGAATACCTCCTTGTACGACAATGTCTATGATCTCTAAAAATGCATTGAACTCTAGTTTGTTATCATATTTCTAAGAATGCATATAATTATTTTCAAATAAATTTGTGTAATAAAATTTTAAAAATAACTAATTATATTTAGAGTATAAGTGATGTGAATACTAAAACCCTAAATTTATTTATATAATTCTTGTCAATTATGAAATAAAAATGTATAAAGTAAAACTTAGTACAATATAGATAATTCTTGTTGGAGGATTATAATGATCATCCCAACAAGAGATGATGTTTGAAAAATTTTTACTATTGAGATTAATCTTCCGACCTCCTTGCTCCACTTAGAGAATGAAAGACGTAAGAAAATTTAAGTCCAGGGAAACTATTTTCCCAAAAAAAAATGATATAATGAGAGAGTTTTCTAACAAAGGTAGAGGAGATAAAATTTAGGTCCAAATAATGAATTTGATAATTTAGGAATTTTAAGTTTTTATTTTAGATAAGATTCAAAAAATTTTAATTATACACAAGGATATGAAATTGAAGTTCATCAAATGCAAATTAATAGCAGATGATAACTTTTACTCTTCAACTTTAAAGGTTATGTTATGCAACGAGTGGGGGTAGAAGAGAATGTGATAATTCAATTTGGAGGGAAGGTGGAGGTTTCACACTCCCACCGAATTGCTTTGGAAAAATCAAAGAACAAAGGGCAAGGCTTAAGCTTAACACACTCATGAACAATGAACAAAACTAATTTCTTCAATTTAGATGTGTTTAAACTATCACTAATGCACTGAATTTCATAAGAACTCAAAAATTAACAATGCTTGATCGTAATCACTATTGAGATGGTTGATCAGTATGAAACAAAACTATCACCGATGTACTCTTCAATTGATCTTTAATTTCTATTCAGATACAAACAAGTAATTCACATTTTATGTCTCTTAACTATTCGATATTTGAATAATATTGACTAGATTTTTTAGTTAATTTCACAGAAACAAAACTTACCAAGCATTTATTCAAAATGGTGTACCACATCCTTCCGCCAGTCAAGAAAATACTAGGAGTTGAGTTGCACATCAAAAGTATGACATCAACATGGATATTTCTCAAACATTGATCTTCTAATTGTGTATGATCGCATCCTCATGGTGGTTCTAAGTAATGAGAGTACAAATGACGAGGTCATTGCTCATAATCAAACTCATCATGCTGAAGTTTCATCACATCACATTCTAATTTACCTAAACATCTATCATTTTCCTTTTGAAATACTATGAAATCATTATAGGATATCATAAGCTTATATAATTGAGTGCACATATTAGCAAAATTTTCATCACATCACATTGAGGAGTCGGGTCTTATAGTGATGTGCCTTTCCAGGCTAGTTAGACAACTTGGTTTGCTTCTATGATAATTATTATCAAAATAAGTGGACATGCTATCAGAATTAAGTAAAAAATAATGAAAACAATCTTTATTTCAAAAATCTAATAGGGGGGGAGGGAGGGGGGGTCCTCAAATCTTAATCTTCTAATACCAAACTAATGTGAATGCTGGCATCCTAATTTTTTTAAAAATAATTCTTATTAATTATGATGAAATTAAAGGCAAAAATTAAAATATAGTATTATATTTATTGATAGCACAATTGTTAGCCAGTTGCAATGATTTTTTTGTCAATAAGAGATGATGCTTGAAAAAGGTTTGCTGCTAGGACTAATCTATCAACTTCCTTACTCCACTTTGAAAGTCAAATATAAACTAGCTTAGTGGAGCTTTTGAAATTCAATTTCGAGGTTAAAAAAAAAACTATTTTTCTAGGTAGACCTAGAAATATAGTATTCACATTAGCATGTACATGTGATGAAAATAAATATTCTAATCACTCCTTTGATAGAACAACTCTTGCATATACCATAAAAGTAGAATGATTGCTTTCATAATCCTTGAGTTATTAGAATTATATACTCCAATTTAGTAAAGTTAATAATAATACTCATATTGGTTGAAATAAGGATGCAAGAAAATTCCCATAAGTCTGTTGATCCTGTTATGCTTACTCATGAGTAATACTCCAAGCTTCTGTCCTTGGGAGTTGCTAACTCCAACAGAGATACTTTGGGACAACTACTCTTTTCTCTCACCACCTTACTCTAAACTGTTTGATCATAGATTCAGATATAATACTCATACCACAAGTAATTATTATTTATTTACTTTATTTATAGAATCAAATACTTTTGATATTGTCATAATCAATGACACAATTATGAGAGTTAGATAACATTGCCAATATTGAGCATTTTTTTTGACATGGATTCATTTTGCACTAAATTTTAACATAATTTATTTTTCATTAAATACTTTGCTAAATTGTTTGGTTATTATATTATTTTCTCTTTTTTTAATAATAATATACAAAGTTGAAAACCTAGAGAAATGAATTACATGGGAATTAAGCATGGTGGCTCGTACCTACTCTTCCCTATCTACAATAGTCTCTTTGGTATTTGACTATTATTGATCCACATGATGACTTGAGATATTTTATTATTTTTATTAACAATTATGCTAGATATATAAAAATAATTATTAATTTACAAAAAAATCTCAAATTTTATATATCTTTATAAATTTTAATGAAAGAATAAATATTCAATTTGATAGTAGTACTAAAATATTGAAAAGTAATAATATTTTAAAATATATGGGTCATTAATTTTCTTATTTCTTTGAGCACGAAATAATTTATTAGACATCCTAAAATAATATTCATGCATAAAATTAGATAGTTGAAAAAAAAAACTAATCTGATTACGATGATTAAGATGCTTATACTATATAAGAATGTTTTATAATATTTTTATGAAAAAATAATATTAATCATTAACTTCTCAATCAATTAAATATCATCTTTTATTCTCTCATAATATATTTTATATTAATGTTTAAACAATGGATATTTTTTTATCTTTCACATAATATTTTTGGATTTACTTATTTTTTTCAAAATTTTTCTCCAAATAAAGAGAAGATTATGTGACCTATTAGCATTCATTTGGTACTCTGTCTCTATTTAAGAAAATATACACTTGAACACTATACTAGTATGATCATTTTTATGTCTAGTTATTACTTCTCACATAAGGATAAAGATATAAAATGAGATGGATATCCTGAGCATAGCATGAGGCATGGTCTAATTAGGCAGTGTTGGGGCCAACATGGTCCAGATACCATTATTAGACCATGGAGATGTTGGCCCACAACATGGCTCTACTATGGCTATACTGGGCTAGCACCCAACAGTCCACATGCCTAGCCCAATGACATGGTAAGTAGCATGATATAGTTGAATTTTTAAAAAACAATATCAAGCACAATGCAAATAAATAGCTCGTGCTATTTTTTTAATGTCATGTTGGGATAAATAAAACAAAAATTGAGCTATCAAATTGTTTCCAATGACTTTTAAACATAAATCAAACGATTGTTAGATTTATGCCTATAAATTATTAAAAAAATTTATAAAAACTAATTATAATAATTTTCTATAAATATTTGATTCATTTATTTGTTTTTCATAGTTAATCTGTGAAATACTATCCTCTCCACTCAGTTCTCTTAGATATACATCGAGCTATTTTTTTATAATTGTATTTTTTTTTCTTATATAATTTTAATTTTGTGAAGTAGAGTATTGCTAAAATAGGCATTATCATGAGGAGCAATGACTTCTAACCATCAAAATATGAGATATAATATCCAAAATATCAGCTACGCACTAAAATAAAATAAAATACACATTAAAATTTTAAATTAATTATTTTATTTTATTTAGTTGAAAACTAAATTAAAAAAATTAAACAAAAAAAGATTCTTTGATTGTTCTATTTCCAATCAAGTCTCACTCATTAAAAATTATAAATAATAAATTTAATGAATATATATTAAATATAAATTTAGATAATAATAATAATCGACTAAAAGATATAATGATGAAACTAGGTTTGTTACCATGATATCAACTTATTTGCCTAAAAAATCTAAAAATAAATAAACTTCAATAATTTGGACATACTTTAACATAATTAAAAATAAAAATTTTAATAATATTACAAAATATTTAGTATAATATATATATTATAAAAAATATATACATATAGATATACTTATGACACTAGCTACCTTAAAAGATATATCAATTAATATACCAAAAAAATATAATATATTAAATCTTACGCAAAAAAAAATTAATAGTAGAAACCTTAAAGTTAGAGCAATTTGAAGTTAGAGCAACTTCAAATTTATTGACTCATTTTAATTACCATAATGAATTTAGAAAAAAAATATATAATAAAATTAATTATTATCATGAATATTTTGATTACATTTTAAAAGAATCTTAAAATATTCAATATTATACAAACATATCTCTAACTTGTTTATCATAGAATTCCAAGATTCAACTATAAGAATGACATAATAAAATAATTTTAATTTTTTAAAATAATTAAAATTAACAAATTTAAAAATATAATAAAGTAATATTCATAATATCTACCATCTAGACTAATCACGATGATAGATCATTAGTATGTCTCATCGAACACTATATAAATTCAAAGTAAAAATTAAATTAAATAATTTTAAGATTTTATGAGAGTCTTACTTCTTATGATTACCCCATTATATATGAGTGTTTGATTAGTATTTTTAATAAATAAGACATGTAAAATTAAAATTTTAATATTACATTCAATAATATTTTAAATAATAATGTAGCAATTAAAAATATTTGTTAGAATTATTAAATACGAACCCTTAATTAATAATTTCATGTTATATATATATATATGTGTGTGTCACATAATTAGTTTGATAGTACAAATAAGAATAAAAATTATCTCTTATATTAGAAAATATAAAAAATTCATTAAAATATCTTATGACACTTAATAGACAATATGAGTATCATACTTGATGTTTATTAGCGAACCTTAAAAAGTTTCAAATAAATATAAGATATCATTATAATTATAACTACCTAATATTAGAATCATATATCAACTACCATCATATAATATCTACTTATATTAATAATATGAGTAAAAAAGTTATTATTGATAATTAAAATAATGATATTAATTTTATTTTTAAAATTTCCAAAAAGTTTTTATGATACAACAAATATATATTTATATGTATATAGTCTCACCACTTACAGTATGCTCAAATATTTATATAATGTTAATAGTAAATTTAGTAAGTATATATATCAACTTGATTTTAAGGGCATGTTATTGAGATAAAAATCAAATATATAAAATATCAATCCTTCATTCTATTTTTTTAATGATTGATTATATATATGAATCATATAGTTCATGTGAAAGAGGTAAAAAATATTTTAATGTATATATCCATATGCATGAACTAAATTGAAGAACTTGATATTTGAATTCATTAAAAAATATCTAACATGATCACATATTATGATATTAGATATGTTGGTTACAACGAAGCTCCAAGTATAGATTTGAATATCATATTTAAAAATAATATTTTTTTTATTCAATTAGTAAGGGATGAACAATGGTATATTCTATCGAATATGAGTGAACTGTTTCATTATTTAGATATCAATTATTACTTTATTTTTATCACATAATAATATTAATAATTTAAGATTATTAAATTTTAATAAAAATCATACGAATTTATATTTCTTGTGCTATCTAATATAATACATAAACTACCGACCCATCAAATATCTAATGTAGCATTGAAATTTATTTTTTTATAATTGAGAATATTATTTTAGACAAAAAATTCATATTACAACCATATATCATAAAAATATTTTCATGATTGAAGAATATGAAAAATTTTTAAAAAAATATTTTTTATAAAATAAAATAACTGCCAAAAAATGATAACTCATGTGATGACATTAGAGATATCAAGGTTGGTGCTATTTTGAGATTCAAATATAATGATTCAATTCATACTACTAACATAGATTGATCATTATTCATGGATATTTTGAGATTCAAGGTTGGTGTATATATTTTTATTGAATAATAATCTTAAATTTTTTTTATTTAAATTTACATTGTAATGCAACTAACCATAGTGCCACAATGCCACTGGCCCATGGCTATTGGGCCAGGCCTCAGCACTGCTCCATGGCCCCTCAATCCTACACCCTGGCCCTGCCTCTGCATGCTGCCACAATGTCACTGTCACTGCCTGAGCTGCCTGGCTAGTGGCCAGTAGTTGTGCCAGTCCTGAGCAGACTCAGTCTGACCCTACACAACCCAACATGCCCGATTCATTAGGTGAGCCATCGGGTCAAGCCAGTCTTACCAAAATTCTGGCCATGCTAGGTTGACTAAAATGCTGGCCGTGCTGACACAACAAAGCATGGCCAGCAATTTCATGTAGTGTTCAACATGACATATCTGACCTCTCTATCGTGGTAAGGATAACTACTAATTCTACTTCTAAGCCTGCACCTAATACTAATAATAGCATAGTTAGTTTTGAAAAGAATAATAAGAATTCTCTTCACGACAATAGTGAAACCTCTCCTAAATCTTTATGCTAGAAAGAAAAAACCTAGTGTGAATATCCTATTGAATTTGAATCTTCATAAAACTGAGAGATATGAGTAGAGAGATTTAATAATCTCAATCTAAAAGCATATACTATACGAATACGTTCAATATCTTCTTCAGACGAGACTTCTACATATTCACTTATTCATATTTAATTTTTTGTTCTTTTAACAATTGTTAAATCCATGATATTCTAGTATGATGAATCCACATCATGAGGACAAAATATGATAAATGAATTAAGTGTAATCACATTCAATTATATTTTAGATCATATTTCAAAAATTTTAAATGAGCTAGTAATGAGATACAAATGAATATATATGATAAAAATGAGATCTTATGTGATTGTAGATCAACTCAAGGTCATGCCAGTAGTCAAGTGGTACATAGACTTGTGTTGTTCATTAAGATATTTTTTTCTTTATAGCCAACATAACCACTATTAAATTTTGCTAATTTCTATTATTATAGTTTTGAGATAGATTATATATTAGTTGGGTGTGAAAAATATTTTATTTTTCATAGTAATCTCGAGAATGAGATATTTATGAGCCCTAAATTTTACTATTCCTTATAGAGTAGATATGATGTGTAGATTACAAAAGATTTTTTATGGCTTAAAGCTATCTCCTAGGATATAGTTTAGTAAATTCTATATAATAGTAATCACATTTAGCTTCAGCAGATATATATAACTCTATCATATTATTAATATTTTTACTGACATGGAACAAGATATTAGTAATGTGATGTTAGTGGTGTATAGTAATTCTATTTTGATTATAAAAAATAAGCAATTAGTTACATCACAATTAAAACAATTTCTATATATCAAGTTTACATATGATTTAAAACATCTTTGATTTTACTAAATATTAAGATCTAATGCCTAGGAGGCATGATCTATGATAAATGAAATAACCTTTAGATATTTTGTTATATCTCAATATGATAGGTTGCGCACCTCTTAGCTCATCACTTAATTCAAGTATAAACTTATTCACATGTATTGATGCCATAGTTATTTTCATCAGATATAGAAAAATAAAAAAGAAATTAAAATTATTTTATAATGATCAAACCATATATTACCCATGCTGCTATTATGATTAGTTGCTTCCAAGACAAACTTATATTAGCGTAGTTCTCAGGATTTTGAATTTTGAATTTTGAATTTTGAATTTTGCTTAGATAATCTCATTTTCTATAAAAATAAGCATAGATCATTGTTTTCATATCCTAGTAGTGTCGTATTGATTACTAATTAAAAAAAATGAAGCTTGCGACATGAATGCTCATTTAACTATTGGATGTGAGAAATACTTTTTGATAAAATAAAAAATAAAGTTGAAATAATAAAAATTACATGAATCCAAGAACAAAAGTATGGTATCCAAAATTAAAAATTACCTCAAACATGGCCAATCAAGTTCATTTCTTCTTTTGGACAAGAATTAAACCAAAGATGTTCTTCGTAAGAAAGGAATCAATGGATCCCACCTATAGCAATGGCAGTGGACCATATACTCTTTATAGGGCTTTAATATCATGTTGAAAATATTAAACAAATTAAGTTACCCAGGCCCTGGGGTAAGAGCAGGGCTATCCCCATCCTAGTACTCAGAGGAGTTGTGGGTCTCTGAGTGAATCCAACATCCCCACCAATTGGACTACCCGTGTTGTGGGTCTTAATACATAAAGACTCTTAAGATGACCCTTATACTAAAGACACTCCTCGACCATTACTAAGCACAAAATGAAGCATAAAGAATACAACATAAAAATAAATACAAAAAATTCAACAAAAAAAAAAAAGGTTTTCCAAAGATATTGAAAAGGATAGATAACATGGTATATCAATTACATACCATAGTGGAAGCTTCCACATTAGATTCACATGGGACATCAAATGGATTACTTGTTCTGCGATGGATTGCATACGATTCAGGTTCCTTTTGCAGACAGAAACATTTGGACCAATTAATACTTCAGGCAGAATCTTAGCATAATTTTTGAGCAAGAAGAGCAAATGTAACAGAAGAGTTCAAACCGCCATTGAAAAGACCGAATACTCCTTTGGGGACGTAGCCACGCAAGCTGCTACCTGTAATTCAGTCTGTTTATAATTCTCCGCTGGAAAGCATGTAGCCAGATTATCAAAAGCATTCCATGTCTGTACACGTGCACAGATTTATAGTTAACAACAACAAATAAATGGTTTGCTGTGATACTGTCCGATACAGTCAAGAGCAGCACATGACCGATTAGGGTTCTTCATTATTTTCCCACACCTAGACCTAGCGCCCACAATTTGGTTTGAACCATGAATCGGATCAACAACAGGACCATCAAAACCAGAAACGAAAACAAAAACAGGAACCATGAATCTAGTTCCTGTTCCCCACCGAATCATGAACTAAACCGGTAGATAGATTTCAGCAGAAATTGCTAAAAGATAAAAAATAGAATAAAACCATGGAGAACTAGGACCTGATCAACTTGGATCGTTTGGTCCTAACTCCATATCACTTGAACCATGATGGGTAGCAACGGGGGTCAGTTCTAATTCAAAAATGGGCAACCGGTCAGAATTATCGCCTCCCAATTGTGAAAAAACCTCAGCGCTGGCACTTCTCCCTCGGCAAGCGAGAAGACCCATCATGTTTAGTGAATTACGAAACCCATCGAGTCAATTCTAGTTCAGAAGTCACCCGTTGCAGATTAGGGTTCCAAGCCGCAGGAACGATTTACGATCGGAAGTTGGGGATAATAGCATCAGGTTGGGAAAAAGAAGTGTCACCCTTGAAGCGCTTCACGCGGGCCTGTGGTGAGATTTGAGAACTTACTTGAAAGCATGTTTTATCTTGGGCTTGATTATTGTGAAGATCATCGGCTTTTGGATCGCTTACTGGTGGCTGCGGGGGGTTGTCTCCGTGTGAAGTTAGAATATTGCCACTGATTGATGAAGACCCCACACTGAAAGGTACAGCTGAAGGCGCGCAACTTGCAGCCCCCGGAAAAGATAATGCAGGCTGGGTATCAAATGTAGCCCACCCATTAGATATGTTTATATCTAATGGATTGATTGAGGATGGTTGAGAGTTATGGGAAGTCTGTGAGTTCACACATGGAGCTTGGTTCAGTGCTGTCGGTAGTTGAAACAAATTAATTGTAGTCAATGGGTCTGAATGGGAAGCTTGTGACAGTGAATTGGGGTTCCCATTTGGGGTCTGGCTCGATGTTGAGGGAAACTGAAACAAATTAATTGAAGTGGAAAATAACTCTGAAACAGATTCCTCCATGGAGCATTCCAATCCACGGAGGCTACTAGAAGCAGCTGACTGTGGAAAAGCAAAAGATTTATCCTGGTTAGTTTCTGCAGGCTCGTGTTCTGAAAGAGCGTCTGCCAAAAAGCTGGCATTATGTGACTTCCAAGAAGTGCAGTTGCTATCAAAAGAAGCAACACTTGCAGAAGATGCAGTTCCCTGTGAAGAGGATCAATTTAAAATTAGTTAGTTGAGGTCATAGTAATGAAAACAAAGCTAATGGATCAACAATATAATGTGAAACACAAATGTATCACAGAAAAAAAAACAAACCTTTTTATCTAATTAAAAATTCAAATATAAGCATGACAAGCCCTTCCAACACACAAATGTACCAAATACACAAAACTTATACTTTACACAAAATCTAGAAGAAATTAATATCTCGATAGTTTTATCCCTAAAAATCAGAGAAATCATATTTAATAAGTCTCAAACATGAGATGAACTACTCATAAATGAATATACTTATCATCATACCATGACATGACCTCTAAATAATCACCCCACTGTAGCAAAAAAAAAAGAATTTTTTATCAATTTTCATTAACATGCATTGAGAAATTTATCATTTTTTGAGTTGAATTTTACTACAGGTAAATGAGTATCATGATATACAAGAATAAAAAAAATGAATTATTAATATTATTGTTGATTTATTGTCACAATTTTTATTTTTCATTTAATATAGTATTAAATCCTAGAAAGTAAGCTACTACTACAACCTAAATCATCAATCACAACTATCGATAGGAAACAATATCATTATTGCAACAAGAGACATATTTTTATGAAATACATATCAATAAGTCAGAAATTTTCTATAATACATTTCTCTATGCCGAGACATTATGATTTTAAGAATATTTGGATTTGTTATGATTTTACTAATTTGGTATCCAAATCTCTAATTTTCACTTCTAACTAATATAAGCACTTCAAATGCTTGCTAGGGTGACTTGGTCTCAATAGTAATTAATATAAACACGTACGAGATGCTTATTGGCAAGAAAAAAGATTTGGGATGGTCATACTAACATCATACAAAATTCAAAGCATGAATCAATAAGATTTCATACTAACATTTCTATTATTACAAAATTAAAATCAAGAGAGAATTTTTTTGAGAATATAAAGTGTCCAAGACTAATTTAATGAATAAAAGAAGAAAACCCATTTATAACAAATTCACTTAATGATATGTGATTGACCTGAAAATGAATTGATCCGTAGCTATTATTCTTGTTATGAAAAATGATTAAATTGTATTTCTAAGTTCTAATCAACTCTATTACGACTTCATTTTTTTATTCAAAAATATTTTACAAGATCAAAAGACTTTGAAGAATACTTATTTTATGACTAAGTATGATTGACTTTGAAAAAAAAATAAAATACTTACGATAGTAAGATTATGTGCGATGGGTGGACCAAGCCAACAAAGTTAAGGATCAACAATTTTATGATCTATTCAAGGCATAACATGAGCTTTCTTAAATTTATTGATGCTTCAAACAACATAAAGAGTAACAAATACATTTATGATTAATTAAAGTGATCATGGGGTCGACCAATAATTGTTAAAATTAATGAAGGCATAAATGTTATTGATGAAATAAAATTTGTATTGGACTCCAAGTGTGACACATTGAATTGACTTAAATCTTGAAGACATTGATAAAATAGAGTGTTGCTAATATAATTGTGGAAGCATAGAATATTACCAAATTCATCAACAATCATGATTAGTTGCTTGCACCAATGCAAAATATATGCGATGAAAAGATCATTCACCCTGATCAACAAGATTTAAAACTAAATAATTTTTATTTATTTATTATTTATGTTTGATATTTTTTGATGAGAACACCTAATATAATAACATATAGGTTACTCGAATTATTTTTGCTTATTATATAAAAGTATTGGCTGTATGACATTGAGATTATGAGTATTTTATTTATTTTTTATATTTTTTAATGTATAACATGGTATCAGAGCGTATGTGTGTATGTGAATAAGGGCATACAAACCCTAAGGGAGTACAACACAATTTGTAGCAAAAATAAAATTAATTTTTGCCCACAAAACCATAAACAAGCCCTTGGTGGAGCGTGCAGTGGTGATTGTGAAGGCGCACCGATTGACATCAGTAATCATGTGCCATTGGCAACAAGAGATGAGCATGCATGGTGATGCAAGGCGAGCAGCTGCCAATGGATCTTTTTCTACAAATAGGCAAACCCTAATTTGCACAAGATGGTACATGATGACATACAGTGGTAGAAGGAGACAAAAGGCCGCAAATGGTGGTCGACTACCACAGACAATGGAGTTTCTGCCTTCTGAACAAACACCCTAGGATTCTGATAGATTAGTAAAAAAAATAAAATTGAACAAAAGAATTAAGTGTAATTATTTTTTGTATTTTATGTAATATTATATAAATTATTATAACATAAATAGATGGAAGAGAATCTCAATCCAGTGTATTCATTACACAAGGAATGACCAAACAAAAAATAAATTATCAAAAATTATTTATAGAGAAAATACCTAAAGCATTATATAGTTAAGAGATACATACTAACTATTGGAGTCAATCATAAAATATCATATAATTCATTCATCATCATACTAATAAAAAATAATATATAGAACTCTTCTATGAGACAACAACAAATATTTTTTTTTTTTCAAATATCACTAATTATTTTACTCATGCACACACTTCAAATTCATGAATCATCGACACATAAATTAAATGTCATGTTACCAATAATCATATTTTATTCAATGCTCTTTCTTACTTCCTTATGTATTGCTTATTTTAAAATTAATTTTTATTTGTATATTATCTTTCTAAATAATTTAATTTTAACTTTATTTTTTCTTTTGACTATTTTTTTATAAGATCAAAAAACTCTGAGAAATACTTCATTTATAATTAAAGAGATTGGATTATATATTTTTTATTCAATGCTAAGATCTATTTGTAGTTGTTTGAGCATTTTCGAACTATTAATTATGCATTCTCAACTTTATCGTCATCATTAACAAATTTAAAAATATTTAATTTTAGTCTTAAGAATATTTCAATCCTAAAATATAGGGCATGTCAATTAAGAAAATTTATTAAAATTTTCTATCTTGCACATCAATCTAGATGGTAGAAACTTATTCGATGTAATATACTTAGACGTATGAGCTATACAACTAAAGAATGATTTAAATATCTCATTATTTTTTATTGATAACTTCACCTGATATACATGAAAATATCACTTTTGTGATTGATCACGTGTTCTTTATAGTTTTCAAATTTTTTATATAATAATTAAAACTCAATTCAATTAAAATATTATATAACTAAGAGATACTAATACATTAGAATATATGTCATATTGATTTAATATCTATTATACGAATTATAAAATTATACATCATACTACCTACACAGATACAGCCTAATATAGAGAGGTTGCAAAAAAAAATAAGATGACTAAGACACACCTACTTAGAATGAGTATTCAAAAACATAATTAAGGAGATATGATTTTAACCACAATCTATCTAAACAATTAAATATCCTTTTCTGTCTTTTCTCAGCGCATACCTTTCTATATCCAACATGCTGGAGAGAAACTATTTAGTTTGTCTTCTAGAATTTTTATGTAAACTTATTTTATTCTTGATTGTTCTACATGATGAGACAAACTAACATCTAAGACCTTAAGATATATATATATTTTTAGATACTCTAGTATTTAAAGAGAATACAAATATTTTTTCCTATGACTAATAAAATTGTAGTGAGTACAATTGTTATTTTTTTTTTTGACTATAACTCATTCTTTAACAAACCTAAAAAAATGTGAATTGAAATATTGTACCTAGATCTATTATCTTTCTTCCCTTACTTATAATCCTGCCTAGACTATTATTGTGTTTTTGTTATGATGGCTAATTTTTAGAATTTGATAATATCTCATAAACTCATTGGACAATATTTTTTCATCAAACCAATCTCACAAGTATACGAGTCGTACAAATAATAAATTAGATTTTTATCTATATATTGATTTCATAAAAATTATGTAAACAATTCGATCAACCAATAATAAATTAACTGCTACTTTAGTTAAAAAGATAAAATTAAATTTTTTGATAAAATTTTTAAATTCTAGAGTTGATCCATTTTAATATGTATAATGACATGCTAAAATTATTTGATTATTATTGTACTTGATTATATAATTAATATTAATTTATAATGAAAATGTTTTAATGTCCAGCTAACATACAAGATAAATGTCACATGTTACATTCTCCCCAATGATAATCCTCTCGTAATTGTTGACTTAGTACTTTACCACCAAACTAATAAATAATATATATTCGAGAGTAATTCATAAGTTTTAATCTTTTAGACAATCCATCAACTACTCTTATTGGTTATTTCATATATACATTCTTATTCTCCAACCTCATATCTCATAAAAATATGAATTGATATGGTATTAAAAATATTTATATTTTTAGATTCATAAATATCATTTGCACATAATTAATATATATTTTATCTCAAAGCTCATCGATAAGAGTCGTACAATAAAAAACAACACACAGAACTATCATTATCTTATAAATCACTTCCACTTACATATATTTCATGGTTTCTTATCAACCATGATGATGACATACAACTTATATACTAAAGATAAAACTCTTAAGATAATAATCAATAAAACTCACATCAATTGAGAATTAATTCATCTAATATATGAACAATAAATTAACTTATAAGAATATTCATACTTTCAACTTAGTAAATATCACAATATCACAATTAAACTTATCTCAACATCAAATTTTGAGCTATAGATTTATCTTGTATATCACGAATAAAAAAGTCGTCACCTTGTTACTATCTATAATTACGAGTGAGTGTGCTTCGTGAATTATGACAATATGCAAGGATCTACTAATAATAAAACTATAATTTTAATTCTAAATAAACACTATATCCATCAATAATCAAATCACACCATAATCTAAATATAAAATTTATTAATTATGTATTCATCATACAAAATTAAATACATCAACCTTAAATTTTATTTAGTTTAGCATTGAAAAATAATTTACCCAAAATAATTCTAAATATATCTTATAGAATTTTAGGTTCTCAATGATAATACTCAAAAATGTATGCGAATAAAATCATAAAAACCCACAATTCTATTTGTGTGCCTTGGATCTACCCATAGATGGGAGTCAAAATTCAAATACCCCCTTTGAGTTTATACTTGTGCCTTACATCACCTCTTTGCTCATGAATTTTCCCTAGGTTTGAGTGCAATTTGTACTCATCAAACCCTAATTTTTTTGCCTTTCTCCCATTCCCTCTCTCTCCTCTTTTTCACACCATGATTTTTACTTTTATACTTAAATGATTGAGTACAATTTTTAAGTGAAAAATCATAATATTGTAGAATACCATGGCTTTGGCTTTGGCTTTGCCTCTTTGTAATACAAAATCATAGTATTAAGAATTAGCCGCATCTTTGATCTCTTTCTTACTTTAAATTGCCACGACACTGAAAATAACAATAACTCATATATTTCATCTCTATAAACCAAAGTCATTGTGTTGAGAATAAATCTCAACTTTAGTCTCTTTCTTATATTAGATTGTCGTGAGACTAAAAATAACAATGACTTGTACACCTCATCACTATAATAGAAAGCTATGACACTGAAAATAAGCTCAACTCATGTATTTCTTCTTTGTGATCCAAAGTCAAAGTAATGAAGAATAATTGTTACTTTCATTATTTCTTAAGAGCAAAAAATTATGACCCTGAAAATGATCATGACTAGCGTAAATACTATTTGAAACTCTCCATAGTTAAAAGACATAAAGCTGGAGAAGCACCATGATTTTGCCTTAATCTTTGTAACTCTATAATGAATAAGTCATGATGCTATATGATTTCACAGCTTTTAACACTAATAAAGTACTTAATTGTCATGACGTAAAATTAATATCATAACCATAAAAAAGATTATAAGTTATTGTGATTGTGAATTTAAAAAAATTTAACAACAAAAAAATTTATTGTACAAAGAAATGATTTTAACAATAAGATAATAGTCATACCATATAAAAATTAGCATGACTATTTATGTATAATTTTAACCAAGAATAAATATTGATATTACTCTATAAGCTCATAAAGATATTATAAAGTCATAAACAAAAAATATTATACCTGTATATGATTTTTTGCTCCTCAAATACAACATGCATAATTATCAAAATTATAAATATTATTCAATTTTTGACATATTGAACAACTACCAATTAGTAGAAATAATCACCCATCAACTACAACTGATCATATTAGTATTCAATATGAAATTACTCTCATGAAATTATCATACCTATCAATAAATTTATAACATATTGAGACTAGAGATAATGAAGTTTCATATATAGGAGAACCTCATTCAAACCCAGGTGACATGACAATACCGAAATTTGCATAAGTATAAACTCATATTGAGCCAACAACTAGAAGATTTGACCACTCAGTACTTCTTAGGCCAAAGAGAAGTCTACTAAGAAGTCAAACAGTCCAGCATAAATTGCTCTGATCTTGACATTTTGATTGATCATTGAAATGGATATAAAATTTGTACTCAACATCAATTCCACATATTTTATAGTATTCTCATCTTTTTTCTTTTATTTTTTTTATTATTTCTCTTGATGATACTAGCGTATTCAAGTCTCTTTTGAAATATTACCTCATTCAGGATAACATAAGGTTATAATAGAATAGATGCATGTCCTCTACTCTAATGAGACTTACTTACTCTCTAGTGGTCTCAATACAAATTATATATTTCTTTTGCAATATTTTATAGTTGAGTAATATGTCAATTAAACATAAAAAATATATTTTTTCACGGTAATATTAATGATAAGGTATAAGAGTAGTCACCAAGATTTCAAACTATATAATTATATGTAGTTTATAAATTATGAAAAATATTGTATAATCTGAAATAATTATTGAAAGCATAGTTTACGAAGTTTTCACATGCGATCACTTCGTTTAAGTTATACAAGTGTATTACTATTTTTTTTATTCTTCCAGAGGAATCCTAATAGCAACACTTAATTGTAAAATACTGTGGATGCAACATCTCACATCTGCTCTATATTATTGAGTATGCATTCTCTTCTCTTATTAACTTTTACTGTAACATTCAGGCAGTAAGGCATATAGCCTTCAATATAATTTTTCACGAGCAGATAAAATACATTGAGATAGACCACTTCTTTCTTAAAAAATGATTCAAGACCAAACTCTTATTACAACATAAATTTAGATAAATGAGCAACCTGAAAATATTTTATGAATGTATTGAAGAGATCTCAATTTATTTTTTTTTTTTATCAAAATTAAGTATTTTGGACTTGTATGTACCAGTTTGACAGTAAATGTTATAATTTTTAATTGTTTATTATTTATTATTAATACTTTTAATGATAATATCTAACTCATAAGTTATCCCAATCATTTTTATTCATTATATAAGAATATTAATTGTATGATATTGAGAACTTGAGCATTATATTTATTTTTTGAATTTTTGATGTGTAACAGTGATGAGTGAGCAATTATATTTTTTTGGATAGTTTTCTGAAAAAATAAAGATGATTTGAAAAAAAATTATTAGTGATGAATGGTCATGAGGATGAAGTTGAACAATTGATGTTTGATCATTCATATTGGGAGAAGATATCAAATATAGTGTCAATTTATATGCGCAATTCTTCCCGTGATGGATTCAAAAATTGTTTTAACAATGCCATTTGTTTATGAGTTGATTCAAGTAACAGAAAACACAATTCAACTAGAGAATGGATGTTACAAATCATCAAAGATCAATGAGATACAACATTCAGGAATCCGCAGTCCGCTTCATGCAACAGGTAACTAATTGTTGTTCCTTTTTAAAAGTTTTTTCTGATCAAGTAATATTATTATATTCCTTTCATGACAAACTAAAATACATTTCCAATTAACTATTATAGCATACTACCTAAATCCATAGTTTCAATATCGACATTGAGTTGGGAATGATCTTGAACTGCTTCAAGTTTTGCTTAACATATTTGACAAACTGGATCATATGACCAAAAGAATTAATTAATTTGAAAATGAGATAAATTGGTCGAATTTAAATACAAGTAGAGTCAATAAATTTTATTGAATTAATTTCTCATTTAGAATTACAGAATATGCAACTTGTAATCTTCTGATATGCAAATGAGAATTTGGTAACCAAGCCACATTTGCATCGTGGTCAAAAATGATTCCTGGTTTATTTGTACATACATACAAAACATTTCATTATCATATTAGCATACATTTTCTAGAAATAAAATCTCATTTGCATCCTGACCAGCTGGTAGCTCCTGAATCAAATCTAGCCCCAACTCTTTTGAGTTGGGAGCATTGAGACTTGACTACCCAAATTTCAAATTTATTCTATGTCAGATCATTTTCAACCATTAATCAGATCTTTGACGATGTAGCCCATGAAAAATCCATATATGCTCTCAATTTCTACTTAGAGGTGTCAACTTAGCTGGGCAGCCCTAGCCTGACCTAAGGCACGATATGAAAATGTCATGCCTTATATGACACAATATGGTCTTGAACCTTGCCTAAACATACCTCAAGTCAACCCATAGTATGGCTTGTGTTTTGTTGGGTCTATGAGAGATGAGTTATGTGTCATGTTACGCATGGCCCACAAAAATTGGCATGCCCAACATGAATAAGCATGGCTCATGCTTGACATGCAACTATCATGCAAGCACATTTATTTAAAAAAAAAATATGCATTCATGAGTCTTTATTAATGATATTTATAAATGAAGCACGTGAATGCACATACCCCATTTAAAATTTGCAGCCCATTTTTGAATAATGGCTGCCTTCCAATGATGACAATGACAAGTCAAGGTCAAAAATATTAATTTAAGAACTTTTTTGAAGCTTAGTAAGTCATTGGATTTCTGTCCAAAAAAATACTGGAAAAAATAAAAAAAAAGAATATTTTCTTAATATTTAAAATTTTTTAACAATAGGACATTCACACATATAATTTTTTACACTGAGGTTATAATATCTTCTATTTTTTTTATCAAAAAAAAAAAATCAATTATCCTATAATACTAAAAACAAGTTTCTAGTATTTTTTTATTTATATTTTTACATTATATAAATAATAAATCATGTGAAAATTGAGGCTATTTTATTGATTGTAAATAAATTAAAATTAGCAGACAAACATTCTAGTTGACACTCATAGACTTGTTAGGAACATAGATTAAAATCTACAGGTATGCATGCTTTATTTTATTGAGTTATTCTTTTAGTATAATATAATTAGAATATACTTTTTACCTACCCAAAACTCTCTAAATATTAAACTAAAAAATAAAAAATTGGGAATATTATAAAAATAATGTAAAACTAAATATAGAAAATAATAATAAAACAAAAAGATCTGAGACTGAATTATCTCATTATCATAGATCAACCACTACTCTTGCATCTAAGAAAATTTAAAAATAGACAAATATTAATAATATGAATCTATTTTAAGATAATTAAAAAAATTAGGAATATCAAAAAAAAAATTCAACAAAATATATATTATAAATAATACATACTTGTATGAGTATCAGTGTAATATAAACCTTGATAGATATGTTAAATAGTATCCTAAAAAATATAGTATATTGAATATCAGGCAAACTCAGTTGAAGATGAACAATAAAATTTTTGATCACCCATCACTATTATTTATCAGCAGGAGTTTACAAAGAAAAACATGATTGAATTCAATAATATGATTAGTTTTTCGATTAAATTTTTAGAAAATTATAAACTACATCTTACATACATATACATCCAACTTGCTAATCAGATGACTCATCCAATATTTGGACCAGTCATGATAATGACTTGTTACCATCTACTTTATTGATTCTAAGTAAAAACTAAAAAAAAATATTAGAATATTACGTGATCATCTATCTTTATGATTACCTCGTCATATATGAGTGTCGATTAAGAAACTTTAAAAATTTTAATATACAAAATAAAATATTTAGCATAACAATTAATAAAATACCAAAATAAATTAATAAAATCTTTAGCAAAGTTCGTATATGCTAAACATTTAGCTTAATAAAATATTTAGCATATATGATATCCTCTATCCTATATCCTAATAGTACAAGAAGTTTTATAAATAAGTCTCTCTTATTAGAATTTATATAAAATACACTAAAATATATTAAGATATTTAACATATTACTAAAATTTTATACTATATATAAGTTAATAGGCCTTAGAAAAATTCCTTAAAATCATTTATGACATGATGAATTTATCTTTCTCTGTATACACTCCTACCACATGTATTACACATAATTACATATATAACATTAGTAGTTTGTTTAACAAATATAAAAAATATTCAAATTTTTGTATCATATGTATTGAGATAAAAAAGAAATATTTAACATACAAATCATTTATATTATCTCTTTATTTCTTAGCTACATATATAAATTCTAATATTAAAGTTAAAGTAATAAAAAATACTATCAAATATATATCCACTAGCATGAAACACTTATAAAAACTAGAAAATAAGATTTATAAATAATTAAATAATTTATTTAAATATAAAAAAATAAATATAATAATTTTAGTGAGCCTCTAGGTATGAAAATCAATAACATAGAGATGATGATTTTTAAATTTAGTTAACTAAAGATAAACAATGATGAGATCTATCAAATAAGAATAAGTTATTGAGATACTTAGATATTAATTACTATTTTATTTTATCCCAAATTGATAAAAAAAATTTTAATGTATTGAGTTAATAAAAATCATATGAATCCATCATTTTCATACTATTTAAAATTACAAGTGATTTACTGACTCATTTGGCCGCTAATAACTAACATAACATCAAAGTATGTCTTTTCTTTATCTATGACTATGAATGTGATTTCAAATATAAAAATCATAATACGATCAAATATTATTAAAACTAATACTTAAAAGATTAAAGATATTCTCAGATAAATATTCGAAATAAATTAAAAAAATTATAAGTGAATAATAACATATACATATACGATGATATCAATAATATGAATTATGATGGTCTGAACCGGATATAATAGCATTAGAGAAAATTGGATTTTTTGGAATTCCTTTTACTTTTAGATATATTTTTTCAGGCCTATGTATATACTTTTAATGTTTTTTCTTATATTTGATATTAAAGATATTTGCTGTGTACTTCATATTTAAATAAAATACATTTTTTTATTTTATATACATTATATATATTATATATATATTAGATTTAACTGTTTAATTTTAAAGTAGCAAGCTTGCTGGCAACCTAGTTGCCCATCTCTATGTTAGCAATGATGGCTAGCCCAAGACTCAGGCAACAAGGCTACACTGTCCGTTGTAGTCAATGCAACTAACCCAAGCACGAAAGCATGCCCAGCCCAATCATTCCAATTTTACTTGGCTGGAACCCAACCTAGCATGATTTGGCACAATCAAAATGCTTCAATCGAGTCATCAAGTCATGCTAGGCCTACCTTCCCCAAAGCCGTGCCTGCATGGGAAGGACCCAATTAACCAGACTGGGCCCAGTTAACACCTCTATTTCCACTAGATTATTCTCAGTGGCCATACAATAATTTCAACTATTTGTTTCCATTTATTTAACAAACAAATTATAATGATTTTATGTCAAACTTGTAAAAATAAAAATTCCAAGCACTTTAAAACATACATACATACACTAATTGCATCGATTCTGTATTGGCACAACCATGCCCACCACCTTGGAAATAGCCACACTCACTGTAATTGACTTCTGGTTCATCAAATTCACGTCTTGACATGTTTGATGGACACAATAAATCAAAAAATCACAAAAAATACTCATTGCATATAGGTTTAAACTCAACAGCATGAGGACAATACCAGCATCAGCAACAAACATCAGTGTACACTATTCCCGTCACCACGTGGGTGTACATCATCTCTTTTGCAACCCAATGCCACCTCTCACATGCAGAAAGGTGACTTTGATACCATGTTACAACCGATTAGAAACTCAACTATGGTTGAGATCATGAAGGGGGAAGATGAGGGAGAAAGAAAAGAGAAAAAATATATATTATTAAGCACAAAAACTAATTTGAAAAATAAAATATCCACTATATTTATGATTTGGGGCATCTAGTATGTCAAGTGATACCAAATAATAAAAATACATAAATAAAAAAGAAAAACAAAATCACACATCAACAATGACATAAAAAAATATGACATAGGCTTAGATAGCCAAGAAAAACATATGCTCATGCAATTTAAAAAAGAATACTTGTTGAAAAAACTATCAAAAAAAAAAAAATTCATACATCTAATATAAACCTGACACTTTAGAAGTCTGAAAAATCTAACTTGAAACTAATAATTGATGATGATGTAATATATCAAGCAATTTTTGACAAAAAATACAACTTGAGAAGACTATAATGCCCTCTTAGGGCTTTCTTCAAGAAAAAGATGAAAAAAGAAGAAGAAATAGATATTAGAAAAAAAAATAATATTATAAAAATTAAAAAAAAAATTTTAATATGATTTGATGAAACTCACAAGTCGGATGCTTTCAAACAAAGAAAAATAAATAAAAAATAAAAACAATAAATTAAAAAAACTCAACACCCTCCTTCAAGCTAGTATGCACATGTTAGATATTCTTAACTTGAAAAAGAGAACAAAAATTTGTGGTCCTCTGAGAAATTTCGTGAAGATATCTCTAATCTACTCACTAGAAGATAAGTATGATCAAACTATTTTAAATCCTCTTCTAGATAAAATAACAATTAATCTTAATATATTTCATCTACTCATGAAATACTGAGTTAGCAACAATGTGTCAAGCAACCTAGCTGTCATAGCAAAGCGTCATTAATCTCTTAACTAATAAAACAAAGCTCCTCCAAAAAATATTTAATACACTAAAGCTCATAAACAGTTAAAGTCATAGCTATGTATTTTAATTCTATACTAAATCTAAAAAAAATCACTTACTCATATTTCTTCATGATATAAGATTATTTACAAAAAAAAATAAAACATGTGCCAAATCTCCTCTTAGTAATAAAGAGAGTCAAATTAAAATCTAAATATGCATATAATATCTAAATGCAATCACATATCTTAAAATTTTTTTTTACATATATAAAAATTTTAAGCATTACATCCATTTGAATATGTTTAGAAGAATTTAAAAAATAACTAACTATAATGACAATGTATATAATATCAAATCTACACTTAAATAAAATAATGAGTCGCCAAGAGCACAACCTTATATAATGATATCAGATATAATATTTAAAGTAACTCATCTAAGAATGTAAGATCATACCTTATGAGTATTTGATCAAAATACCAAGAAAATACTTTAAATATTCACAAATATTTCATCTGAAATTTAGTTTGAAGAAATAATTTTAATTACAATATATCTAATTGATCATCTCCTAGAATTATAATATTATCAACATATAGAATTAGCATCACATGCTCACCTCCTAATCCACGTCAAACAAAAAAAAAGTTGACACATATCTCCTAATACTAAAATATAGTAAGTGTCAAGAAAAATTTATCAAGATACATTCTCTTGGATTGAGTCATTAAAATAGAACTTAGTCCTCAAAGAATGTGACATAAGTACTTATAATAATTCTTAAAATCTTTAGTGAATAATACTTATATTTCTTTTGAGTATAAAATATCCAATGAAGACAAACTTTATGACAATTGACATAAAAGAATAAAATTAAAATTTGATTGATTATAAAATTAATAATTAACACCAATTCTTCCTAAAAATAGGAGTGTCCTAGACATCTTAATTAAATCTTAATTATTTCTCTCAATTATATCATTATATACAGGATTACAAAAATATGATATCTAATGAACTATTTTGTGCTCTTGGAAAAAATAATAAAACAGATAAAAAATATATTATGTACTATCATTCTTTAACATCTTGATGTCACATCCAAACTGAAATTTTATTTTTTTATAAAATTTCATAAAAATAAAAAAAAAATTAAGAAATTTCCTTAATCATTGACCACTATATAACTTGAGTTAATTATTACTATAAATAACAAAATATCACAATACATCATATGTGATAGTCCTATTTGATCATAAAATATATGAGATTTCCTTAATCATATGGAATGGGTCATTCCTAATACTCTCCTAACATGTTAAATCAAAAAATCTAGTATGTTTTCCTAACAAACATGTCTCACAACCAATAAGCATCACTCATCAGGTGCTCGTCTTTGAAATCTTTAATTTATCTAATAAGTAATGATGAAATCAAGAGTTAATATCTAGTGAATCAATAATAGACATACATCTAAAAAAATTTATGTGAATTAAATAGATACAATTCATCTTGCTCAATTCTTTGGAAACCATCTATTTAGTCTAACGATCCTACATAAAAAACTAATATAAAAGAAAACAATATTATAATTTTGTTACTTCATAAAGTAATTGACAAAAATGATAAACTTCTGATACATATAAGAGAGGCATAAAAGAAATAGTCAATATTGATATTATTGTGCCCCTTAACTAATATAATGGTGTTTTATTTATTATAATATCAAAAATTTTTGAACTCAACAATTTTGTTATTTATCATGTATGTATTGATTATTTATCTTATACATATAAGACATACAATACATATAATTATTCGCTCTCGAATCCACTATTCAAGAATATATAGTAAAGTGGTGAACATTAAATACAATAAATATAAATGTGCCGACATTAATACCACAAGCAATAACACAAAATAATATCTATCATACTCTTCTCAAAAAAATATTAGTGTAACATGATCAACTTGTTCATATAAGAACCAATATAAGTAAGCGTAGTAGTCTACTATACAGCCTTTAGACCTAGAAAATTTTATCATAACTCAACATACAAAATCTAATACTTCTCCCGAGTATATCTCATCCTTCCACATAAAGAACAGGTTTGTATTATCTTTCTGCCTCTTGGCATACCTCTACCCAATATCCCTTGTTGTCACTGTGTGACAAGGATGTTACAATATTATGACTAAATCCAAAAGATCTCATACTAAATCAAATTATTTTCTCTTACTTTTTTGGTCACAATATACTTTCATATAAATATCCAAAAAAATAATATTATGAAAAATTTTTGAAACAATAATTTTACACAAATTAAAATGATATTACGCAAAATTGTGAAAAATTGGATATGGCAGAATTTAAAGACACTATTTCTGGTTAGAAAGAAATCATCGAGGCTTCTATACCAACATAGTCGTATTGATCACCGTCGTCGATGGAAAGGAAAGCCAAAGCTACTCACCCAAAAACCCATATTGCCATTGTCACCATCGTCGATGGAAAACCAAAGCTACTAACTCAAAAACCCATATCGCCATGTCATCATCAATGGAAAACCAAAGCTACTAACCCAAAAAACAATATTGGCATTGTTACCATTGCCTCCGCCACAAAATAAACCCAAAATACCTATTGTACATGGATATTTTACTAGTACAAATGAAAACCACAACCACAAACAACCAGAAACCACTAGCATTTGTTGTCGGAAGCACTGCCAAAGGTGTGCCATCACTCATGCACCCTGAAACTTAAGATACCTAGTCAGAATGCACCCTCCAATACCAAGTAAATACCCTCCTATGGCTTGCTTCGGGAAGGAGAAGGAGACAGAAGAAAGATAAGAGAAACATTGGTAAAAAGAGAAAATAATATTATTGAAAGTAAAAAGTTGATATTTTTGAATACACATAATATTATATATTTAGTTTGGGGCAGGCCACAAGTCAGGTGCTCCCAAACAATGGAAAACAAATAAAAAACAATAAACTAAAAAACTCAACAAGGACTAAACTTTTAGCATACACTAAATAATCCAACAGAATGAGCCAAGATATAACTTGAAATGAACACATGATAGCCTTGCAGAATATACTTTACCTTTTGATGTTGAACCACAACTGGAAACATATTTTCTGTTTGACATTGACTATTTTGCTCCAAATTATCATTCTGAAATTGTAAAGGTGGACTTGAATGTCCAGTATCTTTTGAAAAATTCATAGAATCTGAGCTAAATCTGGCAGCATCACCACCACTACAAGCAGAGAAGTCTGACCCCCTAGAAATACATCCATCACGTGCAAACCTATCAAACATTGTGTCCCTGCCGTGAGGACTCAAAATAAAATTAGACATTTTTCCTGCATTACGGCCACAATCAGACCCAGGTTTCCAAGAAAGCTTTGGAGCTTGTTTTCCATATCGTCGGATCTCATACTGGAAATCATAAGGAGGGCTTTGGGAATAAGAATGATAAGAGTTTGCACGCCTTGTATCAACTTCCTCACACACAGGATCCTACAAAAAAAAGGACATAACACCAATTAAACATCAATATTATGTCCAACTTACAAAAAAACAAAAAAAAAAATTTGACTTAAAATTGAAATGATAATGGCATAAGTGGTCAGCTAGGACTGAGCAAAGGCTGCTAAAATAGCTAAAAAATGCTTTTCCCATCTGCTAATGGCATAAGTGATCAGTTACAAGTGGTCAGCTAGGACTGAGCAATGGCTAAAAAAAGCTTCACCCAACTGTTATTGGGCCATCCATGTACAAAGCCACTAGCAAGAACACATAAGGGCAAAGCATAGATAAGTTACCCCAAGATTGAATAATAGACACAGAACCCTGAATGGAAAAACAATATGCACATAATAAAAAAAATATGAAATATTCATGATAAAAAAATGAGCAAAATATTGCATAAAATAAATGTATAATGTATTTTTTTAATAGTATTTATCATGGGTTGTTTGTTTAATTTTGATCGCTCCTAGTAATGTTGTATGTTTTGATCTATTATACATATTGAGATATAAAGCACTTAATGTATTTGTTCAGAATAAAACAAGTATAATCATTTATGATGCAAATACACTACAATTTATATAAGTTATATATATATAATAATTATTTTTCATTTTGATAATAATATAGGATATTTATTCCTACTTCTGTAGTTAGGATAATACTTGGTTGATGATGATGATGATAATTCTCCCTCTTTCTTTTCTCTCTCCTCTTTTGCTCTTGTTTCACCCTTCTTTCTTCTTTCTCTCTCCCTATTTTCTTCTTTCTTCTTGGTGCTGCACAATGTCTCAATTTGAGTCGGCTAGCATTTAATCCTTCACTGTAGTTAACTTAACTGCCATCTTGCCAAAAAATAGTGACACCATTCCATTACAAGAGTAATCCTCCATTGCAGTTGTTTGTCATCCTCTTGTAATGCCATAAAATAGTGACAATGCCATTGATCACTTATTGACTACCACATTCTTCCAGTAAGTTTCATATTTATGATTGTATTATTCAGTATCTTAATTATAGATTAGTGGATCAGGATGAGCCTATTCATGATGTGGAGTTGTCTCTGCAAGCTGATATGTTTTTAAAACTTTTTCCCATACAAATTGACAAAACTGAAAATGTTAGATGAAATTAGAAGTTACTTGGAATACATTACTAGTATTCTCTTGGAGGAGACATGTATTCAATATTAAAAACATAGAAACTGAGTGAGTGAGAGAGAGAGAGAGTTTCCAACTAAATCATAGATACACCATTGAGGACAAACCCTTGAGTCACGACGTGATTACTTCTACTAGGGCTCCAATTGACAATGAGAAAGACATGTCAGCACATTAAAGTTTTAATGATTTTAATATGTTATGGTGTAATGTATCGCTTGAAATGTGTTACAAGTGTTACAATGTAACCCATTTAAAAAATATTAACTTTTGAACCTTAAGTTTTAAAAATACATCATGGTGCAACGTATCAAATGTGTTACATTCAAAGATTAAAATATCAATTTCAATAAAAATATCAATTCTTAGATTTTAAGGATATATCGGTGTATATTTTTATATGAGTATCAATTAAATATAAAAATATCAATTTTGAGAAACATATCAATACATAAAATTTATGAATATTTAAAAAATAAATCAGTAGATATATTAAAAATTTTAATCACTACCGACATGTCATAGCAAGACAGATGTGTTTTTTAGATGTGAAGGGCAGACAATGCCCATTTGACACCTCCAATTATAATGGTTTTTCTCCTTTTAATGTCTATGTGCAAAAATTGATAGATTTTAAAAATAATTTTTAGGGATCAAATTTAATAGATCACCTATATTTTTTTTTGCTAAACTCAGTCAATCACCTAGATGTCAGGCTACCAATTGATCCAATATTGATAGATTCTCAAGACCATTCTTTATTGACTAGGTTGAAATTAAATGCATTAAACATAAAGAAAATAACTTTTTTTTTATTATAAGACATGATATCTAGAAGAATATATTAGGACTTTAAACCCAACATGCCAAGAGGATCACATAAAACTACTACTAATAATGAAATAAAAATTTTATGACTCTTATTCATAAGTTTTAATAATATACTTGAAATTTTTTCTTTAATATAAGAACTTTTTCTACATTTTCATCATTTTCTATAAAAAAATTAAAGTTCAATATGGGTATATCATTAAAATTGCAAAGAGAAATAATATATTAGAATATACAAAATGCATGACTTCACTATTTTTTTTGAAAAACATGAGATAATTCTTTAAATATCATGTACTTACACCTTAACATAACATAAAATTTTTGAAAACAAAAATTATATTTTATTAAGATGGATAGGACGCTTATTCAACAAAGGTGTATCTAGTAGTTTTCAGAGAGTAGTTTTAACAACAAACTATTTAATCAGCTAAATATTATATTACATTTTCTCCATCCATAGTTCATTACAATTATTTTAACAATGAGTGAAATTATATCATCTATTATCAAACTTATTTTAATGTACATATTTTATTCAAGGTCTACCTATAGAAAAGGAGATGGTTGTTCAAGTTGTCAAGTGTGCATTTCATATATATTCTTGTAGCATAAAAGATTATAGGTGTTTACTCTCAAGAGTTGGGAAAAATATTTGTCTATGATGTTATCTTCATCAAAAATAAAAATCATTCTTTACAACTTCACTCACAAATGATAAGTTCACCAAGTATGATGATTAGAGATGTCAAAAGGATAAGATGAGCAAAGCCGACACGAGGAATGACATGAAACAAAAAAGTGGATTATGTGAAGCCTACAGGGATAGATTGTGTGTTACTCATGCTCGTGGCATATCACACCTCAAAGTGCTAGCCCACCCGAGCCAAATTTGACTTCTTGTCCCAACCCACGTCGAGTGCTAGCCCACCCTACTTAGTTCATGGGCAAGGTGCATGTGAACCCATAGCCCCATGTTACTATGCAGAAGAAATTAACAAAATTGTCATAACACAATCCAATTATTGCATTAACTATTGTTGTGTTATACTAGTTGGATAAAATCCAATTGTTGCAAGGCAACCATTATACATAATCTAATAATTGAATTCTATCGAATGTTAATTATTTTAAAAAACTTTTTAAACAAAAAATTAACATAAACATATTATCAATAAAAATAAATAATTTTTATTTTTTTTTAATATACATCTTTATTCTCTTCTCAATATCTAAGATTTTCAATGAAATTTTAAAATTTTAAATTTTGTTTTTATAGATTTATTAATTTGTGGACTGTCGTGATACATTTTTGAAGCTTGTAGGTTGTATTTGTAAGTGAAATACATTACAAAGCATGATTCCAATATTTTTATTTCTATTTGTTTTAATTACATTTTCTATTCTTCCTTTTAAAATTATAATTTATATTAATGTTAAATTTATTTTATAGTAATATGTAAAAGAAAACTTAGTCCGACCTCAAGAACCTTACCTACTCCAACTCCGAAGCCCTGAGACCCATAAAGACAAGCAATTATAGAGAATAAGTTGGAGAGAAAAAAAAGATAAGAAAAAATAAAACTTAACCCCAAACACCAAGCTAAGTAGGAGTCTTGTGCAATGTATCTTTTTATATAAATAAAACTTAGTCAAATAAATGATATGAGTATAATATTTAAGATGATTTAGATTATAATAGTCTAACATCATATGATTTATCTCATAAACCTCACTATTCAAATAAAAAATATAAATTTAATAGACGAACTTTTATAATATGAACTTATTTTCCAATAATAAAAAAATTATTATAGTAAAAGAAAATTTTGTATAATATAAATATTATAAAAAAAATATAATTGTAAAACTAATAATAAAACAAAATATCTTAGAAGAGAGACAAGACAGAGGAAAAAAGTTAGAAATAAAAATTGATATGCTTCACCTTTAGTGATCTCCATCAAATATAATTGTCGGATCCTTTGAATTTCTCCTAGGGCTTACTATTGGCGATGATAAAGAAAAGAGAGATGGGGAAGAAAATTTTGAAATAAAAATGAGTTTAAAAAAACATTTTCAGAATACACAAAAAACCATGTGTGTGTGTGTGTGTGTGTGTGTGTGTGTGTGTGTGTGTGTAATTCAAATAACCCACAAATCAGGTTGTCTCCCTCCCAAATAATGAAAAAAATAAATAAAACAAAAAAGTTAACTAAACTCAATACTCACTTTCCGATTGGGACATGCATGTTACACATTCCCATCTTAAAAGAGTCCAACAACATATGTTCCTCTAAGAAGCGTTTGTGAAAAAGTCTACAATTTGATCGATGATAGGTATGCAAGCAGTAGGAATCAAACTATCATGAATCATCTCCTGAATGAAGTGGTAATCAGCCTTATTATAGTTTGCCGCCCGTTGAACATAAGATTGACAACAATGTGTCAAACTAGCTAATTATTACAATAAAGTATCAACCTCCAAGAAATAACTAGTCCACTTGAGCACACACATAGTTGACATCACAATCTTGTATTTTTCCTCTATACTAAATCTTGAAATAACTATTTACTTTTTATTTTTCTATGAGATAAAGTTATCTACAAACAAAATATAAGAATATGTGTCAGATTTCTTCTTTCTAATCATCAAAACACAACTAGAAACTAAATACATTTCTACCCAACTATACGCATGATCTCTAAAGCTAATATCTTGTTCTAAATTTTTTTTTCAAATTCTTGAGAATCCTAAGCAATACATTCATATGAATTTTTCTATAAAATTTTTAAAAATAACTAATGATACTGATTAATAGATAAAATTTATATAATTACTATTATATAGATATTTTGATATTATCTATATCTTGTAGAGTTCACTAGCAAACTATTATTTATAGATACGTCTACATCTAGATCACATGAAAAATTAACAAGTACATATCCTGACATATCAATATTAAATAAAATATTCGAGATATATCTCATTTGAGAAATATAAATAATACCTTCTAAGTATCGAACCTCAATACCAAAAAAAATATTTCAAGCATCCCAAATATTTTATTTGAAACTGGATATATAAAAAATAATTTTAATTAGAACATAATTCATTATCATCTATAATCAGAATATCATTGAGGTACATAACTAGCATTACATACTTCCTAGTACACAAAAAAATAGAAATATTCTAACACGTTTGTCTTAAGGCCAAATGTAATAAATACCAAATAAAATTTACTAAACTATGCCCTAAAATATTGATTTAGATCATAAAGGTTTTTCTATAATTTGCACATCATACATATGCTCACAAGAACATTGAATCCTTATAATTATTGCATACATATTTTTTTCTCTAAGTCATTATGAAAGAATATATTCTTTATATCTAATTGATACACATTCCATATAAGCAATGTTACAATAGAAAGAAATAACTTAATTGTTTACAATTTGGCTACATGACAGAAAGTATCATAATAATCAATATCATAAATTTGTGTAAAGTGTAAACTCTCTTGCTATCAACCTAACTCAGAGTCAATCGACCATTCTCTCAGGTCCTATCTTCATCATTTACACCATTTGCATCCGACTTCTGCTTACCTATTAGTTTTAAAATGAGATTCCATGTATGAAGTATCATTATATGTGATTGCACACAATTCTTTCAACATAACCTATAATCATCTTTGATGACAAAGTACCTCAAAAAATAGTATCTAAGAATTTACAATCATCGAGTGTAATAAGAAACATATATATGTAATATCAAAATAAAAAAATATTTGAAATAAAAAATATAGTATAACACATCTTTTGTTTCTTCCGTAATACAATCAAAATGTCTAAGTGATTACTCAGAATTAGATCAATTAATGTGATGAATGACTTATTTGAGAGAGAGTATGGACATATACATCTAGTATATATCTTTAAAATTGAGATGAACAAGTCTCCCAACTCTCATATCTCCCTCTTGGTAAGATTCACACCTTATATTTAATAGCATACTCACACTAGGCTCCTCTCATAGATGCTCTACCCTAGAAGAGATGCTACTACTTTTCACAAAACCAATCATACTAGTCATATCAAGTGTAAGAATATGAGCAAGATCAACCATTACTCTTTCACAAGAATTATCAATTTAACAAGCTAAAGAACCTATTACTATGAAGTTTGAAAGTATATTCTCTTAGATCAAGTTCTTAAAAGAATGTATCCTTGAAGAAAATTATATCACTCGTAACCACCCACATAACTCCTAGTGAATAACACATATCTTTTGAGTATTTGAGTACCTAATAAATACATACTTGATCGTACAAGTAATCATTTTATCTTTGCCTATAAAATAATCATGAACCCAATAAATACACTCAAAAATCTTGGGTGAATGGTAAAAATCTTTCCCATTGACATACATGCTAGCATAAGATACAGTTTAAGAGAATAAAAAAAAATATCTAATTGAATAGGAAATTAGCAATTAACACAGTTTCTCCCCAAATGTCTAAGCACAAAACTATAAAGTAGAAGTGTTCTAATTATTTCAATTAGATATTAATTCTTCTTCTTAGTTTTCTCTTTATGTGTATGAGTACCAGCATATGATATCTGATGAGACATCTCGTGCTTCTCAAAAAATTAATAAAAAAAAATTATTCTAATATATTATCAATTCTCAATATTTTAATATAATATTCAAACTAAAATTGTGTTCTTTCATAAAATTTCATAAAAATAAAAAAAAAATTAAAAATTTTTATTTAAATATTGACAATCTTATAAATTAAGTATAATCATTAATAAAAATAATAATATATCTTAACTCATCATACATATGCATCCTACAAGATATCAAAACATCTAAGTGAATTAGTTGGAATAGATCCCTTTTAGTACTCTCCTAACGCACTAGAAAAGAAACACTTGTATATTTTTTTAATTAATATACCTCAAAAGCAATAAACATTACTCTCCTAACACTTGATTTTAGAATATTTACCTTGTTCAAAGAATGATATTCTAGTTACGAATAAATTACTAATAAATTAATAGTAAACATGTATCTAGAAAAACTCTTGTGAATCAATAACACATACAATCTATCTTATTCAAGTCCCAGGAAAACCATTTGTCCAATCTAATGAACTCACATAAAAATATCAAAAAAATAATAATAATATCATAACTTTGTTGTTTCATAAAACAAGTAACAAAAAATAAATTTTAATAAAAATCTAATACATATAAAATATGCATACCAAAAGTCAACATTAACATTATCATGACTCGTATCCATAATGAGATCGATTACCTATGACATTAATAGTTATTCTTGTATCTATTATCCAAGAGTCTGAAGTGAAATGGTGAGCAAGAAGTAGTAGATATAAACATGCTTAAAATAATAGCACATGAAGAACAAAGTCTATAACTCCTCCCGAAAAAATATCAGTGTAACACAACCAGTAGATATAGATATAAAAGAATCCTCATGGGCAAGTAAAATAGTCAGTTGGATAGCATCTGAAAATCAAATTATCCTTTATAATTCAGGAAGCAATGTCTAGTATCTCTCTTGTATATAGTCTCAACCTTCTACCAAAAAAGCAAATCGCTACTACGAATCTATCTCTCAGAATACCTCTATCAAATCTCTCAACTCTCAATTTCCAGATTATTACCAATAGTTCCATACTAGTTCTAATGATTTTTTTATCACACAACACACTTCCACATAAATATTAACTAAGAACAACAATTCACAAAACCACCATGATGTTATGCAAGAAAAAAATTCAAAAAATAAAAGATTTCAAATTTTAAACGACATATTGTCTTGCGGCCAAAAAATACAAAATACCTATGGAAAGCTTCTGCATCAACACCACTGTGTCAATCATTGTGGGCTCTGCCATCATGGCCTGAAAATGGCTTATAAACCACCCAAAACCAATCATTGGATCTTCGAAGACCTCCAAATGCTAATTAAAAGATAAAATACCCACTGCACGTATGTGTTTCAGGGATAAAGTATGGTGGTGCTATTGTCACCAACTCAAAATTAAACCAAATCAACAAAGATTATAATCATCAATACCCTTAGAGGATGTTCTATCACTAGTACACAGCAATGCCACTGTTCCCGCACTGAAATCCATTTGATACCATGTTGAATCCTTTGAGTTTCTCTTAAAAGTTACTAATGATAACAAGAAAGATATAAGAGAGGATAAAGAAAAAAAATAAATAAATTATAAAAAAAGAAAAAGAATTTTCAAAATACACAAACCCATATATATATATATATATATATATATATATATATATATATATATTGTGGTGGCCCACAATTCGGATGCACCCAAACAATAAAAAAAAGAAATAAACAATAAAAAATAATCTAAATTCAAAAATAATCATAAATTAGTAAAATAAAAAATGATTATATTGATTATTTATAAAGATTTAACATTAAAATTTATTGAAAATTATATGTTTGTATATTTAATACAAAAAATATGTTGGAACATCCTATCATAAAATTCATAGATTGACATGTCATGGTAATATTATATAATATTTTAAATTTAATAAAAAGTCAATAATTGACTAACTTAAAATTTATAATAATATTATGTAGGTAACCTCTAATGTATGAATTACATAAAATAATATATCATTCACATGTATTACAATTCACAATATTAATTCAAATTATACACTAAAAAAAAACTAAAAAGATTCATTAGATATTGTAGTCTCATGATACTCTACCATAAGTATCCAATCATCATCTTTAGAAACTAAAAATTGAAATAAATATTTATATTATCTTTGATATTATTATAAATAATAATGTGATAATAAATTTATTCATAACAATTATTAAAAAATATTTCCCAACAAAAATTGTTCAAGTTAAATGCAATTGACATATTATTAACTTAATAATATAAATCAAATTAAAAATAATTTCAATCTCCTTAAAATTTGTTTAGGCTTATATATAATTTATTAACATATTTATCAAATTATAATAATTTTATAATTTATATTCGTTAGTTAGCTTAATAAAGAAAAAATTTAATCATGATTCAACATTATTGTAATTCAATAAACCTAATATTAGAATCTTATGTTGCCTATGTAAATATTCTTAACCGATTTTATAAATAATAAAATTAGTAAAATTTTCGTAATTAAATATGATAGAGAAATAAATATTTTATTTTTAAAACTCTTAAAGATATTTTCTAACACTATTGTATACTAAAGGTGACAAGTGAGTCGGGAGGCTCAGGCAAAACATGAGCACAACCCAACTAAGTCATGCCTAGCCCAACCCGACACGGTCCAGAATCATGCCTGGACCTGGGTCATGTCAGCTTGAGGCACGGCTCTTGCCGTGCTGGGCCAAGGGGTGCCATGATGTCGGGCCAGACATGACACGAGTGTCTCGCCCATTGGCATGGTCCACCAACACGATTACCATGACCCAAGACCTTGGATGAAAAAGAGGGCATGATCAACTTGGCCTGTGCCCTGGTCGCCCAATCCATTTAAAAAAAATTTAAAACTCACCATGTCTGAAACACGTGGAAGGTTTTTTAATGAGCCTGCTATATGGTTGGCTAAGTACATCCACATGGGATGACCCAGGCACATGCAAATGTACCTCCCTAGCCCGACAATCTTTTTGATTGTTGGAGTCCAACGGATAACTAAAAGGCAAAAAAAACCAAACTAGAACAAAAATCTAACGAATGCCAAATTTTTATTCTTTTTTAAAAATTTAACAAAAGGTTACATATTTTAGAATATATATTTTTTTAATTAAGAAAATTTATATAATAGTTTTAAAAAGTTGAGTTTTTCATTCTCAAATCTCAAGCTCGACTCCCTCCATTCTCTCAATTCTCTTTTAAGCTAAAGTTTTTAAATTTAGAAACTTTTTTAATAAAACTTAAAGAACATGGAGTTGAAATCTGGTATTACTATTTCAATTTTATTACCTTACCCACCGATGTGAGCACCGGATTACTACCTTTTCTCTCACTTGCTCCTTTCCATAAATAGTACGTACTATTTTTTATTTAGTTTTTTTTATAGAATGTATTTGTTAACTTAGAACATAAACTAAAAAAAATATAAATGACTAATAATAAATTTAATGATAATAAAATTAATATTAACGTAGACAAAGATAATGATAATAATTCTACGAAAAGATCTAAAATTGAACTATGTTTTCTCTCATGACCTCGTTTCAAACTTAAATACCTAAAAAATAAAAAATAGAAGAATATCTATAATTTGGACTCACTTTAACATATTAAAAAATAAAAATACTAGACGTGTCAATGATTAATTAACACAGTGTATACATTATTAAAAATTATAAACATATAAGAGTAGAGGTGGCATGAGCCACCTAAAGAGTCATGCCGATTAATACACTAAAAAACATGAAGCCTTAGATCCTAGGCAAATCAAAATAATTGATATGATCTTTGAGACTAGATCTAGTACATCTTTTTTTTTGACCTCATTCAAATACTACAACGAATTAAAAATGAAAATCATTGTCAAACTAATCACTATGATGAATCTTCCGATTATATTTTTTGAAAAATCATAGGATAATCAGTATCATGCAAACCTATATTCAGCCTATATATCATAAGAATCCTAGGTCCATATGTAGGAATAATATATTAAAATATTATAAGTTAAAAAAATAATTAATAAATTTAAAAAATATAGTGAAATAAAATCTGTAATGTCCTATATCTAAACTAATCACAACGACACATCTTTTGCATCTCATCACCCACTATATAGATTTTTCATGAAAACTTAAAAAAAATTTAGAATTTTATGAAATTCTCAATTCTCATGATAATCTTTTCATATATGAGTGCATATCAAGAATCTTTAAAGATTATTATATTCAAAATAAAATATTTTAATCACATTTAAAATACATCTAATAATAGAATAGTTATTAATAAGTTTGTTAGGATATTTAGAGATAAATCATTAGAAGGAATTTTTCATATTAAATACATGTGTCATATTATTAACATGATAATACAAACAAGAATGAAGGGTAATTCTTTCATATTAGAAAAAATAAGTAACTCACTAAAATATCTTCGAACACCTAGTTAAATTATAAAAATTTGGTAGTTTCTAATTATCTGTGAGTCAAAAAAGAAGAAATTCTAAATGAATATGAGATACCATTAGAATTACACTTACCTGATATTAGAATCATGCATTGGATATGAATACATGATATTCAATTATATCAGTAATAAGAGTGACAAACATATTATTGACAACATAGATTATAATACAAAAAATTTTATTTATGAAATTTCAAAGAAAATTTTATAACAAGACAAACATATATTCGTCTGTGTACCCACTCACCACTTACTTTGCACTCAAGTATATATGCAACATTAGTAATATATTTAACAAATTTAGAGATGACTCAATTTAGTGACATGGTTGTTAAGATGAAAACTAAATACTTAAAGTATTAATTCACTATTTTATCTCTTTATTGTCTGGTTGCCTACATGAATCTTAAGATTATGATAAAAGAAAATAGAATGTGTTTTGACATACATATTCACGCGCATAAATCAGAAATATCAACCTAAAAGGTTCATTCATAAAAAATTGACTGAGTTATTTACATATTATGATATTAGGTGTGGTAGTAATTGTAATCATACTTCGAGTATGAATATGAACACAATATTCAGAGATAACGATTTCTTTATTTAGTAAGCGAGAAAAAAATGATGAGATGATTTGTCGATTCGAACTTGGTATTTTGATACTTAAATATTGAGTACTACTCAATTCAATCACACAAAGATAACAAGAATGTTAATATTTTATAATGGTGAAAATTATATAAGTCCACCTATCTCATGATATCAATGATAATATGAGATCTATTGACTCTTATAGTATCAATAATAGCATCGAAGTTTACTTTTTATATTACAGTTAATGTCATTTTAAATATGAGATCGAATTTATGGTTATATATTATTGAGGCACTTGCATGCATGAAAGATTGAAAAAATTCAAGGATAAATACCTAAAATAAAGCTGCACTAAAACTAAGAGCGATAGTGTGCGAGTTGTTGGCAAAGGCAAATGATGACTAGTTTGATTTGGATGATGTTGAGGTCACCCCTACCGCTAGTGATACCATCAGACACTTATGCAATAATAACAAATTGCATACGCATACATATACCAATTGACATTGGGATTGAGATTGATGCTTGCTTGTATCTTTCAATTTTAATTTTTTATATTTTGACTTTTATTACACTTTACATTTTATCATTTTTCGATTGACACTTAATAACTACACAACTTCCCAACCAGGACGTGCTTGGCACAACACGGAAGCTCGACTGAGCCACCCAAAGATAGGTCGTGACTAGCAATGGCCCGACTAGATACCCAAAAATAGGCAATTTTAGCATGACACAACCCATTTGACATCTATATTGTGTACACTATAAAATTTTACATTGCATTTAGGTGCAATTGCTAAAATAGTTATGTATTTCAAAAAAACATAGAATATTTATTTTTTTAGTAAAATAAATATAAATAAAAATCATATCTTAGATTGATGATAAATATTTTCATCAAAGAAAAATAATCTTAAGTTCAAAGCTCTTTAATATTTTAAGATAAGAATATCAAGATATTAATGAAAGATAGTTACTTTTTGCTTATGATAAAACTTCAACCACATCAACCATCATTCATACAAAGCAAAGAAATAATTAGTTTACTCCCTATTATCATATTCTATCCTCTGATATTGTAACAAGAGACTCTTATTCAGAGACAAACATGATAAAGTAGTAGAAAGTGATCACTCAAGTTTATTTTAAATATCTACAGCAATTAGCGAATATGATATAGATGAAAATCCAAACTCATAAAATATTACATACATCCTAAAAAAAGTATAGATATAAAAAATCATTAAAATAATAAAATATAATAATATTTCAAGTAAATCTCTATAGATTCATTAAAACAAGTATCATCTAAATAAATTCATAATAAAAACTTTGACCAAGGCATGACAAATTTATTTCAAAGTGAAAGTTTATAACCCTCCATTGATAATGATGATGATAATAATAATAATAATAATAATACTACAAAAAATAATAAAATAGACCTTGATGGACAACAACAAAGTCAAGATACATTAAGCTCATTTATTGGGTAAAATTATTTCACTCATTGGACTCAAATTATATTTTCTTGGTTTGAATATTATTTTCAACAATATGTCTCATTTTTATCTAGTAATGCAATCAAGTTATATCAAACAATTTTTTTAAAATTAAAGAATACTTGTATTATATTATGTGATATGTTGAATATGTTATCAATAAATTAAACATTGTTGTTTATCATTTAATTTTCTTTTTTAAGATTTTATAGAATATTTCTATATGCTTTTCTAAATTTTAAATAATTATTTCATGATTAATATTTGCATAAAAGTCCACCAATAATTTATTCATAGTTATGATAAATATATAAAATTCAAGTACTGTGTTTCTAAAAATATTTTCATTCAAATCAGTGAAATATAACTATGAATAACATCTTCAATTAAATACCAACATATCGCATTGTTTATGAGTGCCATTTTCAATTAATTTGAACGTGCGTGTATGGAATTTATAGAGTGTACACCATTCCCTTTAATAAAAACAATTAGAGTATGATGTCTCAGCCATTTGATTTTGATACAAATTACTTGAATTCCTTGTACAATTTATCAAGAGAAACATTACCTGTGCATGTCTGGGAAGCCCATTTGGGGACTTTCCACCTGCATATCTTCTATCAATATATACATTCTTTATAAACTCCCGGATTTTATCAACATCACTAACAGAAACAAACAGAAAAAGTAGAGTTCCAAATCTGTAGAAAGCAGAATAATTCGAATTCCATGTTCTCATGGTCATGGCGAGTAAGAAAGAAACAGAACATAATCCTGCACCTGTTAACAGGCAATCTCTGCCTCTTCTGATCCCAATATTTCAAATATACTTCCCTTGCACGCTTTAAAATTGAATTTCATCAGCAAGAGAACAAGCATATCTTGTTTCAAACTAATTAACAAAAATAAATAAATAAATAAAAAGATTAACTTACCTGATTCCCACCATTTTGCAGTGCTTCAACTTCATGGGATACAAACTTGGACATTGACACGGATTTCACCCGGTGAGTAAACTCACGACTACATAAAATGAGAAAGATATAATTTGTATTGAAAATAATAATTAAAACATAATTAGCAAAGGCTTCACCCTTTCCAACATCAATGGAAAGCCACTAAAAAGATAGTATACTCACTGTATGCCGCTGCAAGTCGTGCAAATAAAGGTCCAGAAGTTAGTGCAAACATATTGTGGACCCTGAACAATCAAACAGAAGAGGTTGGATAAAGTTGTTAGCTTCTCAAATATGAACTAGAATGAAAAGAAACTATAATTAATTCGACTATGCATTTTCCCAATTGTTGAAATATTAAGGCCAAACACATGTCACAAAGCTCATGCTTAGCAGTTAGCATGCAGTCTATAAAAAATTAATATCTCAATAATTTTACTCTCAGAATTCAGAAAGACTACATCTGATAAGTCTCAAACCTATCACCTTTGGACAAAAACACTTACTATTGCACTAAGACTATATATTAGGACTTGTGGAAGATATTTTTTCAATTTTTATGTTCTTGTTTTTAAGAAAAAAAAAATGTTTTCCATTTTATTTTTTTTTATAAGTTTTTCAATGTTATGAAAACAATAATAAAATTAATAAAACACCGAGTTGTTTTTCAATTTTTTTTTTATAAACTTAAACTTATTTGAAATAAATATATCAAAAATAAACAAATGAACTTAAATCTATCTAATAAACTATGATACAATATATACAATATACGTATACATAAAAAGATAATGAAAGTACATTATAAAATGAGCAATCAATAGACAATGAAAATGTCTTTATATATCATCGTATCAATTGTTAATGTTTCAATTTTCAATATAATGATCTAATATTTTTATATTTAATTTTTAAACTTATTTCTTTAGTTGCTTCATTTTAGCATGGTATGAGAAGTCTCTTGTACTTATCACTGTGGTTAGGGATCAATATTCATTATAACATGCATAGCTCATTTTATATTGCCTCCATCATAAGCACAGCACACATAGTTCATTTTTTATGGCACCCGACATTAATAGAACACACATTGTTTTCATATTTTGTTTTCATATTTATTGAGCACGGCATCAATGTTATGATTCACTTACACGAGACAAGCTGAAAGAAAATACATAAAATAAAATAATAATAAATACAAGAAATGTTATATATCTCAACAATCCCTCCAAGATGGTACATATATATTTTTCAAATTAAAATTAAAAGAAAATAAAGCTAAAAATCTCTTGGATTATTCATGAAGATGTATATTGATTGATTTCTGGGTAAATAAATAATTATTATTATTATTACAACTAATATCTTTTTCTGAATAAAATAATGATTCACCTCTATATACTATATTTACTCATGAAAGGCACAAGACAAAAATAAAGTCTATCTATTTTGATGTCATAAACTCATAATAAAGAGCAATATAACCTAGAATAAGAAAACTAACCTCTTCAAGTAAGTATTTAATTTAAAGAATCATAAAATATCACAATAGTCAAAACTTAATATTTTGTCATCACACTAGACCAAAAATAATTGTTTGTGTTTGTTTAACAAAAGACAAGATTATCTCGTAAAAAGTATAAAAACTCAAATAAATCTCCTTTTAGTTTTAAGTTGATGCGAATCAAAAAAACTAAATCAAGTGCATATAGTTATAATATCTAAAATAAATATCAAGTTTCAACAACTTCTTCACATGTCAAAGAATATGAAAAATTATATTAATATCAATTTATCTAAAAGAATCTAAAAAATAATTCATTATAGCAACCATGTATGATATATTTAATATAATAATTATTCAATAATTAGATTTTCTTATAATTTATTTATATCTAATGAAATTAATAAAAATACGTGTTAATAATGGAATTAACTTCTTGCTCAATAAGCATTTCTACTTATGCACCATCAAAATGTTTGAACTCTATAAGAATATTTTTTACATATTTATGTCGTAATAAAATTATCCCCTCAATGTGTATATGCAACGTCAATACCAAAAACAAAATATTCAAGCCTTTTAATATTCTTCGCATAAAATTATGTTTGAAAGAATTTCTTCAAAAATAGTAACATGTAGAGGTGCTCAAATTTTCGATTGGCCTGCAAATGTCTACCCTATCCGACCCTACCCAGCCCAACCCTACCCTACAGAACAGTTAACCACAAATATTGAGTAGGAATGTATAAGAGTTTTTGATCATCCAATTAAATCGTGTGGGAAAGCGGAATTGCAATCTATTTCCACATTCCTACCCTACCTTATCCACATTAATATATATATATAAACATTAAAAAACCCCCTGGCACGAGATTAAATTTTTTATAATTTTATTATTATTATTTTATTATTTATTGATAAATTCTTCATATTTAATTTTTTTCACTCTTTTTTTTTCTCAAAAATAACTACAGAGAATCAAAGACAACTTCAAATTCTCTCGAGTGAATAAAGATGATTGACACTAGCAAAAAAATATTATTTAACTTTTTTATTTTTTTTAGTAATTATAAAAACATTTGTTATTGATGTGGATGTTTGAATTGATAAAATATTACTTTGTTTTTTGTGTAGTCTACTTGATTTGTAGTGAACTGATGAATGGTGAACTACCAAAAGCAAAATAATTATTATTTTAATGTCTTTATATTTTTATAATAATTATGGTGGATTGAGTTTGTGTAACAATTATGACGAATTATATTTGTGTAACTATTACGGTAGATTATATTTATAACAATTATGATGAATTGATGGCTAAAACAATTATATTTGTTGTTGTAGTTGTTATAAATTTTAGTATTATTAAATTTATTGTATTATTAAATTGATACAGCATCGGTGCATGTTATTTAATTAAATTATTAAAATATTTCAAAAATTAATAGCTACAAAAATGTTTATCCGTCTTCCTATCCAACTTCTGACCCGATTAATCGGGTAGGAAGTCAAGTAGGAATACTACAACTTATCAGGTAGGGTAGGATAAAAAAAAATTCTTCCACAAAGTATCAAGTAGGAAGGTGGAAGACTATATTTTCTACCCATAGGATAGGGTGAACACCCCTATTAACATGTAACTTATCTCTAAAAAAGAATTACATCAATATACATGAATAATAAAATAATCATGACAAATTAACTTATTCATCAAATAAAATCAAAAATAAACATGTATAATCTAAATGAAGTAATTATAGTAAAAATATGTTATCAAATTCTTGATAAGTATTACATCCCAAAAAGTACTTCCATTTCTACATAGTATATATTGTCTAAGATATAAATTCAAGTGTTTTCTTTATATATGACTTCTTAAGATCTCTGTGAAAAAATATTTTTTTCTCATACATCTAATAAGCCAATCACCTTGAGAACAAACTAAAGACAACATGATCATGGTAAAGATTATTTTGCTCATAAACACAAACAAATCTTGGTAATCTAATTCATAAGTCTACAATAAACTTCTTTCCACAATTAAGCTTTAAGTCCATTTACATTCTGATCATAAACAATATTCATACAAAAAACTTATTACTACAAACAAACTTTCAGAGATAAGAGATATCAATCCCTATGTTCACTTACAATGAAGAGTATTTATCTATTTCAAAGTAACTAGTCAACATCTCGAAAGAGAGAGCTTGTGAAATAAATATGAGTATACTTAATGGTGTAACTAGGCAGAATGACCCGAGCATAACACGAGGCGCAATTCAATCATTCCCGTCACGATATGGACCAATTCAAAACCATGCATGGATGTTCCGTGAACCGGCCCACAGTACGACTCAAACCATGCCAGGTCAAAGATTTTGGCAGGGAAGGTACAGCATGACACAACAACCCGTGCAGGTTGGTTTCAACTTTGTTGGCCAAACAAGCTAGCCTAGTCCTAACCCAAATTAGCTTGGAGCAAACCAAGCTAACCTAGATTAAACCCGACTTGACACGACTGGGCACTACTCGACCAAAATGTATGCTAATGATCCATGTTGGGCTGCCCATTTTCAAATCCATGCTTAGCACGGCACGATGGCCCGAACGGGCCTAAGTATACTAATCATATCATGTAAAGATAACAAATTAAAAAACAAAAAAAAAAGTAAAATAAAATATAACATTGGAAATCAAGTATTAAGGGAAACTTATCATTTCTTTGGAATAACAAATAAATGATTAAGATCAATCATAACACCTGCATGATCATTTGGTTGCATCAAAGACTATCAGTGAAGATAACAATTCATCTTTTCCTACAATATACTTTGAGATTAGGAGCATCAAGTGTTTCGTGCTCATGACTACTTGAAGTGGGTAGGTGATCTTCTTTCATGCTCGTGACTAATAATAATAATAACTCAACCAAAGTCTATAGGTGAAGAAATCACGAATCAATTCTTTTTCTTAGCATAACTCACCGTTGTGATAACAATAGTAAAAATATTTTTCTTATGATAGAAAGAGTTAGTTAAGAAATGATTTACTAGTAAGGGTGAATGAAGCAAAAACACTTACACGAGAAACATTTTCATATTTGTTTTCTCCTCTATTTCACAATTCGAGAAGATGTCATGCTTGTAAAGAATGAATAGCCAATTGACTTAAGTTTGACTTAAATAACTTCCTTTTATGAATTGATTTAGAAAACATGGACTTAAAAAAGAGATGAATATATCCTTACTTCCATTGTCACTAGAATAGAAAAAAAATTATGAGAGGTTCCAAATCTTTTTTACTAGGGACTCCTTCATTATCACTAGAATAAGGCTTGACAACTTACAATGTTATTAAAAAGATTAACATACAGTAAAGATTTTTTTTTTTTTTTGATAAAAAATAAAGATATAGTAAAGATTATTTGATATTACAATTAATGGAGGTTATCCTCAGTGTAATAAACTCTCTTAGTACCTCCAAGAATTAAAAAAACTACGTCTAATAAGTCTTGAACTCAAGATATTCTCCATTGAAAGAAAATATTCATATAGAAGATTCATGTTTTGGTGTATCAAATACAAAATATTTAATTTTTTGTCCAACAAATTTTTCATAATTAAAAAAAAAATACATCAAATTTTAAAAATAAGTTTTGGTGCACTAAAATTCATCAACCTAATTTTATCCTTGAAAATAAAAAAAAATTATATTTTTTTAAAACTTGATGGACGAAACTACCCATTTGCAAAGAAGCAGACATCCGTTGGATTCAAACCCATGTCATCCAAGCCTAAAAGATGCAACATACCAATTAATCACACAATTTTCATTCGGGCAACTATTAAATCAAAATATTTATATACAAAAATAATATAAATAATTCACATATATAAATATACATAAATATATGTAGATATATATATATATATATATATATATATATACATATATTGACAAATATATATTCTTATATAAACATATATATATATATATATAATATTTACACATACATATAAACATAAATATATATATATATATATATATATATATCAGGGTTTTAATAGGCATTATCGAGGCACACCTTGATGCATGCCTCGAGGCAAGATGTGAAGAAAACTCCCCAAAGCATCTGAATAAAAGCTACACACAAAATAGACGCAAGCCTTCTTTTGTGAAGCATTTTGAGGCATACATTTATCGTACATTTCATGCCTTGAAGAACGATGCATATGCTTTGGAAGAGTCATTTAAAAAATTTAAAAAAATCATAAACCTGTAATCCAAAACAGTGCCAATCATATTTTCTGGCACTGCTAGATAATTTTGATGACAAAAATATTGTCCCCCCTCCCGTCTTTACTCGAGCACTGTAGAAGCTCTTCTCCACTCTCTAGATATATCCAGCACTCTCCTCTTCTTCATCTCATCTCAATATTTTCAACACTTCTCCACTTCTCCACTGCTTGATATTTTTGGCACTGCTCCATAGGTATATTTTTATATATTTCTATAAACATATACTTATATAGAAAGTGATACATTTATAGTTATACATATAGTTATACATTTATAGTTATACATATAGTTATACATATACTTATATAAAAAGTTACGTATAGTTGTATTGAGTTATATACAGTTATCCATATAATTATAAATAATTATATGTATTTTTAACATATAGTTATTTATGTAATTATAGATATAATATATATAATTATAAATATTTATGCATATAGTTATATATAGTTATACATATAATTATAATTAGATATATATATTCAAACATATAGATATGCAAATAATTATACATATAATATATATATATATATATATATGAAGATGGTTGCATATTAATGTATATAATTATAAATAATTATATATAGATATTAAGTTTAGTATATAATTAAGGTATAGTCATATATATAATTAAATATTATTATATATTGTTAACTATTGTTATACATATGTCAAAGATTCTAAAAATAGAATAAATTTTTTCAAAAGATAAGATATTATGAGTTATGACTTATTAGATAGACAATATGAAAAATGACATTAAGATAAACAATTCTATTAATTTATAAACAAAATAGCATCATCCCAAAAAATATATTTATAAATACTCATATATATTAGCATTCATAATTACTTCAAGTAATTTTAATTCTAATTATAATTTTTAAATTCTTTTCAATTATGTATTATTATTATTTTTTAATTAATTTTATTATTATATAAAAATATTATAATTGGTATTTTTTTAAGATGAGTTCCTCCTATTCAAAAAAATCAAAAAAAGATTTTATGTGAAAATATATTATTATAATTTATGGGAAACAGTATTTGATATGTAAATTTTACAAAGATACACGGGAGAGGTGAATAGACTCAAGCATCACTTAGCTGGAACTCATCATGATATGAAATCATACCCCAAAATTGATGAATGTGTTAGATTAGAATGCAAAGAAGCAATAGTCAATTTTAAGGATCAAAAAATTAAAAAAAAAAATAAATTGCTCCAAAAAAATTAGTAAGAGTCCAACTTCAATGAATGAGAGTGTCTTGTCCAAAATAATATGTGTCTTAAAAAGTGAGAATTGGAGTGAAAGTGGAAGTGAGAGTAGGAGTGGGGGTGGGAGTGTGGAACCCATTCCTATGAGACCCAGGGATAAATTTATAACTTCACAAACAAATCAAAGTACTTTGAATTCAAGATAAAAATAAAAAAAAAAAGAAATATAGAAAAAATAATAAGTTTATGTATTTAAAATATCTCTCATTAACATTATGAATGATCCTTATTAGATTCTTATGATTTATACAGTTGTAAATTTTAAGTCCGAGTTTAAGCCTCTATCTATCCACAAGTTAAGGATATAAATTCTTAAAGAATAAGAGAATGACTTAAATATTAATGTTTAATTATATCAGATGATTGAACAGATAAAAAAAATAGATGTATTATTAATTTTTTGGTGAATAATCCCGTTGACACTTGATTTATGAAATTAATTGATACTTTTTTTGTATATTTATTTTGTTTTGATAAATATATTTTACATAATCAAAATATTTTTCTGTTTTAATATTTAATTAGTGTTAAATAAAATATTGAAAGATTGGGAATACAGCAATAGTACAACAATAAGGGTCTCACTGCTCAGTCAGAGGACCAAAAAAATTTTTGGAGCAAAAGCCGGTCCATCCGAGTGATCCGACCTGCTTCATTATTGATATAAATTATTTTTATTTTTGTTTTTTAGCTGCTATAATTTTGCGTGTGAAACTGTTCATCTCCATTTTCTCCTCTCTACACAATATTTTCTTCGCAACTATTTCTACTTACAAACTATAAGAATATTCTGATTTGATTATAATCTATAAATGCACAAACACATTCCTGTGTGGATGTAGCTACTCGTATTGAACGATTAATGAACTACGTTATTTTGTATGTTTTATTATGATTTGTGTTTGTAATGTGGTTTTGTATACCGTCATGGTAGTGGATATAAACCTTTTTGCAATTTTTATATTTTCTTCTTTGTCTGAATCTATGAAATTATAAACGTGAAAGTAGAATTGTCTAATATTTTTGATACAATAAAAAATAAAAAAATTAATGTTTAAATATCTTGATAATATAGTTGAAAAAATTGAAGAGGCGTGTTGTGCAATGTCATCACTAATAATATCTCTAATTACATGTTGCACATTGTATTGATTTGATATTAAAGGATATTGAAAAAATAAATGCTCATGATACTATACTTGCTCGAGCTAGGCAAGTAGTGAAGTTCATATATTGACATACTTGGGTTCTTAGTTTGATGAGAATATTTACAAAAAATCATGAATTTCTTCGTCTAACAATTACATGATTTGCTACTTCATTTCTTACTTTCCAAAGCCTTTATAAGTAAAAGCAATCTCTTATAGTAATGTTCTCTTCGAAAAATTGATGTTCAAGCAAATGAACTAAAAAAGTAGAAAACATAAAATTTCAAAGTACAATATTATTTGATCCAAATTTTTGGCATCATATTACTTTTTACATATATACTTTTGTTTCATTAGTTAGTATCTTGAGAGTGGTTGATTCAGAAGAAAGACCGGACATGAGTTATATTTATGAGTTTATTGATTTTGCTAAGAAAAAGATCGCATTTTATTGTGATGGCGTGAACAGAAAATATGATCCAATTTAGAAAAAAATTGATGCAAGATGGACTCCACAACTTCATCGATCTTTACATGCATCAAGTTACTATTTTAATCCTCAATTATGATATGGAAATAAATACACTAATATTGATGAGGTGAGGAAAAAATTATTTGAATGCATTGATAAAATATTAGATTATTAATAACGTTTAAAAGATAACATTCAGTTAAACTCATTTGACGTAACAATGGATGAATTTGAGAGTTGTATTGCAATTGATTCTCAAACATTAAGAAATCCTACAAAATAGATACATTTTGGAGGTTCAATATCAGAGTTGCAAAAATTTGCTATTCAATCTTTAGCCTTACTTGTAGTACTTCGGGATGTGAAAGAAATTAAAACATATTTGAATCGGTAATATTTCTATTTTTATAAATTTATATACATATTTTTATATTTCAATGTTAGATAACTTAATTTCAATTTAACACGTAATTTTTTTTATTTTATTATTTGTAGAAACAAAAAAAAAAGACTTGAACATCAAAAATTAAATGTTCTAGTATATTTATGGCACAACACTAGATTAAAAAAATGAAATCTACAAAAATTAATAAAATATTAATTCGATTTTGATAGAAAAGATTGATTCTAATGATGAGTTGATTGCGGAGAAAGAAAATTCCCTCCTCCTTGATCTTTGTTGACTTCAGGATGATGAGTTATTCAATACTGATACTATTAGAGTTGTATCATCCAACTTCCAACAAATTCTAGCATCATTGGATCACATAATTTCTTCATATTCCTAGAAAAAGAAACTCAATGAAGTATCAAGTAAATACACAAAAAATGAAGTCATAAATTTAATTACATTTTATAAAAAAATTATAATATTTATACCTAATTAATAATTTTTATTTTATACTAGGTACAAGCGGAGGTAAAGATAATTGAATGTATTCAAGTTTACATCAATTGAAAAAAATAAAAATTTACATAAAATAAGGATACATGATAGTAAATATTTTTTTACTTTTAATATATTGAATGATGATAATAATAGCCTTGAAAAGAAGAATTTAAATTGAAATAAATTACATCAGTTCTTATTTTATAACTTTGTTATAGTTTTTTGTGAAAATAATAAACTAATATGTTTTTTTAATAATTCTAATGAATTATTTTCATGTTTTTATTTATGCTATTTTATTTTATATATTTTAAAATATTAATTAATTATATATTAATATTATCGCCTTAGCACCTCGAGACTTACGTCTCACCTCGCGAACACAAAAATATCTTATCTTATGCTTTCGCATTTTAAAGCTTTGATATATATACACACACACACACACACACACACACACACATATATATATATATATATATATATATATTTATATATTTGTATATGTGTGTATATGTGTGTGTATACATTCATATAAACATATATATATATATATACACACACCCACACATACATATAAACATATATATATATATATGTATATATCAAATAATTTATATAAAATTATATATAAATATATTTATATAGTTATGTATAATTATATACATTTATTTATTTATATATATGTTGATATGTATGTGTGTGTGTGTGTGTATATAAATATATGTTTATATAAGTGTATGTATATATTTGTAATTTTATATATATTTATATATCTACATATATTTATGTATATTTATATATGTACATCATTCATTTTATTTTTGTATATAAATATTTCAATTTAAAGTTATCTGAATAAAAACCATGTGACCAATTGATCTATTGTAGCTTTTAGGCTTGGATGGCATGGGCTCATATCCCAAGGATGTCCATTTCTTTGCAAATACTGTGGTAACATCTATCAAGTTTCGAATTAATATTATTTTATTTTATTTTTTCAAATTTCTTAGGACAAAATCAGGTTAATAAATTTTAATATACTAAAATTTAATTATTTTAGAATCTAATATACATCTATCATTAATATCAATAGGACTTTTTCATTTTGATTAAGACGGGCTGAATAGAGAAAGAATTATGAGAGGTTCCAAATCTTTTTTAATAGGGACTCCATTGACACTAAAATAAGGTTTGACAACTTACAATGTTATTAAAAAGAGTAATAACATACAGTCAAGACTTTTTGATATTATAATTAATGGAGGTTACTCGGTGTATAATACTCTCTTAGTACCTCCAAGAATTGAAAAGACTGCATCTAATTAGTCTTAAACTCAAGATATACTCCATAGAACAAAAATATTCATATGAAAGATTTATGTTTTAATGCAGCCACAAAATATTTAAGTTTCGATGCACGAAACTTTTCATAATTAAAAAAAACAAATTAGATTCTAAAAATATGTAAGTTTTGGTACACTAAAATTCATCAACCCAATTTTATTTAGAGGTGCCAAACGAGTCATGCCAGCCCAGCACGATTTTGTGCCGCCTGGACAGGCTACCGTGCCAAGCCAGGCATGGCACGGTTACTATACTATGGCGTATCTGGCCCAGCACAGGCCCACAGCATGAAATCCATCGGATTCGGTATGGCGTGCCACCATGCATCTTGTCCCTTTTGAGGCTCGACGAGCCTTGCCCGTAGGGCATCGGCTCGTCGTGACCACGCTCGGTGCGTGGTTACGCATGCCATGTTGACGTGTCAGGCGTGTAGTGCCTTGCAGGGCACACGAGCCAAAAATTTCAGCCCGACACGGCACGACTCATGCAATAAATACGCCCGGCACGGGCCCGGGCACGGCACTGTAGCGTACTGTGCCAGCCCAGGCACGGCTGAACCATGTCGTGCCTCATGTCGGGCCAGGCCAGCCGGCCTGTTTGACACGTAAAATTTTCTCCTCAAAAATTGAAAAAAAAAATTATATTAATTTAAAACTTGATATACAAAACCACTCATTTGCAAAGGAGCGGATATCCATTGGATTCAAACCCATGTCATTCGAGTCTAAAAAGATGCAACAGACCAATCGATCACATTGTTTTTATTCAGACAACTATTAAATCAAAAATAAAACATATGATTCACATATATAAATATATATAAATATATGTAAATATATAAACATATATATATATATATATTGACAAACATACACACACACACGCACGCATATATATATTTATATATATATAATATATTTACACATACATATAAACATATATAAATATATATATAATTTATTTATTTATTTGTTTATTTATTTATTTGTTTATATATATATATATATATATATATATATATATATATTTATATGTATGTACGTGTGTGTGTGTGTACATTCATATAAACATATACATATATATATACACACACACATACATATGATATATATATACACACAATACATATATATATATATATATATATATATATATATCTATTTATATATATATATATATATATATGTAAATGTCAAATAATTTATATATAATTATATATAAATATATTTATATAGTTATATATAATTATATATATATATATATATTCATATTTATTTATTTATATATATGTATATATGTATATAAATATATGTTTATATAGGTGTATGTATGTATATATATATATATGTTGACAATTTATATATATATATATATATATATCTACATGTATTTATGTATATTTATATATGTGCATCATTTATTTTATTTTTGTATATAAATATTTCAATTTAATAGTTATCTAAATAAAAATCATGTGACTGATTAGTCTGCTGTAGCTTTTAGGCTTGGATGGCATGGGTTCGAATTCCAAGGATGTTCATTTCTTTGCAAATGCATGGTTTTGTCCATCAAGTTTTGAATTAATATAATTTTATTTTATTTTTTCAAATTTCCAAGGACAAAACCAAGTTGATGAATTTTAGTGTATCAAATTTTAATTATTTTATAATCTGATATATTTTTTTTATTATGAAAAATTTAATACACCAAAAATCAAATATTTTGAGTTTGGTATACCAAAACACAAATCTTTCAATTTATATTAATACAAGACATAACATTCAATATATACATACAATATTAAAACTTCTCAAGTGATGAACTATGACAACATTAATCTCATTCAAATACTTTAATTTCGGAATTCTTATAAGTTCTTATTATTATACTATGATTAATCAATCTCAAAAATTACTATATCATTAGAAACATGTTCCATTTAAGCTCCTACAAAAACTCATATCAAACATTAAATAGATTGAATGGTAAATTTTCTTCATCATTATAATTAGAGATACAACTTGTTACTCTAATAAATTTATATATAATTATCTTAGGCATCATTTTTTCAAGTCCAAGAGAAAAAATTCTGCACAAAATACGAAGTGTATTTGTATACTTGAAGACAGTCAAAAAATTTAAACTTTAATACTATATTACATACTAGAAAAATAAGTACATTACATGCTATTTTAGATAGTATATAAAAGATTAATTCAATATTCATATAATTTTTATTAATTTATTATGTCAAAATTTTTATATCATTATGAGATAAAATAAAATAGTAATCAATGTCTAAATAACATGAAAGCTCGCACTTATTTGATAAATTATATTGTCATTTAATTCTAGTTAATTGAATAAAAAAGTTAACTTCTTCAAATACAATATAAACTTTTTACTCGGAGGTTCTTTATAATTACTATATTTTTATAATATTTAATAAATTTTTTAATTATTCATATATTTTAGTCAGTTATTACAAATACATATATTTTTCATAATATTTTTGACTCTTACAACATTAAACATAGGATTCATACAGACATCTAAAAAAATAAAAAGATTAAATAATCATCAATTATTTTAAATACTTTCTATTTCAATAATCATATCATCAAAATTATAAATATTCTCTATTTATTTAAACATAATATTTACATTGTATATATACCTAAATATCATGAATAATGTGATAGTGCATACAAATCCACACAAATTCATTATATTATAAAAAAATTTATGAATTTTGAAAATAAAAATAATATATTTCAATCTAATTTATTAATTATTATTTCATCAATTTTACTATTAATAAAATTAAATATATCATGTTTATAACAACATTAAACTCAATATTAGGTATGTTAAATTCTAATGATAAATATCTTACATTTAATAATTTTTTTTTCTTTTTTAAATCTACTAACTTACATATGCTATAAAATTCTAAATATCATAATATATTTTAATGCATTTCTAATTTATTTAATAGTGAAGAAATATTTTTAAGTTGGCTTATACAATAAAACTTATTATATGACATGAAAAAACTTATTTATTAGACCCTCTGATAATTCATATGAATATACTTATAGTGATAATATTATTTACAATATTATTAAATGTACTATATATTTTATTTTGTATTTCAAGTTTTCTTAAGACCCTTAAAAGACTATCATGTATGACAAGATTATCAAAAGAATATATGATCTCATTAAACCCTAATATTTTTTTATTTAATTTCTATTTAAAATTAACATAATAACTAATAAAATATACAAAAAAAAAATTATCAAGGCTATTTCATATATTATATATTACTAAAATCTCTCCATTATGTTTTCTATATTCATTATTTATAAATTTGTTTTAAATTTATAATTTTTTATTATATTAATAATACATGTTGACCTAAGAATTCTATGATAAGAAAACTAAACATATTTATGCATATAATAAACCAGTTTGTTATTTTTTTTTGCGGTTAGGTGAAAATTTATTCTAGCACACATCAAAAAATCTCTTTGGGGATTTTCAAATTTTTTCTATAAAATAAAATTTTCTATTCCTTTGAGATTAATTCCCATGTATTTTCAATTTCTCATTTTCTTTTTATTGTATTTATTTTATAATGTAATTTATTACCTTAACATTAAATTTTATATCTTTCAAATTATTGCGAGTTTAATTTTATTTTATAACAGTGATATTAGAAAAGATTAGTTAGTAACTTTTGTGATTAATACATTTTAGAAAAATTATGTCAAAAGGATGATAAGAGCCTTAATATTTATGATTTTTAAGATGATAATTGTACCCCTCCACTTACCTGAAACTTTCTTAGCGTAATAATACAAATAGTTATTATTATTCTCAATTACCATTTACTGTAAAAGTAAAACATGACAGCAAAATTTAAAATAAAAAAATTTAATGGTAATAATTTTTCATAGTGGAAAATAAAAATTAAGACAATTTTGAGGAATGATAATTGCTTAGATACAATTGAAAAAAGACTCACCAGAATTCCTGAAGACAAGTGGAATGAAATTGATAATAATGTAGTAACTGACCTGCATTTGACACTTGCTGATGGAGTATTATCAAGTGTAGCAAAAAAGAATACAATAAAAAAAATTTGAGATATTCTCACAAGAATATACAAGACCTACTTTAAAAAAACTTTACACTCTGTGAATGATGAAATCTGTTATAATAACTGATCATATCAACACTCTGAATACTTTATTTTTACCACTTACTACGTTGAGTCATAAAATAGAAGAAGTTGAACGTACTAAGATTTACTTTAAAATTTATCTGATTTATATGATCAACTCGTTATCAATCTAATAAATAGTGCATTGATTGATAGTTTAATTTTTAATAATATTATATCTATCATCTTAAATGAAGAAAAAAAAAATAAAGGGGATAGATATGTAAATGCACAACAAATAAGAATTTTGACAATGATACGAGGGAGATCAATAGAGCGCGATCCCAGTGGGAGTCAGAATTATGATTGATTACAATCTAGAAGTAAGAAAAATATTAAATTTTATAACTGTGATAAAAAATAACACTTTAAAAAAGATTATTGATTTAAGAAAAGAAATATAGATGATGATTTATCTAATACTCAAAGAAATATTGCAAGCATCAATAATGAAGATAATATTTTATATAATAAAATAACAAAAATGATTAAAAATAAAAAATAATTTAGTGATTATGTTTGCTAGACTCAGGAGCATCGTGGCATATAACATCTCAAAGAGATTAGTTTCACCAATATGAACCAATCTTTAGTAGATCTGTGTACATGGTAATGATCATCCTATAAAAATTATTGATATGTGTACTATCAAAATTAAAATATTTGATGGTATAATTCGTAGTATTCAAGAGGTATGACTTGAGATTGACTTGAGATTGACTTGAAGAAAAATCTATTGTCTTTAAAATAAATAGATAGTCTTGGATGCAAAACTCATATTGAAAATGAGATGATAAAGATTGTGAGTGATATACTTATAATAAAGAAAAAGAAATGGGTCAAGGCAAATTTATTTATGCTTAAAGAAAAAATAGTACATGAATCAAATGATACATCAATTACTAAAGAAAAAAAATCAAGGATAATATGACATCTCAAACTAGGTCACATATCAAAATAAAGTTTGAAAATTCTATCTAATAAAAAGTTACTTCCGAGACTCAAAATGATAAATTTATCTTTTTGTGAACATTATATTACAAGTAAGCATAATAGATTGACATTTAAAAGATCACATGTAAGAAATAAAAATACTCTAGACTTGATATATTCGGATATATGAGAATCACCTGAAATATTTCACGGAAGAGCAAGTTATTTTATTTCTTTTATTGATAATTATTCAGGAAGATGTTGGGTGTATCCAATCAAGAAAAAATCATATGTATTTTTAATTTTTAAAGACTTCAAAGCACGGGTTAAACTTGAATCTAGGAAAAAAATTAAGTATTTGCAGATAAATAATGGAAAAGAGTATATAGTTAAAAAATTTCTTATTTTTTGTAAGCAGTAAGATATCAAATAACTATTTACAGTCACATATACACCACAATAAAATGAAATAGCAGAACGGTTAAATAGAACTCTTGCATAAAAAATAAAAGCAATATTAAGGACTACAAGACTACCCAATTCCTTTTGGGCAAAAGCAACAAAAACTACATGTTATGTGATAAATCGATCGCCATCAACATCGATTAATTTAAAGACACCGATAAAAATGTGAACAGATAAATCAATAGATTACTCAACTTTACATTATTTTGAATGTCCTACATATATAATGTACAATACCCAAGAAAAAACAAAGTTAAATCCAAAATTCAAAAAATATATATTATTAAGGTATGTTGAAGAAGTGAAGGAGTATTACCTAAGGGAGCCCACTACCCACAAGACAATTATCAGTAGATATATAATTTTTATAGAAAATAAAAAAATTAACGATAATAGCACATTAAAAAAAATTCAGAAGCTACCACTATGCAAGTAAAAAATAATCAGAGACAATGTTTCAATATCAACGAAGAAATAACTAGAATAGAAGTGTCAAACGGAATGTGCTGGGCCGACCAGCCCATTTTTTGTGAGCATGACCGTGCTTTCATCTTGGGCTAGGCACGACACGGTTATTGTATAATGTTGTCCTTGGCCCAGCATGGCCCGTCGACACGGCGATAAATATACCGTGTCAAGTCGGGTCCGTACGGGCCTGGTTAAAAATAATTTAATTTTTTTTACTTTTAAAAATTTAAAGTTTTGTATTAAACTATATATAAAATATATATTATATTATATATAGATAATGTTTAAAAATTTTAAATTTATAACTTGAAAATTATTAAATATAAAATATTAATAAATTTTAAATTTTTTTATTAATTTTTAATAAATTTAGATTATAATTATTAGAATTAAATCATATAATTTTAAATAAAAATTTTAAACACAAAATTAAATTAAACAAAAAATTTTATTAAAAAAAATTAAAAAGTCACAAAAACAAAAACAAACTAAATGTCCAATCAGTCAATATATATCGAACCAAAATAAATATAACATAACGTAAATAAAAAAGCATACAATTAATACAAAACAAAATATCAAAATCAAAAAACAGAATCAATAATAAATAACACAAATCATCAACTGTCTGTCAATCCGTGACCGTGAGGCATCAAAAATCAAAATCAAGTGGCAATGAGCAAGGAAGCACGGGCACGGCTCCCTACAGCCGTATCCACGTGTCCGACACCTGGACACGTGGACACGACACGGACACGGCACGGATACGTGTCCGATACGCCACGTGGCGTATCATTGCACAATCCGTATCTGATACGCCATGTGGCGTATCGGATGGTTGTGTCGGCAGCCATATCCATGTCTATAGTGCCCAACGTCCGACAAAGTCGGGTTGCCAACGTTGCCGCATGGGCAACATTGGCCACTGGCAGGGGGCGGGCGCAATTTGAGGGTGAGACAGAGAGCGGGCGCAAATTGAGGGGAGAGACAGGGGCGGCACGAATTAAGAGGAGAGGCAAGGGCGGGCATTTTGAGAGGGAGGCAGGGGCGAGCGTGTTTGAGGGGGAGGCAGGGGCGGGCATATTTGTGTGGGGATGTGGCATAAAATAAAATATTTTAATAAAATAAAATAAAATATTTTTATTTTATAAAATAAACAATATATATTTATTTTATATAATAAAATATTTTAATTTAATTTAATTTAATGAATTTTATAAAATACTTAATATTTATTATTAATAATTTTTATTTTTATTTTTATTTTTTTTATCATGTCATATCCTAGCCGTATCCGTATCCTAGTTTTTTAGAATTTGTCGTGTCCCCGTATCCTGCCGTGTCGTATCCCCGTATCCGTGTCCGTGTCCGTGCTTCTTAGGCAATGACAAATAACATGTGACGTGGTGTGACATTAGCAACTAGCATCTGGCAACGGGCAAGGACAACCAGCAACCACGTCAATCATCAATCGGCATATCATGAGCATCATCAATCACAACATCAAAATCACTATCATATGAATCATCATCATCAGTAATCAACTTCTCCTCTTTAACAGTGGATGCAGTCTCTGTCTCAGCTCCAGCACGATCTTGGATACTCTCGAATCCTCCCAATTCTTCAAACAGGCCAAGACCTCAACAATATCTGGACAAAATCTCAATCTTCTATCCGAAATCACGTTCACTGCAATAGAAAAAATAGACTCTGATACTACACTCGACACCGGAGGAGTCAATAGATCTCATGTCATCCTAGATAACACGAGAAAGATGAACTCATATGATTTCCACCACTATAATATATCAAGATTCCTAGTATCAGAATATGATAAGATTGAGCAGTAATCAGTATCTAAATACCGAGAAAGCTCGCTCCTATGTGATGGTTCATCCTGTCATTTTCCCCTCGCTAACTAAATGAAAAAATCATCTCCGAAGAAGGTATCCATGTCCGTAATCAGTCTCACTACTACTACCATCATACCTAGTATCATAGTATGTGAACATGTCAGTCAACTTCTCGTGAATAAATCATTCAAGTGGGTCTTCAAGGTTCATGCACAATGAAATATAAGTCAGGGTATTATCTACCCCATCCACCTTAACCCTATGGTCCATGCATGCAACGAGTCAATAAAGAAATGAAATGATGAACCAATACTTTAAGTACATGATTTATATCTCTGCAATCATATGACTAAGTGTCAGATCAGCTCGATACTTCCTAAACATACTACTAATATTACATATGCACTTGAGTAGAATTCAAGTCGTGGGAGTATAAATCGATGAATACATGTTCGTCATATCATAATAAATTTTCAGAAATTTCATAAATTAAATTCCTAAAGTTCAATCAGTTTCATCAATAATAAGTTCGTTACTCTTACTATTGACGTAATCGAATATCACGCATTCGTATCCAACACATGACTCTAATATCAGGTACGTGTAATTCCAACGGTGTCTCATATTCGATTAGAATTTCTTCTTCTTAAAATTCACAGACAAACAGAAACTACCAAATTCATGTCGTCTACGAGGAGTGCAAATATATTTTAGTGCATTACCTATATTATCCAATACAGAAGAACACGCCTTCATACCCACTTTTACAATCAGGTTAATCATGTGACACATATATCTGACATGAAAGATCTCTCCTAATGGTGCATCTCTAATATTCCTAACAAACATATTAATCGCTACTCCATTATTAGATACGTTATTGAATATGATACTAAAAATTATATTTTGAATTTTATATTCTCTAAAGATTTTTATCATACATTCAAAAATAACTGAGTCATCATGAAGATGGAGAATCTCAGAGAATCCTAAAATTTTTTTATCCATTATCCAGTTAAAATCTACATAGTAGCCAGTGAGACATGCATAAGATAATTCATCATGACTTGTCCAAATATCAGACGTCACATACACCACTCCACTATATACCATAAATTCATTAATTATTATTTATTTTTCTAACTTGTAAAATTTTAGTATGTCATTACTAGATGTGGACCTAGGAATCCTACAATAAGCAAGCTGAAAATATATCTGTATGATGTGAACTACCCTTGGATCTTCTAAAAATCTGATCGAAAAACTCATCAACTAAGAAGTACGGACACGTACACGGACACGGAGATACGACATGACAGGATACGGGAATACAAAAAATTCTAAAATACTAGGATACGGATACGGCTAGGATACAGCATGATAAAAAAAATAAAATTAAAAGTAAAAATTATTTTCTTTATAAATATTAAGTATTTTATAAAATAAAATAAAATAAATTAAATTAAATTAAAATATTTTATTTTATAAAATAAGTATATATTTTTTTATTTTATAAAATAAAAATATTTTATTTTATTTTATAAGATAATATTTATAATTATTTTATTTTATAAAAAAAATATTTTAAAATTATCTTATATTATATAAAAATATATTTTTTATTTTATTTTAGCGCCCACCCCTTGCCTCCCCCCTCAATTCATGCCCGCCCCCTACCTCCCCCCCTCAATTCCCGCCCGCCCCCTACCTCTCCCCTCAATTCGTGCCCGCCCCCTGCCTCCCCCCCTCAATTCGTGCCCGCCCCCTGCCTCCCCACCTCAATTCGTGCCCGCCCCCTACCTCCCCACCTCAATTCGTGCCCGCCCCCTGCCTCCCCCCTCAAATCGCGCCCACCGCCAGCGACATTGGCCACTGGACGTCCGATACGCCACCGTCCGATACTCCACATGGCGTATCAGATAGGGATTGATCAATAATACGCCATGTGGGTATCGGACAAGTATCCATGTCGTGTCCATGTGTCGGACACATGGATACGACTGAAGGGAGCTGTGCCCGTGCTTCCTTGCCCATCAATATGATAAGTTTAATCATGCCTTCTCTACCCAACTCATTGTGATATATGAAGGGAGCAAATTTTGAGACTGAACTCGATCTAGTCTCAAAAAAATGCAGTGCTAAGTTGGGTTTGCCTAGGATCTAATACATCATATTTTTTGATGAATAATTCAACATGCCTCTTAAGGTACCCAATCCCAAACGAATTCTTATAAGTTGAATTTCTCATACAATATTTACACTATCATTTTTTCTTCCTCACCCCTGATATTTTTTTGTTTTATTATATTAAAATGAGTCCAAACTACAAAAACCCTCCTAATTTTTTATTTTTTAGATATTTAAGTTGAGACGACTGGAGAAATTAAAATTTCAACAACCTCTGACCTCTGTGTAAGATTTTTATTTTTTAAATTTAAATATGTTTCAATAGTATTAATCTTTTTTTTTTGGTTTTTTATTAAACAAGAGGTAAAACCTAGATAATAGATTTTAGATTTTTGAATTAGAGAGAGAGAAAGAAAGTAAACAAAAAATCTTAATTTTTTTAAATAATATTTTTTATGTTATAAGTTATAGTTTATTACTAAACAAAAATTAAAATATCCGTAAAGCAGTGAGGTAAATCACATGCACGGTTCATCACAGCCTAATTCAAAATTCCAAACCCAGGTTGAGAATCCCAAAAAACCGAGCCGAATAACGAAATCCTGAGTCTCAAGAGAGAGAAAAGCAAGAGCTTTGAGAAAATTTTGAGAGAATAAGAATAAATATTTATGAAAAACATATATTTTATAAAAATATAGGGGAGAAGGAAGATTTTATAGATTAAATCAAATTTTTTTTTAAAAATAATTTTATGTTTTTTTTTTATTTTTTATTAATTTTTAGGAGGCAGAATCATGAGGGTCATCAGATTCTGCCCCCTAGCCGTTGGAGGCAAAATCCAATGGCTAATATTCAAATTTTAATTTTTTTTTAACTATAGGGGGGGTTCAGGTTGAGCGAGACAACGGGTTGGGTCGAGGTGGAATCGGACCCATGCCCATACGTTTTCCTTATCTGTATGGTGATGGCGATGGGGTGGGGTGCAAAACATGTCTCGTGCCGGTGGGCCGTGCCACGGGCTATGAAACCATGTCGGGTCAAGCACGGCACAAGGCCTGGGGGGTTCGACACATCACGGCCCGATTGGAGCCATGGTCAGGCATGGCACGAGCCCAAGCATGAAAAATTCTCATGCCAAGCAAGCCCAGGCACGACAAAATTATGTCGTGCCTCGTGTCAGACCGGACTGAGCCAGCCCAGTTGACACCTCTAAACCAGAGCACTGGAGCACAAGAACAAGTCATATTTAAGACTCAAAAAATTAATAAGCCATCTTGTATTAGAAGGCCACTAGCTTGGCAATTGGAGTATATTATAGAGAGAAACATTACATATTATCTTCTAATAGAAGATGGAAAACCTTCAATATTTCAAGAAGCTTCAAATAATTCAAATGCATCTCTGTAGATGATAGCAATGGAGGATAAAATTAAAGTTCTATACAAAAATAAGATTTGAAAGCTAGTATCATTATCACTTAGAAGAAATATCATTAGTAACAAATAAATTTACAAGATAAAATAGAATAGTAATGATCAAATATAATGGTATCATATAAGATTGGTGATAAAGGCATATGCTCAGAAAGAATGCATTGACTTCAATGAGATTTTTCTCTAGTTATTTATATTACAACAATCAGAGTAGTAATGATTTTATGTGTTACATTTGATTTATATTTGAATTAGTTGCATGTTAAAACTATTTTTCTTTTAGGAAGAAATTAAAGAAAAAATTTATATGTTCCAGCTAGAAGGATTTAATAAAACTAATATGAAGGACTTAGTTTGTAAGTTGAATAAATCTCTATATGATCTGAAACAAGCACCGAATCAAATATAAATGGATGAAAGACTACAAAAAGTTCGAGAAAATAATTTCATTATTTTATTATTGTACGTGAATGATATGTTGGTTGCAGCCTTAGATAAATATCGAATCCAAAAATTGAAGATACAATTGGCTAGAAAGTTTGATACGAAGAACCCAATATTAACAAACAAGATTCTAGGAATACAGATTTACCAAAATAAAAATAATAAGAAAATTTAGTTTTCTCAACAAAGTAATTTTAACAAGATCTTACGACATTTCAACATGCAAGATAGTAAGTCAATTTCAACCTATTTTCTTGTTAATTTCAAATTATCCTCAAACATGCGTCTTAGCTCGGATAAAGAGATGAAGAAGATATCTCAAGTATCGTATGCATCAAGAGAAAAGTTTAATATTTATAATAATTTATATAAGATCAAATATTACCCAAGTAATGTGGGTGGTTAGTCAATTCATGGCAAATCCTGACTAAAAATATTAAAATATTATGAAGATAATTTTCAGATATCTAAAAGAAACCTCAAATACTATGATATGCTATGAAAATTCAGGCCTTATTGTCTAAGATTATATTAATACAGACTATGCTGGGAATATTGATAATAACAAGTTAACAATGGATTATATTTTACTCTTGCTGGAGGAGCTATAAGTTGAGTTTCAAAATTACAGTCTGTTGTATCTACTTCTACAACATAAACAAAATATGTTGCAGCTATACAACCCAATAAAGAGGTAGTCTGGTTGCAAATACTATTAGAAGAGATTGGATACAAACAAAATAAGATTATTGTATTATGTGATAGTCAAATTGCTCTATATTTAGCAAAAAATCTAGTATTTCACTCAAAGATAAAATATATCATTATACAATATCATTTTGTACGAGAGAAAGAGAAGAAGAAAGCATGAATATGCAAAAAATTCATATGAAGAAAATATAATCGATATTTTGACCAAATTAATCAATACTGACAAATTTAAATAATGTAGAACTTCATGTAACTTAACAAAAATAAAAATCAGTATTAACAAGTAAAGAAAATGTTTTCAAGTGAGAGAATATTATTTTATTAAGGATAGGTGAAAATTTATTCTATCCCACATCAAAAATCTCTTTAGGGATTTCAAATATTTTCTATAAAAGGAGTTTTTCTATTATTTTGAGATTCATTCTCATGTATTTCTAATTTCTTATTTTCTTTTAATTATATTTTATTTTATAATGTAATTTATTATTTTTGCATTGAATTTTATATCTTTTAAATTATTGCGGATTTAGTTTTATTTTATAACATAATCTAAAAATTTTATAAATTTAAATAAAATACACATACTAATATTTAACCTAACAATATTATCTCTTATAAACTCATAGGGATATATGAATAGAATTACTAGACATAAAATTATTTTAAAATCAATAACATCACTATCATGCTAGGTTTGTCTAGGATCCAATTCACCAATTTTATTTTGATGCATTGGATGCTAGGTGTCAATGCATTTTTTTATGATTGAGATAGATTTTCATTGGATGCTAGGTTTACCTATGCCCTTAATAGTTGTAAAGAAAAAGTTTTGTATCACATTTGTAATTAAAGAAGCAAGTAAGTTTTTTATAAATTCTCTTAGATGAATTTTGATCATTTTTTTCTGAGTATTTTATATATTCACTTAGAAGCAAATGATTTTCTAAAAAAACCCAGACCCTTTGAAATTCTCATTTCCTATAAATACCTAGGACCTTAGGAGCAAAATCTAACAAGTCATTGCGTCATTCCTACTTGAAGTCTTCTAATATTGCAAAACAATAATAGAAGGTATGCCCAATATACAAAGCTCTGGTCTAATACAATATCTAAGAGAGATTAATATCTCAATAACTTTATCTCTGATAATTAGAAAAATTATCTTATGAATCTCAAACCCAAAACTAACTGATATTGGACAAAAGTAATTTTCATCATACTAATCATGATCTCTAATATATGTATACACTCAAGTAATCAACAATCTCAACATTATTCTTGCTCAAACATTTTAACTTCTAAATTATAATGAGATTAGTATATTAATCTTTACATAATTATACACCTATAAAACAACATAAGTAACAAAAAAATAATATCATAATCAAATTATTTATCAAAATAATTTATACAAATAATATTATTTAAACATTCATCAATATATAAAATACATAAGAAAATTTATATATTAAATGGAAAGTTAGTCAAGAACTTAAAATAACTTTTATTAACTATAATTTTTAGCCCTTGATTAATAACTCATAAATCTATAATGGACATACTAGCCATAAGAGTTATCCTAGAGAATACAAAATGTTTATTATTATCTTACTAGTAATAAATTTTGTATTTTAATTTTTAGGAAAGATCATGGTGTGAAAGCTCGATGAGGATCCATCCATGAATGAATCCAATAGTCTGCCTCCGTCATTGAAGATTCAGTAATGCTCTTAGTATTTGTCTTGAAAATAATTGTCAATACATCTCTTTATTATACCTTTCTCTATTTATAACATGTACATGGCATGAAAGAATCTTCTATGCTTGCATGTATCTTGTCTAGATACATATTAGATGGTCAAAGAAATTTTTGATTCCTCCATAAGTATATGAAGCAACTTTGTACAGACACTATAAGCCTATTGTACAATATCACCACTTCATAAGAACACAAATTTTCACTTCACTTCACACACACAACACACTCGTTAGTCTCTGAGTTGGAATTTTTAGTACACACACACCCCATTTGCACACCAACACACAACACAATTAAATTTTGTCAAAATAGAATTTATAAATTGCACATGCAATGGATTAACTCAGAATGCAATATTGCACACACACTATAAGATTAGGATCACCACACTGCACAACTTGAATATTGTGTTTGCACACATTCTCACTCTTGCACACACCATGGCATTTGAAGCACATATGCATGTATGGTTATTGTTATCATGCAATTTACTCAAGCACACCTCCACCATTAATGTTGGCAATGTCATCACACCTCTTCTATTGCAACCCAAAACTATACTTTCATCCCATGCTTCTACTGTTGCAACCCAATATTATATTGTCATCTCGCGCCTCCACCATTACTATTCATGGTGTTGTTATGTCTCCAATGTTGCAACCCACTATCATATTATCATCACATTGTGTATATTTTTGTGTGTATTTTTCTGTGTTGACGAACACATTTACACCCTTAAACAATTCCTTCCTAGGGTGTGCAAACATTAATTCTGATACCATATAAAAACAAAGGACAAAAACTCATCTCAACTCAATACTAAATTCAATAACAATAGAAAATCACTCAATAATACTAGAAAAACATAAAAGTAAATAATACTTGATCCATCTCATATATTATGTGCTCAGATTATCATAATATAAAGATATTAAAATATAAAATAAAACAACATAGTTCAAATTAATAAAAATAAATTAACAAATTATTGAAAATAAAAAAAAGTAAATTATTGAAAATCTTGAAAAACATAGTAAAAAATTAAAAAAAGTTAAATTTGTGAGAGTATGTAATAGAATCTCATTACTTAGAAAAAGTACAATGTACATGATCAACCTCATTGATATCAAATATATATTTTAATAATAGTGATAATCTCTTAGTTTGTGTATGGATAATATATGTGTACAACGCCCACGTTTTTAATCTCATTTCCTTCTTTCATTTTATAGCATTTATTTTATTGACTATATAGAATACATCCACATCAAAAATTAATATAAACTATTCTAGCAATTTATATGTGGAAACTTACATTTTTTGTTTCAAATTTATACTAAAAGATATGGCATAGAAATGTTTTCCTAAAGATTAATAGCCTCTAGATTATCCGAAGATAATTATTTTTTTACATTTAGTTCACATATTGAATAAGTTTAGCTGTGTATGGATCCCATGATTTTTACTCTTGTTTTGGGAGATTATTTGAACTAAATATTAGTTAGCCTTTTCTTATTTTAACTAGCTTATTCTAGTGGTTGTTGAGTTAATCATTTCAAAGTGTTGCCAATTCACAAAGTGTTGCCATTCATGAATTTTTCCCAACACTAATTTACTAAGACCAATGACTCCAATCACTTTTCTTGGCATACTAGAAGGAATTTTTTTACACAATCATGTTACAGTATGTTCAAAATATAGAAACAAAATCAGTACCAAAACTAAAAGAAATTGGTCCTATTTGAACATGGAACATTATAATTGATAGAGCGAAGATGAAATTTGCAAAAAAAAAAAATTGGAGAAATCCTCTCACCAGATTATTGCAATTGATACAACAACGGTTGGGTGGCAGCTTCATGAGTCCTCTGATAATCTTTTCGTTTCGCTCTTCTTCCTTCCTATTTCCCATTTCTCATTTAGAATTTAGATTCCAACAAAAAAATTCCCCTACGAAATACGGAGAAGCCTTCTCGGGAATCAACGGCATTAACGATCCACAGATAGAGAAGGTTAATTTAAATTTCTAAACTATCATGATCTGGGAAATAGGATCGGACGTTGCAGATTCTTTTACAATAAAAGCGAATCTTGTTAGGACTGCATTTCAGTTGCAGAAGAAAAATTGGTCCGGCTCTTGGAACGAGAAATCAACTAAGATCTTGAGTTCTACCTCCAAACAGTCATAAATTTTCAAAATGGAAACAGTCATAAATTTTCAAAAATAGTATTAGTGTTTTGGTGCACTAAAAAATAATTTTCCCACATTATTAAAAAAAATACACCAAAACAAAAAATTTTTATTAATTTTTGTGGTACTAAAATATATATACCATACCCAATTTAACCCCATACTTTATAATAAAATTTTAAATCGAAGATAATGTTTTTCGAATTCAAAAACCACTTTTTAAAATTCAAAAATAATTTATTAAAAAAATAAAAATAAAAACCAAAAATTAGTTTTATAAAAATATAAATCACTATTCGTATCTAAAATTAATTTCCAAAAAAATCATTTTTAAAAAATCAAAACTTTTATATATACTCATATAGAACATATAGAAAGGTTTAAGCATATATATAATTATATCATTTATAAATATATATATATATATATGTATATATATGTATATATATGTATATATATATATATATGTATATATATGTATATATATATATAAGTATATATTCTATATTGGTTTTTGTGTGTGTGTGTGTGTGTGTGTTATATATGTGCATATACATACACATTCACATATAAATAAATGAGTTTTATACGAAAATAATATATTTAAAATAAAAAATCTAAAATTTAAGTCCAGTTTCAAAAATATGCCCAAATTAGTGCGTCTAGAAACAACATGGCAATGCCCGTTATTGTGAACGATGGGCATTGCCACGCTGTTGATTTTTTAAAAGTAGAGGTCGGCGTTGTGAATACCAGATATTGAAAACAATGTGAATATACTATTATGCCCCTCACCACTCGCCCCTTGCTACTCGCCCCTCGCCCCTCACCCCTCACCCCTTGCCTATCTCCCCTCGCTCGTCTACTCTCACCTACCTATGTAAAGTTTAAGAATGATATTATAAGTAGTAAGAAGAAGTTGAAGACATGAAATCATAAATATGATAGAGCAATGTAGTGCAATTATTTAATGAATTATCCTGAAAATTTTGAAGAATCTAGAAAGTTTTACTTTACCATGTATGATTGAAGAGCATGCATTTTGGAAGGTACTTTGCAATATAGATCTAGCATCAATTTGATGTTTTTATTGATAGCACTAATATGGAAGCTAAGTGAAATTACTCAAACCTCACTCTTACTTTAAATGGTTGATTAATCAACTAAGCATCCAACGAGTATTATTGAAGATGTATTGATTAATGTTAATATATTTATTTTTTCATCTATTGTGTTGCATTGGAAATGAAAGAAGATTAATATGCTCTATTAATCTTGGGATGATCATTTTTAGCCACCAAACATGTTCTAATTGATGTGAAAAAGAGAGAGTTTATACTTCGAGTGGGTGAAGAACATATCAAATTCAATCTTTTATAAGGGGATGAAAAGTTCAAATGATGAAAAGAAACATTATTGGAGGATAAATAATTTTATCTACATATTAATGCAACAACAGGTCAACTTTCATTGGAAAGATTTTGCAGAACAATCTTGGTTCAATGAAAATGATGGAAATGACAGAAGAAATCTAAAGATATGAAAGTGAAGAAACTAAAAGTGATGAAGATGAATATCTTGAAGACACATCATTCTTCAAAATCGTGACTTCAAAAAATTATAGAATTGCCTATTCCAAAGATGAATAAAAAAAGTAGGGTATCAAATTTCTCGATGAATAATTATGGAGAAAATAAAGATGATGAAAATGACAGAAGAAATATAGAGATATGAAAGTGATGAAGCTAAAAGTGATGAAGATGAATATCTTGAAGTGGTATCATTCCTCAAAATCATGACTTGAAACATTTGCATAAAAGACTACTCCAAAGATGAAGAAAAAAAAAGTAGGGTGCCAAATTTCTCGATGCATGATTATGGAGAAAATGAAGGAAATAAATTAGAGATTACACGTGAATTGAAGGAAGAGAAAACCCCCCGGTTGATAGTTTCTAAAATGAAAATTGAAATGTAGTGGAGTTGAAAAATCTGGAAATTTTTAAGGAAAAGAAAAAAAATAATGAAATTTACTGCTTCCAACAACACTAAGACTTTGGAAATCTAGAAGCTAAAAGCAATAGTCATGGCTTCACACAGTGATGTGACAATTATGTTATAGAAAATAAATGCTTAAATAGTGGCCTAGCATTGTGTCGTGACATTCAAAAAAAAATCATAACATTCATTGAGCATAAATTCTATGAAGAAATTTCAAAAGAAACAAGTCATGAGGATCATCTAATTTCAAAAGAAAAATTAAAAAAAAAGTGGAAGAGAAAAAATATATTGAAAAGCAAGCTTGGACAGTTGAGATCACTATTATAGGTATGAACTCTTTGATGGTATATTTATGGACATTAATTGTTGTGCTTTTTGAAAGAACCCAATTTTTTTCTATATTAGTTGTGTAATACTGATACGTAGGTAGTCACAAAAAAATGTATTACTCTATTTATTTTTCTAAAATGTTAATCAAGAAGCTCAAACTCCACTATGATTTTTCAATTAACCATAAAAAAAAGTAGTCACACCATATTGATACACTACAACACTAACTTAGTCATAGTAAATACTTATTTGGAAAGAGGGAGGTCTATATATTAATCTATTTTTTTGTAAGTAGAGGATAGATTATTTGAAGAATAATAATTTTAGCTTGAATGTTTGATTGACATGTAACATATTGAATAATATTTTCTATTTGGTAAGATTTTTATGTTGAGTTATCCTAAAAAAAAACTTTATTTGCAATGATTTCACAAAAAATAAGATGTTGAGAAATTTGACTAATAATGTTGAAATTGAGAGTTTTTAGAGGAAAATATGTGGGCTGATGAAGTTGATGACTATAAAAATAGTGGGAGGTCATGCAAGTCATGACATATGATATGATATGTCTTGATTATATCTTTAGGTAATTATAGATTAGTTTTGAAATCTAACATTGGTCGAAACTATATACACATAGTCATGACAATCTTTATATGCTATGACTCTACTACCGTGTTGACATATTCATTTCAAAATGTAATATATTATTTTAGTTGTAATGATTTCTTGGTGTTATAGCCAAATTTGCGTGAAACAACTTCATGACTTCTTTATTAATTTTACATTGTAGTAATCACATACACTAGTACTAAAGCCATGGAAGCTTGTAGATACAATGATTTTTCATTTACTAAATCATAGAATACTTAAGCCAAAGATGTGATATTGTTCTAGTATTGCAATATTTTGCTACAAAATTTTACAGAAAATCAAACTCAAGTTGTGGTAAAAATAAGCATCATAACTCTTGCCTTAAGAAATACATCAAAGTTATGACCATTCTTCAATGCCATAACTTTCAATTATAGAAAAAAAATACACAAGCTACGACCAAACTTAATGTCATAATATTGTGTTATAGAGACTAAATACACAAGTTGTGGCCACACATAACTTCATGATTTTGTGTTATAGATGCTAAATGAGCTACAATTGACTTTTCCTAGTATCATGACTATCAAGTTGAATAAAGAGACAAAAACTATGACTTATTACCTAGTTTGATAGTTTTATATTATAGAACCAAAAGACCTAAGCTGTAAATTTTATTTAGTGCTGCAACTTCCAAATAAACAATCCACACCAAATGATCGAGTAAATAAAAAAAATCCTTAGAAATTAAGAGAAATTTATGAGAGGTGTGAGGAAGATGACTAAAAAGGTTCCATAACTCCATTATTGGGATGACCATAAGAAACAAAGTAGATCCAACTTCCAAGAGAAATAGAGTAAGTTCTAAGAGATTTAGATTTTAAAACCTAGATTCTTCCTAGGGATGAAATTGGGCATCTAGATTTCTATGAGGTGAATTTACACTTGTCTCATATGTTATTCTTTCTATATTTGAGGCTAAAAGATGATTTTATGAATGATTTGATATATCAATGTGTGATGGATACTTATTTTAACATTTAATATGATATTTTGTCGTGAATTTGTTTGGTTTTGGATGGTTTGGGTAGTTAAATATAACTAAGATTAGGAAGTTGACTATTATTGGGTTCGTACATGATTTGAGTGGGGGATGATGATAGATAAGTCATGAAACACACTTATGCTTATAGTAGGAAGAAAGTGATAGCCCTTCGGATCATGATGAGCAAAACAAATTCATATGTTGAAATCTGAATATATATATATATATATTAATTGTTGTTATGACACTTATGAAGCCTAAAATATGAATTTTAATTGTGTGAGTATGGTACTAAATAAGTTGAAAGTGTAACTTTTTTATTAATACTTTAATTCTTGTTGAGAAAGATATTAGAAGTTGTAAAATAAGAATGTATATTCGAAGAAACTCTTAAGGGTAGTTATCGATTACCTAAAATGTGATAATTTGTAAATGACCTTCGAGTAGAGATGATTTATCATCTCAGTATTAAAATACTAAAAATAACTACAAGAGGACCATCATTGAGAAGGACTCACTAGTTAATAACTACCTTGTATGTCATTATGGTAAGAATTGATTCACAATAATCTAACTTTCATTACAATAATGATCATAACCATAGTAAGTTCATTAAAACTCCATCACTTATAAAAATATCAATTATCCATAAAATCTAGAATGTATGACTTGAATCATATTTATTATGTAAACTAGATATACTATTAATTATCATTAATTGACATAACTTTGACTGTAATCCCTATGTAATCAATATGTGGACTAAAGAGTTACTTTATTACCGATACAACTCATTTACTTGTGAAATGATGTTGAATGAGAGATGCTCACCCAACTAATTTTTTGGACATACTGAACCATAAAAATTATATATTGTAATAATGTCATAATATTTAGCTATGATAAAACTCATGTATTGAGACTATAAATCATGTAGGAAACTAAAATGAAAGGGTATTTTGGAAAAAAAAAGCACATGCAAGCATCATGCAAATAAAAGTCAAAATACATATGATAGGTACCCAAGTCCAATGGGAGAGCTCAACCCAAAAGATTAGCCAAATAGGTGAGAGATTCTCTCGAGCTTAAGTATCACTTGACAATCTAATGTGGAACTAATATATGATCATATTATTGCACACACCTTGAGTGGTTGGATGTCCATAGATAACATTCACTCTAGATGACATTCATTCTGAACCCATCATTGGGGCACCAGGTAGCCCTCTTCCAAATAGCCCTCTTTTGCTATGTGTCAGCACTCGGCCCTCAACGAGAGCACCAATGATAGGTGCCCAAGCCTAATGGAAGAGTTTAACCTAAAAGAGTAACCTAATATATGAGAGAGCCTCTAAAGCTTAATTAAGTACCACTTCACAATTTTATGTGGAACTGACATGAGATTATATCATGTAAGAAATCATGAATTGAGACTGTATAGAATGTTGGAAATCAAAATGAAGGGGTGCTTTAGAAAAGAAAAAGCACATGCAAGTAGCATATAGATAAAAGTCAAAATACATATCATCATAATGATGGAAGCTGCCAACATAACATATATGAAATCAATAACAATGAGGAAGCTATTATTATGCATTTTAAGGTAATGATAAGAGTTCTATTTACTATTGTTTTTTAATTATCAAAAATATATGATTGTTTCTTAAACAAATATATTACTTTGGTTTTCATAGTGGTTATTATTTTGATGTTATTATATCTTATAGTGCACATCATTTAGCATTAAATTTTATAATTGTAGACTTTATTTCATTTGAGTATTATCCATTTATAATATATGTATTTATTGATTAATCAATAAACTTCATTGAAAATAATCAGAAATGTAGTCAAAGTGATATTATGGAGAATTCATCAAATTTTATAAACTTTTAAAAGGTATTACTAATTATTCATTTGTCGCTGTATATAAATGTCAACAGTTGAACACCCATAAAAAAACACCCCATGGAATTAAAAAATTGAACATAATTGAATCATATCAAACTATTTTTATAACTATTAGATAATCAAGCACCAAAAGTATAGTAGTCTGATTGATAAAGTGGATGTATACTCTTACCATGTGGTATTGAGTTCGATCCCCAGAGATATCTGATATGCTCTCTAGGGTATTTGTTAGTTAGAACTATCACTACTACAAAACAGCAAATTGATGGTGTTTTATTCCTTGACGCTTTCAGAAAATGTCATTATTCTATTTGTAATTAGATATTTAATGACACTTTTATAAAAGCATCATTATTTTGACAATGTATTCTATTTTTATGACACATACTAGAAGTGTCATTGCTAATTTAACAAAACTTAAAATTAATGATGCTTTATATCTTGACGCTTTTATAAAATGTCATTATTATATTTGTAATTATACATTTAATGACACTTACTAGATCTTTCATTGTTAAGACTAATAGGTTAGGAAAATTTCTTACCTCCTTAAAAATTTCCAGGGAATAAGGGGCTAAAAATTAAAAACCTTGTCACTTTTATTAGTGTCGTGGATGTGAAAAATTTAATTTTGAATTTATTGATTTTTAACTAATTTCTTATTTATTTTTTTTAAATAATTAATAATATTTTTATTTTTACTCTATAAAAATAAAAAAAAATTATCAAATTTTTGTTGAAAATTATTTATTAAAAATAAACAGAAACTTATGATAAAATTAAAAAATATCTAAATATTTTACATTCAAAATTGAGTTTTTTATTTATAAAATAAGTAATAATATTTAATTTTAAAATTAATTTGTTAATATTTAATTTATCCCTAAGAGAAATAAAAATATAATGTAAATATAAGGTGATTTAATAAAATTATGTGAAAAATTTAATATTATTTTTAACTTAATTTAATATATTGAAGAATCTATCGCTAGAAAGAGTTACGCTTCTTCTTCATCACGTTCGGCCATTTCCAACAGCTCGGGTTTAAGCTCGCGTCTTCGATATCATTGGCCATATTTGCAGCATCCTGTAAGTTTCTCCATTAAGTTTATAATTGTATCAGCTCTTCCATACTTTTAACTTTTATCAAATAATACTGCATTGAATCACTGGAATTGAAGAGGTTAACCTAAGAACTGAATGTGAACGTGTTCCGATCATTTTGCATTTATTCATAGCTTCTTCCAAATTCTTCTGTTTTGCATCTTATATTATGCATAAACTTATCATAATTCACAAGTAGAGAGAAAGAGATAGGGGGAAAAAATAAACTTTATGTTCTCATTTTTTGTTCTAGGAGAGGATTTATCTGGACATACTTCTCTATGGCGTCGTTTTTCATTTCTCTTAGGGATGGAAATCTCTTTGCTTATATATATCTTTCTTCCTCAGGGTTGTTGTATTCTCGCACATTATCTCAGTGAATAGATTATTACGCGGTGCACGACATGACCTTGCCGCCCTTTATTGTTAAATTAGTATATATGTTACCAAAATGCATAATGCTTAATGGCTACCCTTGTTATACTGATATTTTTTGTAGTTTGGTAGGACAGAATAAAAAGATGAAAAGGAGTTAAAATTGTGATCGAAAGATAGAAATTGTAGTTCAAATAATCTTGTCATCAGTTTCTACACGACTTTGATTTACAAATTGTGGAAAGTGAAGTTGTACATGGCTTATGCATCATATATTCGGCATCGTGTTTTGTGTTGCTATTTTGTGAAGTTTAATTAGTTATGTTTCCATCATTCTATGCAGATTTTGTGATATTGGTGCTGGTTTTGTCGGTGATTTTGCCTTAGTTGAGTTATCTGCTCCCTATTTTCATGCTACTATTCTGCCACATAGTAATAATGATTTCTTTTCCATTTCCTATTTTCAGGCTCAGTCTCTAGTTCATCTTGCAAGGTCCAATTTGCTAATTACAAGAGATAAAGAGTGGGCAATTCTTGTTGTTGGCATTGAGCAGGTCTTTATCCATTCTTTTTTTTTATCTCGTGTCATTTTTATACATGTTATTCTATTTTTTCTCTCGTCCTCTGTTTATCAGACGGTGACAGAAATGAAAAAAAAAATGAGACTATATTTCATAAAAATATGTGCTCGATAGTCATGCTATTTCAAAATCAATCAGCCTAAGGACCTAGAGACATTTAATGTCATATCTATAAAATGACTTTTATCATATTTTACTTTAATTTAAAGTATAATTAAATAATATTTTTTTGTTTAAATAATTTTTTTTCTATGAAGCAAACTTACTATGAGAAATAATTTCTCATTTTTAAATTTTATTTTAATAATTTTGCCTATGTTAACAAATTCAACAATATTACAAAAAATAATGCTCATCTCTTCTATCTTATATCTGACATGCATTTAAATATTTTATTAAATTGATTTTTGAATTTTCTTTTAACAGATAAATAAGAGGTTGTTCAACGAATAACATTTGACTGTTGATGATTTCTTCCATTTGAAGTGTGATATCTATTGGAATTAATTTTTTCTTTAAAAATGGATCATTCATGGATCTCAAAGGATAGAAGATCAAAGGAATATGAAGATGGAGTTGAATGCTTTGTTGCATTTCCATTACAAAATTCTGCAAATAAAACCTCCATTAAATGTCAATGCTTATAATGTGGTAATATGATTTTAAATACTCCTCAAATGATTCGGGACCATTTGTTTTTCTTTGGAATTGATCAGAGTTACCATACATGGTATTGGCATGGAGAGGCATCTCTAAGTGGCCCACCTTCCATAAGAGCAGAACATTATGATAGACTTCAATTTGATGATAAATGTAGTACAATAGAAATGGTTAAAGCTGTCAAGAGGATTATCAATATGATCCTCAAATCTTTGCAAGATTACTACAAGATCCAGAAACACCTTTATATCCTGGTTACAGAAACTTTACAAGATTGTTAGCCTTGATCAAATTATACAACTTGAAAGTACATTTTGGGTTGTCTGATATTAGTTATTTAGAACTAATATCAGAAAATCCATGCGTGCCCAAATGATTGTGTACTTTATCGGAATGAGTTGAAAGATGCATCCTTATGTCCTACCTGTGGAACTTCGAGGTGGAAGACAGATAACACAGGAACTAAGAGGAGAAAAGGAGTTGCTACGAAAGTAATGTGGTATTTTCCTCCAATTCCAAGATTCATCAGATTCATCATCATGGAAGCAAGTTGATCACACATGGTCTGAGTTTTCAATAGAACCTAGAAACTTGAGACTTGCAATTTCTGTAGATGGCATAAATCCTCACAGTTCATTTAATAGCAAACATAGTTATTGGCCCATTCTCATGATAATTTATAACCTTCCTCCATGGTTGTGCATGAAAAGAAAATTTATGATGTTATCTTTATTAATTTTAGGTCCACGAAAACCTGGCAATGACATCAATGTCTATTTAGTACCGCTAATAGAAGATCTTAAAACATTGTGGAAGGTCGGAGTTCAAGTTTACGATGCACATAAACAAGAAATCTTTACTTTAAGAGTCATTCTTTTATGGACAATAAATGATTTTCTTGCATATGGAAACATGTCAGGCTGCAAAGTTAAAGGATATTATGGTTGTCCAATATGTGGAGAAGAAACATATTCTTGTAGGTTAAAGCATGGAAAAAAGAACTCATATACTGAATATAGACGATTTCTTCCAAGAAACCATTCTTATAGGAAACAAAAGAAAGTATTTGATGGAAAACAAGAGTTCGGGTTACCTCCATAAATATTGACTAGCGAGGAAATATTAAAAAAAATCAATGGAATTTGTAATTCTTGGGGAAAAAAATGGGTTATTCTGGAAAAATCTGAAATCAACAAGACAACTTGTTGGAAAAAGAAGTCAATTTTATTTGATCTTGATTATTGGAAATATCTTCATGTTCGTCATAATTTGGATGTAATGCATATTGAGAAAAATGTTTGTGAAAGCATTATTGATACCTTACTCAACAGTGCAGGTAAGACAAAGGATAACCTTAATACTCGCTTGGATCTTATAGATATGGGCTTAAGGAGCGAATTGGCACCAATGTTTGATTCAAAGAAAACATATCTCCCTCCTACATGTTATACACTTTCTACAAAAGAAAAGAAGGTGTTTTGCCAAATATTTTCACAATTGAAGGTTCCATATAAATATAGTTTGAACCTTCGAAACCTCGTGTCAATTGAAGACTTTAAACTTAATTGCTTAAAATCCCATGACTATCATGCATTAA